>OX465584.1:64080954-64480521 GCA_950022655.1 Alentia gelatinosa | reverse complement strand
TTATATATCATATCCACTATTATTCATCCGATGTACTTTTATGTATTTATTTCATTTTAATTACTATTATTATTATTATTATTATTTTTATTATTTTTGTTATTATTATTATTTTTATTATTATTATTATTATTGTTGTTATTATTATTATTATTATTATTATTATTATTGTTGTTGTTGTTATTATTATTATTATTATTATTATTATTATTATTACTATTATTTTCGCATGTAAAAGGCAACAGATTGTTTGTGTATGCGTATCTTACAGTGGAAGATTTAACCATTGTGTTAGAACTGTTTGTATATAATAAAAAAAAAATTAAAAAACACCCCTACCACTTGGCCACTGAGACTTTTCAAGTCAAATTGTCCGACATGCCTTTAATGAAGGACTCGTCTTGAGAACTCGTCTTCACACTCCCTCATTCATCACCGGAGACTCGCTCCCACGTCCTCCATCATTTTAATTTTCTATTAATCTCTGTTCCCTCGTCAGTTCTGACGCGTCCCGACAGGTGGCCTAGATAAGCGGCGTTCCTGACTGCTGGATTGATGTGCCGCTTGTTACCCGCGGGTCTTCCCCGCCGCTAGCCACAAGCTCGGTACCAGCGGAAGGAATACTTCAATATCTTTTTAAAAAAATGACAATTCTGGTGGATTTTATTGATATTTACGTCTCTGAGAATAAATTTTATCTTCAGGATCAGCGAGGAAAATAAATCTTCTTTTTCACCATATCTAGATACATCAGTAAGTGCATTATGTGAGATAAGATCTTAATTGGTAAAAGGGCAATTGGTAATTACAATAAGTATGTAATAATGATTTCTGACTGTACTTATGTCCTAATCCTGAGGTTACACACATGTTAATGTACATGAGTTTATGTAAAGTGTATAGGATAATGGCCCTGTGATTAAAACCAGCTCATAACTAGAGCTGACACTATGTGGCCACTTTTATTGGCAAATGTGTATAGCTGCCCCTGGAAGAATTCATGTAACAACTTATTGGTCAATAAAGGAAATTCTTTAAAAAAAAAAGAAGATTTCTATATGGAGGGATTGTACATGTTAATGTTAGCAAGTTTATGTTGTTGTTGTTGTTGTTGTTGTTTTTAAATTACTTTATTTGTACTGAGTGGGACACCGGTTCAGAGGACTGTTTTGAGGGTACCTCTCAGTGTCTCATCAAGTAAAGCCCAATGCTCATCTACCGATTCCGGTACATTCATGTACCTTTGTCGGCGACAAACGGACGGTAATTTATCTCACCAAAGGCATCCTAACGGAGTCGGCCGTAGTCGGTAGATGTAGGACAGCTAGGCAAGGGTGAGCCACCGAATAGTAGACCAATTTGCTTAGGACTAATATCCACCACCCCATCTTCTCAATGTCCGCCGGTCGAGCGAAGAGTTACGCAATTTGCCTGCGACAAGTCAACCGACTCCTATACTATTTGGGAACTAATCGCTCAACCCTGAATCGGTAGATAGGCATCAGGCTTTACACCATGTTTCGTCTTACTTTTTGTAGCAAGCGCCAGTAGTATACTGCACAGGTTAAAATATTTGTTCAATATCGATCGAGTACCCAATTCTTTGTGATTACACTGTAACTTCAACTAATACCATAACATACTAAATCAAGTTAGTTACAGGTAATCATGTTCCAAGCGATGACTCATTATCGCATTAAAAAATACAAATACACAAAAGAATGATATGTCTTTACTTTCTGTTTGGGCAGGACGGTCGATTGCACAGTAAAATATATATGGTAATGATTTCTGTATGGCAGGCTGTCCATGTCAATATACATGAGTTCATGTAGAATATATATGGTAATGATTTCTGTATGTCTGGCTGTTCATATTGATATACACGAGTTCATGTAGAATATATATGGTTATGATTTCTGTATGTCTGGCTGTTCATATTGATATACATGAGTAATGTAAAATATATATGGTAATGATTTCTGTATGTCTGGCTGTTCATATTGATATACATGAGTAATGTAAAATATATATGGTAATGATTTCTGTATGTCTGGCTGTACATATTGATATACATGACTTTATGTAGAATATATAGGATAATGATTTCTAAATCATTATCCTATATATAATATACTATAGAGGAAACCTATGAAAGTTTAGAGTCAGAGCTTGTATGCCATCGAGTTTGAATCGCATAGTAATTCACAAGGCGAAGCCGCATGAATTACGTAGCTATTCAAACGAGATGGAATCGAGCTCCGATCCGAATTTTCACACTAACTCGTTCTGTGGTTTCTGTACGACGCCTCAGAACTCGTGAAGTGAAGGGGTCCTCCATTTTAAAATCTTCCGCCCCGACCTGTGTTGTCGGCCTCTCGGCCAATCAGAATGCGTCATTTTTTCAAAGCGCGCATTATGTCAGCCAAAGCGTGCAGTCGGTCAGTATCCAAAGACACCGGTACAAAGAGTGCAATCAGTGTATAATAACTGTACCCCCAGGAGCAGTTATTATTTGTACTGAGTTTGTGCATAGGTATGTAATAATAACCATGGCATACAGTCACACTATGTTAGGCCTCTGGACATTTGTATGAGGGGTAGGATAAACATTAACAATGTGCAGAGAAGTATGGAGAAACCAAACAAGAGTTAGTCATGTTGTTGTTTACCGCATGATGGCAAGATCGCGTATTACTGTGCGAGGCGAAGCCGAGAGCAGTAATATGCGATCTTGCCGGAGTGCGATGAACAATAACACGACTAACTCGAGTTTGGTTTAGAATTTATCCTACCCCGCCTGTCTAAATTACTTCTACATTAACAGATGACGTCATTTGTCAAGTGTATCCCACTAGAGCGATATTTTCCATTTTTCTGAACTCCAGACCGAATACAGTGACCCAATGTTAAGCCTATAGAATTTTTTTATTAGGGGTAGGATAATATAATAATATAGACATAAAAATACAGAACAGCCCCTCCCCCAACCCATCCAAACTCATCCACTTCAAGCAGCTGTCCTACAACTGTGGTCCTACTCTGTGTAGTATACATATCAATATGGGTCATTGGGTAAATAAGGACACAAACAAACGCGACACTTCTATTGTTAAACGACACCTGAGGCTCTTGTTTGGGTGAAAATCAAGGAATGGGCCTAAGGCGAGGCAGGACCAAGCCTACATGTAGGCCGCTGGATTGATGAGGTTCAGATTCTATTACCAAGCTTGGGTCTTTGCCATGTGTCATCCTCCTTCGGGGTTTGTGGCCTTCCCTAGCCTCTAGCATGTACCTGTTACTTGTGTGGGTTATTTTTAATCATTATACACCAATGGCCGAACGTCTATGAAATACTACCCGCTACTACTACGGTGGAGTATGAATATTATTCGGGCTCACTGAGACGTAGCGAATCGGCTATGAAGCTAAAAGCAGTAATTGATTTATTATATACCCATGCAGTATATTTGATAATTACGTACTGCTGCTCCCTATGCAGCATAAATTGTATATTGAACCCTGTGCAGTACACTGTTATACTGAACATGTTGAAACATCAGCAGTGTGTGGGCTTTCACGTATATGCCAATATATGGTAGGATTTGATTAATATTTGGTATATAATGAATATGCAACGACTTACCAAGCTTGTACATGCTATAAGATTATAGAAGAAATCTATGAAAGTTTAGGGTCAGAGTTCGTATCCCATCGAGTTTGAATCGCATAGTAATTCACAAGGTAAAGCAGCGTGAATTACGTAGCGAGTCAAACTCGATGAGATCGAGCTCTGACCCTAAACTTGAATAGGTTTCTGAATTAATCTCACCCTTCACTTTGATTAATGGGCTAACGTTTGTGACATAATCCCAACTGGATACTTTCCTTAAATATCTCATTGGCTTGGGATACAGTTCCCAATGTTAAGTCTAGGGGGAAACAATATCAGTATGTAACTGTTAATAGTAGTGCACTGGTATATGATAAACATGCTACAAACATACACATGTATATGTCATAGAGTGCCCTAGACGACTTCATGATTTACACATCATGCTATTATTTATGAGTTCCGAAGCGGCCCACATCTTCACATGCCGTTAATTAACGTGAACGTTTGGGGCCGGGAGAGTTGCGCGCCAAGTGTGGATCTATTTGTGGACTGAGTGGTGGGAAGATGAGCGAGATTTGTGAGACTGTCAGAGGGGGGAGGAAAAAGTGATAACTCAACGACGGTTAGACGGAGATAGGGTCACCTCACAGATGGGGACAGGTGTACTCATTACAGAACTACATCACACAGGGGTCTACTCATCACAGGGCTACATCACTAGACAGGGACCGGTGTACTCATTACAGAACTATATCACTAGACAGGGACAGGTGTACTCATTACAGAACTACGCCAATAGACGGGGACAGGTGTACTCATTACAGAGCGAGGTCACTAGACAGGGACAGGTGTACTCATCACAGAGCTACGCCAATAGACGGGGACAGGTGTACTCACTACAGAGCTACATCACACAGGGGTCTACTCATCACAGAGCTACATCACTAGACAGGGACAGGTGTACTCATCACAGAACTATATCACTAGACAGGGACAGGTGTACTCATCACAGAACCATTACATTACAGAGGGGGGAGGAAAAAGCGATAACTCGACGACGGTTAGACGGAGGTAGGGTCACCTCACAGACGAGGACAGGTGTACTCATTACAGAACTACGCCAATAGACAGGGACAGGTGTACTCATTACAGAACTACGCCAATAGACAGGGACAGGTGTACTCATCACAGAACCACTACATTACAGAGGAGGAGGAAACAATGATAACTCGACGACGGTTAGACGGAGGTAGGGTCACCTCATAGAGAGGGACAGGTGTACTCATTACAGAACTACGCCAATAGACAGGGACAGGTGTACTCATTACAGAACTACGCCAATAGACAGGGACAGGTGTACTCATCACAGAACCACTACATTACAGAGGAGGAGGAAACAGTGATAACTCGACGACGGTTAGACGGAGGGCGTTTCACCCCACAGACGGGGACAGGTGTACTCATTACAGAGCTACATCAAACAGGGGTCTACTCATCACAGAGCTACATCACTAGACAGGGACAGGTGTACTCATTACAGAACCATGTCACTAGACAGGGACATGTGTACTCATCACAGAGCTACGCCAATAGACAGTGATGCACTACATTACAGAACTATGACGGGGAGAGATGTACTCATTACACAACTACGTCACTAGACAGGGACAGGTGTACTCATGACAGAACTATGCCAATAGACAGGGACAGGTGTACTCATTACAGAACCATATCACTAGACAGGGACAAGTGTACTCATTACAGAACCATGTCACTAGACAGGGACAAGTGTACTCATTACAGAACCATGTCACTAGACAGGGACAAGTGTACTCATCACCGAACCACTACATTACAGAGGAGGGAGGAAATGGTGATAACGATGGTTAGACGGAGGGCGGTTTACCCCACAGACAGGGACAGGTGTACTCATAACAGAGCGACATCAGACAGGGAAGTACTCATTACAGAACCACATCACTAAATAGGGAAGTACTTATTACAGAACCATATCGCTAGACAGGGATGTACTCATTACAGAACCATATCGCTAGACAGGGATGTACTCATTACAGAGTGAGGTCACCAGACAGAGGGTTTACTCATTAGAGAACCACTACGGTACAGAGGGGGGAGTAAACGGAGATGACTCGACAATGGTTAGACGGAGGGCGGTTCACCTTACAGACAGGGAGAGGTGTACTCATTACAGAGCTACGCCACTACACAGGGGATGCACTCATCAAAGAACCGCTACATTACAGAGGAGGAGGAAACGGTGATAACTCGACGACGGTTAGACGGAGGTAGGGTCACCTCACAAACAGGGAGAGGTGTACTCATCACAGAGTGAGGTCACCAGACAGGGGATGCACTCATGATAGAATCATGCCAGGAGATATAGGGTGAACTTGTAGTGTGCCAAGTAATTAATGAGGCTGACACCACGGGGCTGCCCTGGCTCAGTGGTGTCAGGGCGTGTCAGGATTGTGATTAACAGGTGATAAGACACCACGTGGTGGTGCAGAGACGACTATATCTGTAGGCTTGGGGGAGAGATTAAACAGTACGTTAGAAGTCAGCGCTTGTTCCTGTGTCTTTTCTTGAACCATTACATTGGCGAGCTTGCCAGGATTTCTGCTGAGAAGCACCTGGAAATAGCAAAATGGCCACACTGAGCAACGAGAAAAGAAGAAGTTTGATCTATCTATTGCAGAAGCAACACGGAGACGCTTAGCTGAATTCACACGCCATTTATCAGTAACTGACGGAGCCGACAGAGCGGAATTTCGCGACTGGGTGGATGCATTGAACAAAGCAGAAAAGAACGTGCAACCCGGCGATCAACTTATGGTGGAAGCGGTTTCAGCAAAATCGAAAGGTGCTCTGGGACGATGTATTGAAGATCTCAAGGACGAGTTCGCGGAAAGGCAGCCCCCTCACCCGCGGTCGTGGAGTAATTTGAGGGAAGTGCTATTGACAAAGTTTCTGGGACCTGCTGAAATCAAACACTTACGACGAAAAGTGGAGAAAGCGAGTCAGGGATCGTGCGAGACGGTGGATGAATACGGGAAAAGATTTACGGAGTATGTGCATCGGGCCTACACGAAGACGGAGAAACAAACAGATATGGTAAATACCCAACTTAGAGACTTTTATATAGAAGGCTTAAGAAGTGACAGGCTGAAGGAGATAGTGGGGAGTCATAGGCCTAATGACATGGAAGAAGCACGGGAGCTGGCTAACCACACGGCTACCTTGATGAAACTAGATGACTTTAGTGATTTGGAACAGGCGGCATTACCCCCGCCTCCACCGGTCGAATTAGATGATTCCCCCCAGATGAAGGAGTTTTCGGGTATTCTCAAATCATTAGAACGACAAATGCAGTCCCTGGTGGTTGCCTTGAGGCCGGCTAAAGCAAAGGAAACGGCAGGAGAAGTAGCGGCGGTTACGTCTAACAACAATGGAGTTAATACGGGAGTTGGAGCAGCCGCATGTAGCCAGAACATCAATCCCAGCCCAAACGACTCAGGCTGCCATTGTTGTAGAAATGGACAGAATGCGCCTGCCTCAAATGTATTCTACATGGGGACTCAAACGGGTACAAATCGTGGAGGCAGAGGACGTGGCCGTGGACGCGGCCGTGGAGGACGTCAAACGAGTGTGAATCCCAACATCCAATGTTTTACGTGCCAAGGATATGGGCACATCGCCAGTACCTGTCCCACACCAAAAGGAAACCAAGGGGTGAACAACGGGGGATATGACCATTCACCGGACAACATTTGGGGATCGGCGCCCCCAGAAACGCGGGGCGGATACTACAATTCGGGAAACTAGTGGCTGCGTCAGACGGTCGAGTGTGTGTCACTTTACAACAGGGCGGTAAGGTATTGCATACTTTGATTGATTCTGGCGCCTCTCGATCGCTTATAACAAAGGAGGCATGGTTGATGTGTGAATCGGAAGGACGACCGGCGGTATTGTTGCCCGGGGTGGCATTAAGATCCTTGTCAGGGCATTTGTTAACAACGTACGGAGTAGCGTCTATCAGACTGTGGGACTGCCCTGGCTCAGTGGTGTCAGGGCGTGTCAGGATTGTGATTAACAGGTGATAAGACACCACGTGGTGGTGCAGAGACGACTATATCTGTAGGCTTGGGGGAGAGATTAAACAGTACGTTAGAAGTCAGCGCTTGTTCCTGTGTCTTTTCTTGAACCATTACAAACTCATTACAGAACCATACTAGAAGATAGGGACATACTCATTACAGAACCACACTGCTAGACAGTGAATGAACTCATGATAGAATCACGCCATTATACTGGAATGGACGGCCTCAGAAGGCAATGTACTCATTAGACTATCGGTGGAGCGATATATATATATATATATATATATATATATATAACCTAAACACATGGTCAGTAACTCTGAAATTGTAACAGAAACATGTATTCCTATATACCTATGGCTGTACACTCTATGCTTACACCACGCTCTGGGGGGTGGAGTAACTATCTGATACTACCCAAGGTTGGTATACTACCCAAGGTTGCCGTATACTACCCAAGGTTGACATTTAGACCAATCAGATTGTCTCTTATTAAACCACATTTGAAGGTATATAGGAATAGGGAAACCAAGTACCAGTGAAAGGAAGTCAAAATTACTCGGTAAGGCTTGGAAAAATTACTGCCCGCGGCCAGGGCCTTGGGCAGTAATTTTTCCAAGCCTTACCTCGTAACTTTGACTTCCTTTCACCGGAACATAGTTTCCCTCTATTCCAGTTTACAATTTCAAGAGATTAACTCATCATTAAGAATCCGTTGGGCATGGTTCGGGTCAAGATTTTTTTTATATCTACTTATGCAAGCCTGAGTATTAATTGCGTGCATATAAATTGTTCCTATTTATAATCTCTAGGAAGTCACCCCATTTCTTAGTCCATTTTTCTAATGATGTGATACAGGCCCAGCTTCTCCCATTTCCTGTATCATCTTAAATAACATCTTCATTCCCCCCAATAAGCCTCCTCAAACATGTCACTGGGCCACCTGAATGGGCTCTGTGTGGATAAAACGGGATTCACACGGTGGGATTCATGTACCTCACAGGCCGTTTGTCTGAGACAAATCCTGTTGAAATTCGGTACTGGAACACAATCTCCTCGTGTGAATGACAGGCTTTCATTTTGCTGAGACAACATTTTTCTCTTGCAATTGTCGGCGACAATCGCCCCTAACAAGGAACAGAATCTCATGAGATTTTGACTTTAAACAGGTTTAAAATTTAGAGGGACATTTTGGTGAGACAAATGTATTTCACACGTTCTCCCCCAATCTGTGGGTCTCAGCGGTCTCAAATAACACCTATTCACACGGGGAAGTACCCTGAGTCGGCGACTGTGTACCCTGTGTACCCTGTGTAGGGGTGTAGGGGTGAGACTATGTACCTGTTTAATCTTCTCATGTGAATTGAATCCGCCATGTTCCCCTGAGACTGTAGAACACCCCAATCTGTGAAACTTTGTTCCCAGTTGGAAATAGTAGCCGACTGGCGCAAAGGTGTGAAGTACACCAGTCTCAGGTCCATTTGTCCCACCGTGTGAATCCCATTTAAAGGCGATGTTGTCCCTGCTTTTTACCCGTTGTTGGGAACGTGTTGGATACGTGTCGGGTACGTGTCATTTGGCACGTTGCACGTTACTGGATACACGTTGGTGTCTCAGGAAACCCCCCTCATCCTATTTATAAACATGTCTCCCTCACAGTGATCGCTCACAGTGCAAACAGCGTCAAGAATGTCCCCGCCAACTTTTCCCGCCAAAAAGAAAATTTGTCGTCTGCTTATGTTTTGAACGCCCTTACCAAATGTTTTGCAGACAGGGTGCCTGCAGAATAGACTGGCCTCAGTCCCTTGCCTCCTTATCTGCGCTAGCCTGGGGTCTGTTACATAAATTTTGAACGATACGACCATTGTACGATACGATCTATCCAACGATATACGACCTCGTGGACGATCCTCGTCCACCTGCTGTTTGTATATAAGCAGATGAACCTGTCAAAATAAATCAGTTAGGTTCTTGACTCATAGTAGTACCTAATACATCTGTGTTTAACTTCTTGAGATCTACACCCAGCTAGTCTAGGAATCTAGGCTTTATAACAGTTTTGATTTATGGGCCAGTCAGGCAAGGATTATATATACACAACATTACCATGATTTCGATCTGAGTGGCCGTATTCTCCGCGTAGTTGACGAGTATTGCGTAGCGTCAACTACAAGGAGAATACGGCCACACAGATCGAAATTATGGTAATGTTGTATTTATTACTCACTTATTTTTAGATTTAAGCAATAAATATGATCGTTAGAAACGTTTTCAACGTAATTAAGAAGTTATGTTTGGGACTACTTTCATCTCAAAAATCCGTATCCTCCTAGGAGGGTACGGAGCTCCGTATCCTCCTCAGTAGCGATCTGTAATCTCCATAGGCTTAGTATGGAGACTCCGTATCAGGTGGGTAATAATGAACTTTGTTCTGATTTTCTTCAATCATTTAATGAATGTTCATAATCAAAGATTTAAGCAAGTCTACCTGCAAAACTGAGACTTGCAAATGTAGAGGAAGATAGGGGACCTGCAGTCTAGTAGAATGTCTTTCTTTCAACCCATCCAAAAGGGTTTCTTAGGAAGACAAGCAACCATATTTATTTACATCGGGCTCCAGGGACTTGTATAAGTAGTCCGTAGCCCTTATTAAACGAGAGGTGAACTATTTGGTGGTTTCTGAGGAAAATAATTGGAAACCTAAGTTGTACAGAGAAAAAACATAGCGAAAGCAAAGAAGCCAAATCTGATACCACGGATTAAATCTCTAGGTGATTGTTATTGTTTTTTTTGTTTTTTTGGAGTTTTGGAGTTTTTTTATATTTGTGCATAGAGTGTCACCTCACTATAGTGAGTTTTTCAGACCACTCGCAAAGCAGGTACACATTTGTTCCATCGACAAGTTTTCATAATATCGTACTAATTACTCATTCTTATTGAACAAAAAAAAACATCTTCTACACAATGACCACGTTTTTTTTACATCGTTGCCCCACAGGGTATATTTCTTCTTTCTTCTCTTTTTTTAAATCAACAATAGAAATGAAGGCAATCACATCATGTTTAAGGGTCGTATGCACACAGCAGATCCTTGGACGGTTGTCTCTGCTCGGAGAGTGTACACACCGTGTTTACGGGTAAAAGTCACCCAGCAGAGACTGGGCAGGCATCTCAGCTTGGAGAGTGTACACGAAGTGGATATTTTGTTGTTACATGAGTTTGTGACCACATTGAAAGTTTTTTTACAGTTAAATCTTGTTAAACGGAACCAGGGCGAGCTGTGACCGTGAGAATCGTGTTCTCATGTGGCAAGCTCAACAACAATAACACACTCGTCAGTCGTCAACAGTTCACAGAAAGATACAACATTTACAGTAAGATGTAGACAGGGCGAGAGTATTATTACTACTTTAAACCAGCTTTAAACGTAGCTTTAGAGGGACAGGGACAGGGAGAGAGGGTTAGGGAGAGGAAGAGAGGGGGAGGGAGAGGAAGAGAAGAGGTGAGAGAGAGGGGGTAAGGGAGAGGGAAAGAAATGCAGAGGGAGAGAGAGGGAAGGAGAGAGAGGGAGGGAGTGGGAAAGAGAGAGAGAGAGGGGGGAGAGACAGAGAGAGGGGGAGAGAAGGAGAAGGGAGAGAGAGATTGAGAGAAAGGGGGGGAAGGGGTGAGAGAGAGGGAGAGCGAGAGAGAGAAAGTGAGAGAGGGAAAGAGAGAGGAGAGAGAGGAGGGAGAGAGAGGGAGAGAGAGGGAAAAGAGAGAGAGGGAAGGAGAGGGAGACAGAGGAAAAGAAACAGAGAGGGGGGGAAGGAAGAGAGAGAGAGAGAGAGAGAGAGAGAGAGGGAACGAGAGAGAGGGGAGCAATACAGGAGAGAACGAATCCATGGGCAGAGAAAATGAACTTTTCACATGTAGGTTCAGAAAGCAGATTGAATAAATGGTAGGATATGATAGGTTCTTCGTAAATGCATCATTTTTATTTTCATATATTCACTTTGTCTTAAGAAGTTAATCGAGTTAAAATCAATGGCAGTCTTCTAATTCAACCCAAGGTATGAAGGGAAAACTAGATTTCCATTACACACCATATTGTTATATTAAGAAGCAATCTACATACATGTGTATTTATTTCCATCGCTTATCATCTTAACTTCAGTTTTATTCACTTCGACCAAAATTCTTTCAGAATACAGAAACAGTATTCGAAACATAAATGTCTTTATTCAATTTGCATATTCACTTTAACATCAATATTATTCGCTTCGACCAAATCTATTCAGAATACACCAGTGGTTAAGTGAAGGGTGTGAGGTAAGAGTAAAGTAAGTGTTACTCTATTTCCCCACCTTTCATATCTGTAGACCTCCGAGATTAGAAACGTTTGTGTTCACCCGACGGGCTACTGAGAACTAGAGCTTTTTAAGTAGATCATTGTTGGGCTAACCTCCGAGAACAGTAGGTGATTGTTCTTATAAGCGGACTTGGGACCTGTTTCACTAGTTTCGTGACATTACATCAACAGCGGCACCAACAGTGCAAGCAACAGCGGAAAAAGTCTAGCAAATATCAGCGGATCGGAGCGGCATATCTTCTTCATATTTGAGACGATTATAGGTTATATGTATCCCCTACTCGTGTTAAAGTATCACAGCTTAATTCCTACGGGAAGTGAGTGAAATTCTGTGTGTCATCGATTGCAGTCTTGTGATCTGTCCGTATGGTGTCACAGACGTAGACATGTCACGAAACTACTGAAACAGGTCCCTGTTTCACTAGTTTTGCGACATGTCTAGATGGCTTCTGTGACACCGTACAGACATATTGGGGTTGACTAGTTTCGTGACATGGCACAAGTGGTGCTGTAGTGTCACTGTTCGCAACACCAACATTGCGACACAACATGCGGCAATAGATGTGACATTCATTATGAAACGTGACTTCGTTTTGTCCATTCTTGCTTGCACTGTTGGTGCCGCTTTTCATGACTGTCTAACACTTTTGCCACGAAACTTGTGAAACAGGTCCCAGGTTCCTAAATTCCACCTCTTTTATGGCCTACCGAACCCATAGTTGACATTTAGGAAGTCTATTGGGGTGCAGACAGACACTGCCTCAACCCAGCGCTGGTTCCCTGGGTATACACTAAGGACAGTGGGAACCAGCTATAATTCGTGAGTCAAAACAAGGCAATTGTCAAAAATTATGAAACTCAAACAACTCATATATTATGGGTTGTGAAATAAAGGAATTATTGAATGAGCTTCACAGACAATCCAGCTTTTTCTTTTTCAGCTTTAAACCACTTTAAATAGCGAGAATCCAAGGTTGATTATTCTGCCCCTTCAAATGAGCGCATGGGTCCTGTTGACAAAACAAATCCCAATAACACATGAGATGCTTTCCACTGATGAAAGTAAACCTAGAGACTGTCTGGTTTGAAACAATAAATAACAGAAATGAGTGTAAATCATTTACCATATGAATATATGTATCTCTATGTATTTATAAGTAGAATAGAAAATAGGATATTTGAAAAACTGGCGGATGGGACAGATTTTTTCCCTAACAGGCAGGTCGGTGCCGAGATACAAGCGGCCGCAGGAAGTAGAGCGCCGGATTTCTGCTTGGAGAGTGGCTGACACACTGGAAATCCGCCGGAGAGAAAAGGGCGGGAAAACTAATTACCTTCTGCTCAGGATGTGACTGTAAAAAGACAATTACCAGACGACAATTTATCACCTCAGCCTCTCCTTTATAATGCCCCACCCCTCTCACAAGATCTCCCACTCTCTAAGTGGTATTCTGTTCAAGGTTCTCACTACGCACCCCTCTCATAAGATCTCACACTCTCTAAGTGGTATTCTGTTCAAGGTTCTCACTTCGCACCCCTCTCACAAGATCTCACACTCTCTAAGTGGTATTCTGTTCAAGGTTCTCACTACGCACCCCTCTCACAAGATCTCACACTCTCTAAGTGGTATTCTGTTCAGGGTTCTCACTACGCACCCCTCTCACAAGATGTCACACTCTCTAAGTGGTATTCTGTACAAGGTTCTCACTACACACCCCTCTCACAAGATCTCCCACTCTCTAAGTGGTATTCTGTTCAAGGTTCTCACTACGCACCCCTCTCATAAGATCTCACACTCTCTAAGTGGTATTCTGTACAAGGTTCTCACTACGCACCCCTCTCACAAGATCTCACACTCTCTAAGTGGTATTCTGTACAAGGTTCTCACTACGCACCCCTCTCACAAGATCTCACACTCTCTAAGTGGTATTCTGTACAAGGTTCTCACTACGCACCCCTCTCACAAGATCTCACACTCTCTAAGTGGTATTCTGTACAAGGTTCTCACTACGCACCCCTCTCATAAGATCTCACACTCTCTAAGTGGTATTCTGTACAAGGTTCTCACTACGCACCCCTCTCACAAGATCTCACACTCTCTAAGTGGTATTCTGTTCAGGGTTCTCACTACGCACCCCTCTCACAAGATGTCACACTCTCTAAGTGGTATTCTGTACAAGGTTCTCACTACACACCCCTCTCACAAGATCTCCCACTCTCTAAGTGGTATTCTGTTCAAGGTTCTCACTACGCACCCCTCTCATAAGATCTCACACTCTCTAAGTGGTATTCTGTACAAGGTTCTCACTACGCACCCCTCTCACAAGATGTCACACTCTCTAAGTGGTATTCTGTACAAGGTTCTCACTACGCACCCCTCTCACAAGATGTCACACTCTCTAAGTGGTATTCTGTACAAGGTTCTCACTACGCACCCCTCTCACAAGATCTCACACTCTCTAAGTGGTATTCTGTACAAGGTTCTCACTACGCACCCCTCTCACAAGATCTCACACTCTCTAAGTGGTATTCTGTACAAGGTTCTCACTACGCACCCCTCTCACAAGATCTCACACTCTCTAAGTGGTATTCTGTACAAGGTTCTCACTACCCACCCCTCTCACAAGATCTCACACTCTCTAAGTGGTATTCTGTACAAGGTTCTCACTACGCACCCCTCTCACAAGATCTCACACTCTCTAAGTGGTATTCTGTACAAGGTTCTCACTACGCACCCCTCTCACAAGATCTCAGACTCTCTAAGTGGTATTCTGTACAAGGTTCTCACTACGCACCCCTCTTACAAGATCTCACACTCTCTAAGTGGTATTCTGTACAAGGTTCTCACTACGCTCTATGGGAAAAGAATTTTCAATGAACTAGAGCCTTGAGAATTCACTGGCCTGTCTCCGTGCTAAAGACATACATCAATGCAACCCAAAGATTCCTATAATCTCAATGATGCCACCTAGCGGGAATACTGTGTAGTTGGCGCCCTAGTGGCTTTATTTGGACTGGAATACAGAATACCACTTAGAGAGTGTGAGATCTTATGAGAGGCGTGGTCACACTGGCGTAGAAAATGGCTTTTCCCCGTCTATGCAAGTCTACGTTTTTCTACGCATTTTGAAATATACAAATGCACGGCTATGCGCGGGAAAACGCGGAGGTGCGTAGATGAAAGTCGTAATGCGTAAACAAACGCAAACAAAACGCGAAAAATACGTAGTGTCAGAATCAGTTTTAAAAATTCAAACTTTTCTCTACGCATTTGTAATGCATAAATGAACCTGGTAAAACGCAACAATACGTGCAGAGGCATAAAAAAGCGTTGATGAACGTTGAGAAACATACTAAAACTTTAAAGCAAAGCAAACAGATACGTTCCAAATCCGCAGCTTATGGGTAATGCTCAAGGTTTGAAATGCGTATTAAAAACGCCATAATTTACGCCAGTGTGACTGGATTGTGTACTGAAAGATAAAAACGTTGCGTACTAGATACGCAATGCTCGCGTTCTTTCTAATACGTAAAAGTAACGCCGTTTTTTTTTACGTCAGTGTGACTGGGGCATTACGAGGAAGAATAATGAAGACTTTACATTCGCTGCAAAAAAATACCAAAACATATTTCAGTAGCTGCCATTTAGGACTCCGAAACTGAGTTTATGGACCACTTGAATGTCCCCCCGTTCCACCAACCTCTCACTCTCTCAGCCCCGCGTGAATCGATTAGAGCAGGCTTTACATTAAGTCTCTCCTCATTATAGATGTGCCTGTAATTGTCTAAAAACTCGCGCCATTAGAGTCTCATCAACACGTCGGCTGATTGTCGCACACACTTCGCAGCTTCAGGAGTTTTCCACAAGGTGGGGGGGCAGGTTTCTCTCCAGTTTTAGCCTGCAAACCGTCCACTTTCTTGGATACTGTTATAGCAAAAATATTTCTTTGCATTTTCAAATGGATTGGAGTGAGATAATGTTTCTTTAGAATATGTTTCCCTGTTTGTCTGTCTGCCTGCCTGCCTGTCTGCCTGCCTGCCTGCCTGCCTGCCTGCCTGCCTGCCTGCCTGCCTGCCTGTCTGCCTGCCTGCCTGCCTGCCTGCCTGCCTGTCTGCCTGTCTGTCTGCCTCCCTACCTGCCTGTCTGCCTCCCTCCCTGTCTGTCTGCCTCCCTCCCTGTCTGCCTCTCTACCTGTCTGTCTGCCTACCTGTCTGCCTGCCTGCCTGCCTGCCTGTCTGTCTGCCTCCCTGTCTGCCTCCCTACCTGTCTGTCTGCCTACCTGTCTGCCTGCCTGCCTGCCTGTCTGTCTGCCTCCCTGTCTGTCTGCCTACCTGTCTGTCTGCCTACCTGTCTGCCTGCCTCCCTGTCTGTCTGTCTGCCTGCCTGTCTGCCTCCCTGCCTGCCTGTCTGCCTACCTGTCTGCCTGCCTCCCTGTCTGTCTGTCTGCCTACCTGTCTGCCTCCCTAACTGCCTGTCTGCCTGCCTGTCTGTCTGCCTACCTGTCTGTCTGCCTACCTGTCTGTCTGCCTACCTGTCTGTCTGCCTCCCTGTCTGTCTGCCTGCCTATCTGCCTGTCTGCCTATCGACCTCCTTGTCTGTCTGTCTGTCTGCCTGTCTGCCTACCTACCTATCTCTCTGCCTGTCTGTCTGCCTCCCTGTCTGTCTGTCTGCCTGCCTGTCTGTCTGTCTGCCTGCCTGCCACCCTCCCTTCCTCCTTACCTCCCCTGTTACTCCAGTTACCTCTTCTCCCACCTCTGTTCCCTATTTCCTCCTGCCTTCTTTCCTCCTTATCTGTTTGTAGAGACAGTTAATGTGACAGTATCAACTAGGACGCAGGGCCTGAAATGGGGGTGAGGGATTGAGGCCTACACTCCCTCTAGATATGCCACTGAATTTACAGTCTCCATATGTATCATTCGGATTTATGCACAAAATAAGGTTTCCTGACATTTTCGCGAAAAGGAAGGAGCATTTTGTTTTTAGAATCTATGATCACATGATCACCATTACAATACCAATGGGCTTGACTCGAGTCGGCAGAAAATCTATCCACATATCGTCATAGCATGTTTAGGTCTCTCTACGTTATAGATTAACAAAGGCTACAAACTTATCATTTACTCAGGACCCACCTCTAACATAAATTGCCTTTCAACAACAGATTTTATGATCTTGTCAACATAGTTTCCGTCGTGGTTGACATTTTTGGCGGGAGTCTGATCACAATCCCACATTCTGACAGCCGCTGGCGTCTCGGTCACGTGACCTGAGAATGCACATTCCACTCGACATCAATCTCAGCGGCCATCTTTAAATCTGGTAATAAAGGTGTCAGGCTGATGAAGGGGACCCCCAGGACCAGATCTGTTACACAGTCTTAAGCCCGGTTTCCACTAAGCGATTTTGGGGCATTCATAGGGCACCCGTCGCTGACTATCAGCTAAAATTTCTAGGAACTTCATGAGTCCCCAAGTGGGAATACAAAATGGCAAAATCGTCGGCGACTATTGTCCTAACCCCCGTTGTTCGGGCTTGAGTCGGCGACTGGATTCTCGCTTTAAAGGGCACCAGTCTCTTGTGATTCAATTCCAAACATGTTTGAAATAAATTGGGGCATAGTCACCCACCCGCTGTGCGACTGCCGTTTCCATGCGATTATGCCAGGGGCAGAAATCGCCAAGTGGGAATGGGCCTTTAAGCCCAGTTCACACTAAGCGATTTTAGGGCATCCAAAGGGCTCCTGTCAACTATCAGCTCTCCTGTAACTATCAGCCAAAAGTTCGAGGAATTTGCCGAGTCTGCAAGTGGGAATGCAAAATTGAAAAATGGTCAGCGATTATTGCCTTATCCCCCTTTGTTCTGGCTTGAGTCGGCAACTGGATCTGCTCTATTAAAAAGGGCTCCAGTCTCTTACCATTCAATTTCAAACATGCATCAGGGCATAGCCGCTGACCACCTGCTGTGACCTAGACAGATTCGCCAGCTATACCCATCCCACCTGCGGTGCGACTGCCATTTCCCGGCGATTATGCCGTGAGGTAGTCTCAGGGACAGGAATTGTTAACTGGGAATGGGCCTCTAGGAGAGACCATGTACTGCTGGTATTATCTCTGAAACAGGGTAACTTTATTGGACAGCTTATATCGCATTCACCATTCTTTTATCAACTCTAGAAACTTTGAAGAGTAATTTGTAGACTAGTATTTGTAAGAACAGGAATTATGCATTGCTCATTCTACGACTGCCGTTTCCCACGATTATGCCAGGTAATAGTCTCAGGTGCAGGAATCAGTAAGTGGGAATGGGCCTTTATGGTAATAATGATAATTTTCACACAATACAAAAGTTGGTCGGTGAGGTAGTGGTTCTCCTTTTAAAAGGTTGGTGGTACATAATCAGTGACCTGCACTGCCCGCATGTGTTTCCATTTACCATTTCAAGGTACACCAATAAATGACTTGGTAAACTGAAGAACATCACCGATTTATTCAACTCGGTTTGATTTTGTCGGTGCGCTCAAAAGTCGGTCGGTGGTGCCATATTGCGTAAGGAGGGAGAGAAAAATTGTGATTTTCATCTAAAGCCCAATGCCCATCTACCGATTTCGGAACATTTATGTACGTTTGTCGGCGACAAATGGAGGGTAATTTGTCTCAGCCGAGCCATCCTAACGGAGTCGGTAGATGTAGGACAGCTAGGCAAGGCTACCCAGCGATTAGTGAAAACTCGGTTTCTTTGGTTTTTGCCCTCCCCCAGCGATTAGTGGACCATACGCCGATTTTATCAGTGTGCGGATCGAGTGAGAGGTTACATAATTTGCCTGCGACAAAGTGACCGACTCCTATACGATTCAACTAATCGTTCAACCCTAAATCGGTAGATGGGCATCCGGCTTGACGATTATTCCATGGAATCTGTCGCATCATCGGCCATAATCGGTGATCGTAATCGTCAGGCGGAAACGCCACATCACTGAAACTTTATCGCGGGAGTAGTGGAAACATAATTTATCTGAAACCTTCTCAGAGGATTCCTATCATTACCCTTCACGTCATTTGTGAAGGTACTAATTATCATAGCGCATTCACATAAATATGTTTGCCATCTTTATAGGCCTTTTGAAAAGAAAACATAAAAACCACACCAGACACGATATATTGCAAATTCTGTAACAGACAGGTATTAATTATAGAGGGGAATATATGTGGCGTTATAAATCTCAGCACTTTGAAGTAAACACCTTGGTGATATAGAGTAGGCACTAGACTTGCTCAAGTCTTTGATTATGAACATTCATTAAATGATTAATCACAATCAGAATTAAATTCATTTTAGTATGTATCCTTCTCTGATTGGCCCATGAATCAACGACTTGTCCACCAGTGGCGCCAGAATAGGGGGGGCAGGGGGGGCGACTGCCCCCCCACTTTTTTGCCAGCCAAAAAAAGTCAGCAGCTTCAAATTTTACTCAAACGTGTGTAAAACCTGTCTTGCAACAGTGGCTAAGCCTTGACTTTTCACCATGGAAAATTGTCAAAGCCAGACTTATTAGCATGCAATGATGGCTAAGCCCTGACTTTTCACCGTGAAAAGTGTCAAAGTCTGACATTTTAGCATGCAATGATGGCTAAGTCCTGACTTTTCACCGTGGAAAAGTGTCAAAGTCTGACTCCTTAGCATGCAATGATGGCTAAGTCCTGACTTTTCACCTTGGAAAAGTGTCAAAGTCTGACTCTTTAGCATGCAATGATGGCTAAGCCCTGACTTTTCACCGTGGAAAAGTGTCAACGTCTGACATTTTAGCATGCAATGATGGCTAAGTCCTGACTTTTCACCGTGCAAAAGTGTCAAAGTCTGACTCTTTAGCATGCAATGATGGCTAAGTCCTGACTTTTCACCTTGGAAAAGTGTCAAAGTCTGACTCTTTAGCATGCAATGATGGCTAAGCCCTCACTTTTCACCGTGGAAAAGTGTCAAAGTCTGACGCTTTAGTGTGCAATGATGGCTAAACCCTGACTTTTCACCTTTGAAAAGTGGCAAAATCTGACTTTTTAGTGTGCAATGATGGCTAAACCCTGATTTTTCACTGTGGAAAAGTGTCAAAGTCTGACTTTTTAACTAACCCCTGACTTTTCACCGTGTCAACGTCTGACCTTTCGCAGATACACGGTAAATCTAGAGGAACAGCTGGGGGGTGTTGCATAAACCGGGAACGATCGATAAAACCATAACGAAAGTGTATAACGAACGTTGGTGATGAATAAAGAACGAATTGTAATGTCATATACCAACAACGAACGTTAATCTTCAAAACGCAAAAAATTGAGCTGCATAAAAACCTTTCCTTGTTTTATCGTACGTTGTGGTTTCGTTGTTAACTTTCGTAGTGTCGCGTTGCATAAGGACAAGTCGACCCTGCAAACATTTATCGTTCGTTAATTCGGAAATTCATAAGACAATTTGTGTTGCATTTAAACAATTTGACCCTTCCAAAAGTGACCGAAAGTGGCAACAAAGAACGATAACCCCAGACAAGTCAGGAGTTGTCGTAGTTTGAATTTTTTTCAAACGAACCCCCAAAACTTATCCAATCACGTGCCCAGCGTGAACCAGCCCCCCCCGCCCCTGCCTGCCTGCCTGCCTACCTGACTGCCTGCCTGCCTTCTTGCCTGCATGCCTACCTGCACATCCGGTTTGATCCCGGGCCCGGTTTGATCCCGGGCCCGGTTTGATCCCGGGCCCGGTTTGATCCCGGGCCCGGTTTGATCCCGGGCCCGGTTTGATCCCGGGCCCGGTTTGATCCCGGGCCCGGTTTGATCCCGGGCCCGGTTTGATCCCGGGCCGGGCCGCAGCCGTCCGGGCCGCAGCCGTCCGGGCCGCAGTCGTCCTGGCCGCAGCCGTCCGGTTTGTCCCATTGACTGATCGACCCATTGACCAATCATCCCATTGACCGATCATCCCATTGACCGATTGTCCCATTGACTGATCGTCCCATTGACCGATCGTCCCATTGACCGATCATCCCATTGACCGATCGTCCCATTGACCGATCGTCCCATTGGTTGATCGTCCCATTGACCGATCATCCCATTGACCGATCATCCCATTGACCTATCGTCCCATTGACCGATTGACCCACCGACTGACCCACGAAACGATCAATCGACTCATTGACGGATTGACCAACCGACCGATCATCCCACTGACCAATTAACTTGACACTGACCCAACCAATAACTGATGGATGGACTAACTGACTGATCGACCAATTGACTGATTGTGCCACCGACCAATCATCCCACTGACTGATCATCCCACTGACTGATCATCCCACTGACAGGTGATCCCACTGACAGGTGATCCCAATGACTGATTATCCCATTGACCGATCGTCCTTTTGACTGATCGTCCCATTGACTGATCATCCCATTGACAGATCATCCCATTTACCGATCGTCCAATTGACTGATTGTCCCATTGACTGATCTTCCCATTGGTTGATCGTCCCATTGACTGATTGTCCCATTGACCGATCGTCCCATTGACCGATCGTCCTATTCGTTGATCGTCCCGTTCGGGCGATCGGCCTAGGCCGAATGTACCTTGAGGCATCAACCGGCCCAGGCCGAATGATGCCTCAAGGCATCAAATCAAAAACAATTACAAAGTTGTTTTTAACAAAGAAATAATGGATCAATTAAAGACATATCCTACCATCCACGGTGGCGCCACCTGGTGATTTTTAAATTCGATCCCGGGCCCGGTTCGATCCCGGGCCCGGTTCGATCCCGGGCCCGGTTCGATCCCGGGCCCGGTTCGATCCCGGGCCCGGTTCGATCCCGGGCCCGGTTCGATCCCGGGCCCGGTTCGATCCCGGGCCCGGTTCGATCCCGGGCCCGGTTCGATCCCGGGCCCGGTTCGATCCCGGGCCCGGTTCGATCCCGTGCCCGGTTCGATCCCGGGCCCGGTTCGATCCCGGGCCCGGTTCGATCCCGGGCCCGGTTCGATCCCGGGCCCGGTTCGATCCCGGGCCCGGTTCGATCCCGGGCCCGGTTCGATCCCGGGCCCGGTTCGATCCCCGGCCAGGTTCGATCCCCGGCCAGGTTCGATCCCGGGCCCGGTTCGATCCCCGGCCAGGTTCGATCCCCGGCCAGGTTCGATCCCCGGCCCGGTTCGATCCCCGGCCAGGTTCGATCCCGGGCCAGGTTCGATCCCGGGCCCGGTTCGATCCCCGGCCCGGTTCGATCCCCGGCCCGGTTCGATCCCCGGCCCGGTTCGATCCCCGGCCCAGTTCGATCCCCGGCCCAGTTCGATCCCCGGCCCCAGTTTGATCTCCGGCCCCAGTTTGATCTCCGGCCCCATTTGATCCCAGGCCCCATTTGATCCCAGGCCCCGTTTGATCCCGCACCAGGCACGGACCCGGTTTGATCCCGAGCCCGGTTCGCAGCCCGGCCCGGTTCGCGGCCCGGCCCTGTTCCCTGTTGTACTTTCGTTCTTCACCAAAATGTAAGTGTATTATCGTTCCCGGTTTATGCAACGACCCCCAGGCGAATGTCGAAGGCTGTCTTCATACTAAGAAAAAAGTCAGCAATTTTTCAGTTCGCCCCCCCACTTTCAAAACGTTCTGACGCCCCTGTCCACTATGAACGGAATCTCCTGTTTATGGCCCCAAGCTGCTCCCTGTAACCCTATACTTCCTCCTACTCCTCCCCCTCCCCTCCTCCAGTTCCCTGGCCGCCTGTGTTGTCATAACAATACATTTTGACTACTCCTGACTGTGACCTGATAAAGATCAAAGTGAGAGGGTATCGATCTCCCATCAGATATCCTGATCAGTGGCCAGGGTATCTGTATGGAGAGTGTTAGAAATACTGGCGCCATATCCTGTATCGCAGCGAGGAGGGTAGCCAGTCGCCATAGGTTGCAGGGACTGGAGCCAGTCTCCTGTATCGCAGCGAGGAGGGTAGCCATAGTATGCAGGGACTGGAGCCAGTCTCCTCTATCCAAGCCAGGAGGGTAGCCATAGTATGCAGGGACTGGAGCCAGTCTCCTGTATCGCAGCGAGGAGGGTAGCCATAGTATGCAGGGACTGGAGCCAGTCTCCTCTATCCAAGCCAGGAGGGTAGCCATAGTATGCAGGGACTGGAGCCAGTCTCCTGTATCGCAGCGAGGAGGGTAGCCATAGGATGCAGGGACTGGAGCCAGTCTCCTGTATCCCAGTGAGGAGGGTAGCCATAGTATGCAGGGACTGGGGCCAGTCTCCTGTATCCCAGTGAGGAGGGTAGCCATAGGATGCAGGGACTGGAGCCAGTCTCCTGTATCCCAACGAGGAGGGTAGCCATAGTATGCAGGGACTGGGGCCAGTCTCCTGTATCCCAGTGAGGAGGGTAGCCATAGTATGCAGGGACTGGAGCCAGTCTCCTGTATCCCAACGAGGAGGGTAGCCATAGTATGCAGGGACTGGGACCAGTCTCCTGTATCCCAGTGAGGAGGGTAGCCATAGGATGCAGGGACTGGAGCCAGTCTCCTGTATCCCAGTGAGGAGGGTAGCCATAGGATGCAGGGACTGGAGCCAGTCTCCTGTATCCCAGCGAGGAGGGTAGCCATAGGATGCAGGGACTGGGGCCAGTCTCCTGTATCCCAGTGAGGAGGGTAGCCATAGGATGCAGGGAATGGGGCCAGTCTCCTGTATCCCAGTGAGGAGGGTAGCCATAGTATGCAGGGACTAGAGCCAGTCTCCTGTATCCCAGTGAGGAGGGTAGCCATAGTATGCAGGGACTGGAGCCAGTCTCCTGTATCCCAGTGAGGAGGGTAGCCATAGTATGCAGGGACTGGAGCCAGTCTCCTGTATCCCAGTGAGGAGGGTAGCCATAGGACGCAGGGACTGGAGCCAGTCTCCTGTATCGCAGTGAGGAGGGTAGCCATAGGATGCAGGGACTGGGGCCAGTCTCCTGTATCGCAATGAGGAGGGTAGCCATAGGATGCAGGGACTGGGGCCAGTCTCCTGTATCGCAGTGAGGAGGGTAGCCATAGTATGCAGGGACTGGGGCCAGTCTCCTGTATCCCATTGAGGAGGGTAGCCATAGTATGCAGGGACTGGGGCCAGTCTACGTAGGCACCTGCAGAACCGTTACATTGGTTTCAGAACACCAATGAGTTTTACTTTCTAATTGAAATTACATACGGGATTAGGACACTGACTTATTAATTACTTTATAATGACATGAGACAGGAGAGTGATGCTAATTACTAAAATTATTGTCCACAAATGCGTAGTTATATGCGAAAGGTATTTATCAAAAAAACATCGGAAAAGTGTATATATAAACACGAATACGTTACAAAGAGACTTGTTTGTGTAAATCTGTGTTCAATTGGCCACCTTGTGAAACTAATTGGATTTATCCGTAGACAGCAGCCAATTTACGGGATTTTCAAGGAAATATCAGTTTTTAAACCTAGTTTTTATGTGCATCGGTATAATTAGTAGAAACCGAACGAGAGTTAGACTTGTTTATGCCACGACGGGAGGGTCGTGTAGTGAGGAGTAAACCTGACCAGAGTGGCATAGACACTGACAAGTCTAACTCGAGTTCGGTTTCGTATTTATCCTACCCCATCTATGCTTTGGTATTACTGTTAAAAAGATAAATATTGAGTCAATGACCAACAGAACTTTTTTCATAGTAGCTGACATCCTGCTCTCTGATTGATCAAAATTGTTATTACTCTAGTGGCAAAAAAACACTTTATGTCACGGCCTGCCACATAAAATTGCCCTATGCGGCTTTTTATTAGGGGTAGGATAAACCCATTTACCATTAGCCGAAGAAAACAGCATCAATTAATTGAGTTCCTCTATAAGCCTGTTTCCATTGGCCGACAAGAACGGCGAAGATTTTTTCCGTTCCCCTAAAAGTCTGTCGGTGGTGCCACCGACTCAACGGTATTAAATAATCGCTGAGTTTTCATTCAGTGACCGAGTTTTTACTCAGTGCTCAGAGTGTATAGACTTTCAGAAATCTGTCGGTGGTGCCACATTGCATAATCTTGCATAATCAGAAATGGTCATATCAAGAGACGTCACAAGTTTGAGTGTGAGTTTATTTATGTCACGCATTTTGTTGGCTCTGTAATTTCACGAGTCGAAGACGAGTGACATTACAAAGCCAACAAAATGTGTGACATAAATAAACTCAAATTCAAACGAGTGGCGTCTAGATTTTATCCTACCCCATTCCCACATATTTTCAGCATTAGAAAGTAGTGGCATAAACAACACTTTATGTCACACCTGTGACATAAACAACTCCCATGTTAAGCCTATGGGTTTTTTTATTAGGGGTAGGATAATTGGTCATTTCGTAGCTGGCCGTTTCCAGATTTTGCGTCCGTAGTGCTAGGGGCAGTCAGTGGTTCCTGACAGTTGATCGGTGACGGACAGTCAGCCAATGGAAACAGGCTTTAAAAGTCTGTTGATGGTGCCACCGACTAACAGACGGCACGTCGGTGTCGAATAATCGGTGAGGGTGCAGTGGTAGCCATGTTTCTATTGCATTTTGCATGTCAACAAAACCCTGCAACACATTAAGTTTTTTCCACTGAAGAAAGTAATCCCTTAGACTATGTTTGGTTTGACATAACAACTAACAGAAATGAGTGTATATCATTTACCATACAAATAGGTGCATCTCTATTTACAAGTAAAACACAAAATATTCCTCACTGTTTTCAGAATCTAAAATATATGGAAAACTGCCGGATGGGACAGATTTTGACCCAAACAGGCAGGTCGGTGCAGAGATACAAGCGACCGCAGGAAGTAGAGTGCAGGATATCTGCTAGGAGAATGTGTAGTAGAGCGCAGGATATCTGCTAGGAGAATGTGTAGTAGAGTGCAGGATATATGCTTCTAACGGTTCCGTTTCCACTCTACCAAATCTTGCCTTTTCAGTTGCCTTGTAAGTGATGTTCATTTTGTGCTACAGTATGCGGACAGAACAAGAGAATGGAGAGGACAAGGTCAGTAAATGAGACTGATGAAAAATGAAACTATAGCCCATTGACACTACGCTGATATAATGAGAACCGTTTGTGGTATATAGTTATCATAAGCTTGCAAATTTAGATATTGTCCTCTCCCAAAACAGGTAAATATGATTGGAAATCGTTGCTCTTAGTTGCAAGGGGAATCTATCAAAATCATAAATATATATATGACCGAATTTTCAAAGGAATAACTGAGTGTTGACATCACCCACTTTTTTTATCAGTATTTGTCGCAATTTCACTTTTTAATCGGAACATTGTGACTCGGTTTATCGCAGACCACATACTGGTGTGATTCTAGTATCTGTCACTAGCTGTCACAAATCACTGTCATTGACAGCAGGCTTGAGTGATTCAGTGTCACTTGTATCTGTCACTAGCTGTCACAAGCTGCTGTCAAAGCTGACATGGCGTCAGTAAGTGTCACTGGTATCTGTCACTAGCTGTCACAAGTCACTGTCATTGACAGCAAACTAACATGATTCAGTGTCACTAGTTTTGTGCTGTCACTAGCTGTCACAAGCTGCTGTCAGAGCTGACACGGCGTCCGTTGGCGCGTGTCCCCCTCAGGTAAAAGAGTCACGTGATCTATGTTAATTAAGTGAGCACTTCACGTCAGCGAGAAGTAAACACCTTAACCACTGCAGGACTGACACAGCCTGTAGGCATTGTCAGTCAAAAACAGTGCAGCGTTCGAAAATACGCATTAATTTCAATTAGTGTAAAAAAGAGATGGATTCCCACTAAGCTATTAAACAGATGGTGGTGTAAACAGGTAGGGAGGGGGGGGGGAGTTATGGTGGGGGAATAACCTCCTCACTACCCGATTCAACGAGGTAAAATGACTTCCGGTTTGATGGAGAATTACGGAGGCGTTCAACTTGACTGGCTCTCCACTTCCGCCACCCCTCCTCCCTGTTTTCCAGTTAAGACATAATCGCCTAACGATACCCTAAGACATCTCCGCGATTGGAAGACAATTTGTAAGACACAAAATGGCGGGTGTACTATAGACAGTGTCTCAGAGCAGCACGTTCGATCGCTGCTAAAAGTGTCCTTGCCTAAGACAGGTATAGAATTGTCTTAGGCTCTATAAAACCTCACTGTGCGTATATAGAAGTCTATCTCCCATCTCCCAGACCATCAGAGCACGCCTGCGCTAATTTATGCGGCAACCTTGACAGAAGAGTACACTGGCAACCGGAGCTGACGTTTGCTATGACGAAATTCAAACGCGAATAACGGCGGAACGGTACGGCCGATATTCTATATATTTGGTACGATTATAGGTTATAGATATCCCTTACTCGTGTTAAAATTTCATTGCTACGGGGAGTGAAGTTGCGCATTCGGTACAACATGTCCATAGATGTCTTGGGTCTAAGACAGTTAGTAAGACATTTTGATCCATGTGACCCTAAGATTGTCGTGACTATAGCACACCTGGCTGCAGTCTAAGTGTCATTGAGTGACAATCGTTGGCTGATCCCCTAAGATGTCTTCTCTATAGTACACTAACAGCTCTGAGATGTCTTGCATATCATTTGTCTTGACTGAAAAACAGGGCCCAGGACTCAGTCCCTGTGTCCTATGCCTACCCCTCCACCTACCCCACCCCTCCTCACCAGGACTCAGTCCCTGTGTCCTATACCTATCCCTCCACTTACGCCACCCCTCCTCACCAGGGCCCTGTTTTCCAGTTAAGACATAATCGCCCAACGATACCCTAAGACATCTCCGCGATTGGAAGACAATTTGTAAGACACAAAATGGCGGGTGTACTATAGACAGTGTCTCAGAACAGCACGTTCGATCGCTGCTAAAAGCGTCCTTGCCTAAGACAGGTATAGAATTGTCTTAGGCTATATAAAAACCTCACTGTGCATATATAGAAGTCTATCTCCCATCTCCCAGACCATCAGAGCACGCCTCCGCTAATTTATGCGGCAACCTTGACAGAAGAGTACACTGGCCACCAGAGCAGACGTTTGCTATGACGAAATTCAAACACGAATAACAGCGGAACGGTGCGGCTGATATTCTTCATATTTGGTACGATTATAGGTTATAGATATCCCTTACTCGTGTTAAAATGTCATTGCTACGGGGAGTGAAGTTGCGCATTCGGTACGACATGTCCATAGATGTCTTGGGTCTAAGACAGTTTGTAAGACATTTTGAACCATGTGACCCTAAGATTGTCCCGACTATAGCACACCTGGCTGCAGTCTAAGTGTCATTGAGCGACAATCTTGGCCGATCCCCTAAGATGTCTTCTCTATAGTTCACTGACAGCTCTGAGATGTTTGCATATTGGTTGTCTTGACTGAAAAACAGGGCCCTGGACTCAGTCCCTGTGTCCTATGCCTACCCATCCACCTACCCCACCCCTCCTCACCAGGACTCAGTCCTTGTGTCCTATACCTACCCCTCCACCTACCCCACCCCTCCTCACCAGGCCTCAGTCTCTGTGTCCTATACCTATCCCTCCACCTACCCCACCCCTCCTCACCAGGCCTCAGTCTCTGTGTCCTATACCTATCCCTCCACCTACACCACCCCTCCTCACCAGGACTCAGTCTCTGTGTCCTACCCCTCCACCTACCCCACCCCTCCTCACCAGGCCTCAGTCTCTGTGTCCTATACCTATCCCTCCACCTACCCCGCCCCTCCTCACCAGGACTCAGTCCCTGTATCCTATAACTACCCCTCCACCTACCCCACCCCTCCTTACCAAAACTCAGGACTCAGTCCCTGTGTCCTATACCTACCCTTCACCTACCCCACCCCTCCTTACCAAGACTTTATTTTTTAAATTTCGGGTATATAGTAAATATACACCGTCCAACAAAGCTAGTACAAGTCACAGAACTCGATGATAATTTACGGTTTGTACGGAACTCGGTGTAAACGCCTCGGTCCGTACAAACCGTAAATTACCATCTCATTCTGTGAATTGTACAGCATGGTCAGGACGTTCTATATAAGTACCTTCACCACTTTCTATGCCTCGATATAAAGTCAGCAGTAGACCTAGAGGTGAGACCGTGCATTTAGCTGCCTCTTTGTGTAGTTCATCAGTCCGCCGCCTGGGGGCAACATGCATCCTCAGAATGCTTCATTAATCCTGGCACTAGAGAGGGAGAATAATCCTTACTCACACCCCCCGCCCCCATACAGACACTGATACCTCCAGGGTCCCGCTCAACCTACTGATTCATCATACATCGCATAAAAAGACCCCATTGAGAATGTACGGGGACTCAGTAAACCACGACCCATCATATAAAACCTGTCCGATACAATAACTGATATGGATTCAAATCTGTGGTATACGGCCTCACAGCCGTGGTATAAGGAAAAAATAGTCCCTTTGTGCTATAGAGCAAAGAAATAGTCCCTTTTGTTATAATTTCTTGATATTTCAATTACTGGATTTAATTTATTCAAAAAGATGGATTAAAGATGCAACAAATGATGGTTTTGTGGACAGGCGGCTCTGTAAACCACTCGAGGTTAACGTCGTAATACACTTGCTAGCGCTTGTGTATTACTACGTGTCAACCTCTCCAGGTTTACTGCCTGTCCGCAAAACCATCGATTATTGTCTATATACACCATATGAGGTATCCCATAATACAGTTTGTTTAAAGGATCCGATGTTAGCTGGTTGCCATCGTTGTACAATCATAACCCTTGGGCCACATCCTACAATTATTGTGGTTAAACGGTTTTTATAAATCTTCAAATCGTAAACGCAATGCCAGAAATAGAAATTTCTACATGTACATGTCAATCTATATTCAGTTTCTTCTGTAAAGAATCAGAAAATGATTGTTCATCGGGAGACAGGCGGCCGTGGTGTGGCCAGCCAGTCAGGAGCGGATCTAGACTGGCCTCAGTCCCTGTATCCTACCCCATCACCCCTTCCGAGTGACACGGGGACTGGTCTCATCCGAGATTGATACCATTTCACATTGATCTCAATCAAATCACAGTCAGGAGTAGGCGAAATATATTGCTATGACAACACAGGCGGCCAGGGAACTGGAGGAGGGGAGGGGGAGGGGTAGGAGGAGGTATAGGGTTACAGGGAGTGGCTTGGGGTCATAAACAGGAGATTCTGGTCAGAGTGGACAAGTCTTTGATTCATGGGCCAGTCAGAGAAGGACACATGCTATAATGAATTGTATTCCGATTTTCTTTAATCATTTAATGGATGTTCATAATCAAAGACTTGAGCAAGTCTACAGCGGATCCTGTACTTACCCGGGGCGATATTAGGGAGTTTAGTAACGTTCGGAGGGCGCACTCATGTTGTCATTATTTAATCAGCGAGAAACACAAGACGACGGTTGGAGTCTGAACTGTTTCACAGATTTGTATTGACATGAGGGTCAGTAACCGTCTTGTCTGGGTCACCATGTTTGTGATTTACACAAAACCCAGCTGTTTTTGTTTAATCTAACCGCTGAGATGCATTAGGAGGCGGTTGATACTTTCTGTCGTACACTATTCTGAGGACATTATAAAGTTATACAGCATGGATGTGAATGGAATCTATAAGGAGAAGCAAGACCGACAAAAAGCAATGCAAGGAAGAGGCAATGGACTTAGCATGTATTTATATAGAACGATCTGACCATGATTGTACAAGCTACAAAACAAGATGATTCATAACAAATAATGAACTTACTTTGGCCCAACATGTTTTAGTTAAGATTAACACAAACTACGAAAAATTGAAATTTACGGTTTGTACAGAACGAGGCGTTTTCGCTGAGTTCCTTGCGAACCATGAATCATAATCGAGTTTTGTAGGTTGTCCTTTATCTATTATATACCCTAAATTGATCAGAATAATCAACTTAATTTGGCCTAAGGTCTAATGTTTTAGTCGACGCGCACATTATTGTATACCTGTGTGTGAATGTCTATCACATACTGCCCGCTGCTAGGGGTGCGGTAAAAGAACTCGTTTTAAACCTCCGGCGAAACATGTTCGGAAACCGGAAAATTACTCCACAGGAATACTGTTTCTATATATCATCTTTATTTATCATAATTTATCATTTTGTCACATCTCAGAGAACATTTTCCAGACAGAATGAGGCAATATCCAAAATGGTCCAAGGACTCCGTTCCTGAATTTTTTCTTGAGGTATAATTCTCAAGTACCGGAAAATCGATTTCCATGATTTGTTAGGTCATTTCCTTGTTTAATGATGATGACTTCTGGGAAATTATGTTTACAGTCGCTGTATATATGAGAGTTACCAACCCCCGCAGGAAAAGACATGTTTCTATAGGTTTAAGAGCGCTATATCCTTCATGGGAAGTCATGATAATAAACGTTTGTGACAATCAATTTAAGGAACAACAGTCTGAAGGCAGTTAGACTTGGTAGATTGATTTGCATCACGCAATATTGCCATAAAGACCTTTCAACTACCTTTCAATTATGTAACTATGACTTCGATATTGTATGAATTACATGTTTTCTTATTTGTGATAAAGTGCAATACTTCCGCTTGGTATTTATTCAATTATGATTCAAAATGTAAACTAGGGTAATAAAATTAAATCATGAGCGTTTTCATTATTATCAGTTTGGTAAATAGTTCAGGCTTTCTTTTTTTTCTTTTTTTTTTAAATTTCAATAAACAGTTCTTTTAGAGGAAAGTTCTTCCACTGTAGGTATACAACAGACGCTAGTTATGGCCTGGTACATCTAGATATGAAGCATTAAATATACAAAATGTTTCACAATAGCTAGTACAGTAGCTATGGATCATGGCTACACAAGCGATATACCAATAACAGTTCATGGTGATGATAGTTGACGATGTCATTTCATACAATGAATAGATCTTTTTGACTTCATTTTTGAATGCATATTTACCTCCAGAAGGTGGGTCTTGGAGTCAAGCTGGTTCCACAGTACAATGGCTCTATACATGGATGACTTGAAGTAATGGTTGCAATTTATACGACGTGTCTTGAATTTAACTCTACTGGAGCTTCACTTTACTTCCTGATAACAATGTATTCCGCCTCTATCATGGCATGTCGGATAATTTGCATTGAACATTGAAACCCATGTCGATATCCTGAATATCGATCGTTGATCTCAAAGCTGTGTAGACCAAAATCAGGGATCAACGTTTTGAAATTAGAGATTAATACACAATAATGGTCGGAATAAATCTCTTTCCATTGTGTCTTTAAGAAAACTTTATTTATCAGCAAATTTCTTATTTAAATCAGGCGAATGTAAGTAGTCTGTTTTTCGTTGTAGACATGGTTAGTGTGCCTGTATGGAATCTGTTCCGAAATATTTTGGTCGGAAATACTCACCGATATTGAAGAACAAGGTGAGTATTTCCAAATACGATATTAAGGAATACAGTCACACCTCCATACATTATACAAACAGGTTCACACATCCTCACACATTCACACCTGTATAGGGCACAGAGTGAGTGCTAGTTCTGCCATCATCCACCAGGAAATTATAAGATAGCGTCACAGTAGTCGGGGGACAACCACTATAACCTGCTGTTATGATATAGAGATAATCTTATGATGAGGCAAAACCCTTATCCGGCAACCCCCCAAAAAATCCCAAATGAAATCCATTTATAACTGAACCAACCACCTTGTGTTTTGTTTTGCATTAGGAGGCAAGATGGCCGTCTCCATAACAAAATGGCTATGTTTCCTATACATTATACACAGGATCATGCATCCTCACACCACAGACTAGCACCTGTTCACATACAAGTGGAGGTATCTTCCCACACACACATTCATATCTGTTTACATTATACTGCTACGTTTCAAAATATCAGTATGTGAAACATACAGATTCTATCCAATGGCCTAATTTACCAAGCTGGCTGTACATAACACGTCAATGGAGGCGACCCCTTGGTTACGATCGAAAGGGTCACCCCCATACAGTAAACACAGAGCCAGCATATAATCTTGATCTCGATGTATTCTCATCCATCCGACTAGTGTAGCGCATGGCAGTAACGCCAGCAATGAAGCTTGTAACGGGACAAAGCCTTGGAGTCATTCATTTAGTTTACTATTCACAACTGATAGTAACACTTGTGGAGATCCAAGATACAGGTATCTTCCCACATATACCATCATACCTACAAGTGGAGGGATCTTAAAACACAGTCACACCTATATACATTATACATACGAGTGGAGGTATCTGCCCACACACAGTCACACCTATATACATTATACATACAAGTGGAGGTATCTTCCCACACACACCGCCACACCTATATACATTATACATACAAGTGGAGGTATCTTCCTACACACCATCACACCTATATACATTATACATACAAGTGGAGGTATATTCCCACACACACAGTCACACCTGTATACATTATACATACGAGTGGAGGTATCTTCCTACACACCATCACACCTATATACATTATACATACAAGTGGAGGTATATTCCAACACACACCGTCACACCTATATACATTATACATACGAGTGGAGGTATCTTCCCACACACACAGTCACACCTATATACATTATACAAACAAGTGGAGGCATCTTCCATACACAGTCACACCTATATACATTATACATACAAGTGGAGGCATCTTCCATACACAGTCACACCTATATACATTATACTTACGAGTGGAGGTATCTTCCCACACACCATCACACCTATATACATTATACATACAAGTGGAGGTATATTCCAACACACACCGTCACACCTATATACATTATACATACGAGTGGAGGTATCTTCCCACACACACAGTCACACCTATATACATTATACATACAAGTGGAGGCATCTTCCATACACAGTCACACCTATATACATTATACGTACGAGTGGAGTTATCTTCCCACACAGTCACACCTATATACATTATACTTACAAGTGGAGGTATCTTCCCACACACAGTCACACCTATATACATTATACATACGAGTGGAGGTATCTTCCCACACACCGTCACACCTATATACATTATACACACAAGTGAAGGTATCTTCCCACACACAGTCACACCTATATACATTATACATACGAGTGGAGGTATCTTCGTACACACACCGTCACACCTATATACATTACACATACAAGTGGAGGTATCTTCCACACACACAGTCACACCTATATACATTATACATACAAGTGGAGGTACGTTCCCACACACACCGTCACACCTATATACATTATACATACAAGTGGAGGTATCTTCCCACAAACACAGTCACACCTATATACATTATACATACAAGTGGAGGTATCTTCCGACACACACAGTCACACCTATATACATTATACATACGAGTGAAGCTACCTTCCCACAAACACAGTCACACCTATATACATTATACATACAAGTGGAGGTATCTACCCACACACACAGTCACACCTTTATACATTATACATACAAGTGGAGGTATCTTCCCACACACCGTCACACCTATATACATTATACATACGAGTGGAGGTATCTTCCCACACACCGCCACACCTATATACATTATACATACAAGTGGAGGTATCTTCCAACACACACAGTCACACCTATATACATTATACATACAAGTGGAGGTATCTTCCCACACACAGTCACACCTATATACATTATACACACAAGTGGAGGTATCTTCCCACACACCGTCACACCTATATACATTATACATACAAGTGGAGGTATCTTCCTGCAAACACAGTCACACCTATATACATTATACATACGAGTGGAGGTATCTTCCCACACACCGTCACACCTATATACATTATACATACGAGTGGAGGTATCTTCCTGCAAACACAGTCACACCTATATATATTATACATACAAGTGGAGGTATCTTCCCACACACCGCCACACCTATATACATTATACATACGAGTGGAGGTACGTTCCCACACACACAGTCACTGATCATCCAGGTAGGTCCCTAAAGGCCCTCAGGGAAACTCCGCAAACACTACGTAGAAGTTACAAAGGTGTGTGGTTTCCCAGGCTCCGGCAGGTGTTTTCTGAGGCACGGGGACAGCAGGGGGGTGTTGTATAAAGCCTGCCGCTCGCTGGAGTTGTTGTGGAGTGGGTAGAGATGGGTGTTATTTGTAAAGGAACCCATTTAACCAGGATCCCAGTCACCTGCCTGCCCTCTGATAGTCACTGTGTGGGGTAAAGTGTCCGCTCTATACCGAGATAAAATGTAAATACATTTCTTTCGATAAAGATATTCCAAAAATATATCCAAAGTATTCCGAGAGCTCGTGGAATATTTTTATCGAAAGAAATGTGGTACGCGTGTGTTTACCAGTAAGGTAATAAATTTTTATTTTATTAAATACTGTTAAATATAAGTATTTGGTGAATTACATAAGGAAATGTGACAACGTCTGCGCTGTATTCAAAGTGTGCTGGTACATCTGTTGACATCTTAGTGAAAGTCGAGCACGGAATACTCTCCAAGCACAGTTTTTACTCTTTTTTCTTCAATTCCCGTGATCCTTTGCCCGCATGAATTAGCCAGACACCGGAATATTTTTTATCGAAAGCGATTTTTTTTTCAGCCAATCAAAACGTGTATTCATAGTAGGGTGGTACAAGAATTATATAAAAATTAAGTGATGGTCAGATTTTATCCTACCACTTCACATATTTTTAACTTCATATATCATGGATATTTTATGGCATAACCGTGGCATACAGTAAAACTAAATATGAAAAAAAGGTTAAGTTTACGGAGATTTATAATGAGGGGTAGGATAAAGAACCAAAAAAATCTATCGCAATCCGTATAGAAGCTGATACCATTCCTAATGTCTCCAACATGCATTTAATGAAAGAAAAAATAGAAAATATAACGAAAGATACATTACTCTGCAAAAACAAGATGTATTTTAATTCCTGATGATTGTATAACTGCGTCATGAGGTAACAACTTCATTCAGCCATGTGAAAGCAGCCGTTGACCTTTAGATGACCTTGACATGACCTTCAGATGACCTTTTGATGACCTTGGGATGACCCACCTGTTGTGATTCCCTGACAGAGACAGGAGGTCATTGTTTATGTACATGTGAAGGTTATTCTCCCACACCTAACACGACCACCCAGAGGAGGGAGACAAAGAGATACCTGTGTACAGGTAACATTTGTTCACCTGACTCCACTCTAACTGTACAGGTGAGATAACACAGGTGAGATAGCGTATGAAGTATCGTGCATCTCAATTGAGACCGTTTGTAACTATCACCAAACTGACAATGTCAGAGGTGTCCGATGTTCACGTTCCTGGCTTTATCTCACCTCTGGTATATTTTTTCCCAGTAGACTTAACATTGGGAACTCGTATCCAATGCCCATGGAGTATTTTGAAAAAAGATACTCAACGGGGGATTATGTCACAAAGGTTAGCCCATTAGTCAATGTGATCGGGGGAAGAATCTAATACGACTGCCTGATATACATTGGTGATTTTTTTTTCTGTCGACTTTGTTCTCCATTGGCAATGATTCCATTTTTTTTGTTTTTATTTAGTTTTTTCTATCTTACATATAGGAACATCGACTGAATATGTCGATCGAGACCATGTTAATACGTTATTCTTTTATATATATATATATATATATATATATATATATATATATATATATATATATATATATATATATATATATATGAAACTATTTTGCCAGCCATGACACTGTACGCTTACTCTGTCACATGGCTCTGTAGCCAATATAGGACTCTGAGCACAGGAAGTGCACCATAATATGGGTTAAATTAGATTAATTTAATTTAATTAAGGTAGATTTATTGGAATGGTGTGGCCACAGCGACACGGTGACCTTACATCCCTGTGGCCCGAGGAATTAAGGATGGACAATGATATATGATTTGGTAACTTCAATATCCTGAGAATCAATCTGTTAACATTGTGTTATACGGGTGCACTACAATTGTGCTCACTCGCCTTTATGGTATATTAAGCTTCAAGTCCACAATAATCATCAAACATTAATATTCAAGTAAAACGGTCAAATAGTTATTGTCCATCTTCACACATAAAATATAACACTTCAAGTTCTATTAGTCAATCAATCCGAAATATGTTCATAGTTGTTTGAATCAACTTTCCGTTATCGTTCCATCGTCTATCTTATGTCCTTAACAATTTCTAATGTTCAAATATGTTAAGATAAACGTTAAAATAGGTACTGTCACTGTCATTGTAGGTAAGATAGGTACTGTCACTGTCACTGTAGGTAAGATAGGTACTGTCACTGTCATTGTAGGTAAGATAGGTACTGTCACTGTCATTGTAGGTAAGATAGGTACGGTCACTGTCACTGAAGGTAAGATAGGTACTGTCACTGTAACTGAAGGTAAGATAGGTACTGTCACTGTCACTGTAGGTAAGATAGGTACTGTCAGTGTCACTGTAGGTAAGATAGGTACTGTCACTGTCATTGTAGGTAAGATAGGTACGGTCACTGTCACTGAAGGTAAGATAGGTACTGTCACTGTAACTGAAGGTAAGATAGGTACTGTCACTGTCACTGTAGGTAAGATAGGTACTGTCAGTGTCACTGTAGGTAAGATAGGTACTGTCACTGTCATTGTAGGTAAGATAGGTACGGTCACTGTCACTGAAGGTAAGATAGGTACTGTCACTGTAACTGAAGGTAAGATAGGTACTGTCACTGTCACTGTAGGTAAGATAGGTACTGTCAGTGTCACTGTAGGTAAGATAGGTACTGTCACTGTCATTGTAGGTAAGATAGGTACGGTCACTGTCACTGAAGGTAAGATAGGTACTGTCACTGTCATTGTAGGTAAGATAGGTACTGTCACTGTCACTGTAGGTAAGATAGGTACTGTCACTGTCACTGTAGGTAAGATAGGTACTGTCACTGTCACTGAAGGTGTTTCACTTTACTCCAGGGTGAAAATGCTTTAAAAAACCATCACGACGTCCCAGAATGATTAAATTAACAAACTTCGGGATTGGCGATGACAGAATCTTTAATACGTTGTACTCCTCAGTGGGTGCTTCTTCCTCTGAGAGGTTTCTTGTCTCAGGTGAACTTCACATTGAGACCTTTACAAGGTGATTTATGAGATACCTGGAGGGACCACCACACACCCACCCCACCCCCTGTTCTCCACATGGATCCACAGATCAATCAGCCACTGAGCGTGGGAAAAACCCGCCGAAAACTCCCAGGCACCACCTGAAGAAAGGCTCTATTACGTTACAGTATAACCGTGTTTCCATCGGCCGACGAAAACGGCGGAGATTTTTTGAGAGCCCTTAACCCTTTCACTATGCTGCATAGTACCAAATTCACACCCTGAAATACGCCGCTGTGGTACTATTTTCACCCCTGTAGTACACTAGCACTTTTCACAATATCCACAGTGACGACATTTTATCACACCTCTTTGGTAATACAAAATAATTAGGATGTTATATGATAGTAATGATATTAACTATGATAGAGTTTTACATAAGTTGGAAAGATATTATCAAAGTATTCATATTATTTCATTAAAACTTTAATTTTGGAAATGGTGCCTCAAGGCATCATAGCGTACTATGCCCGGGAATGCCTCCAGGCATCACAGCGTACTACATATCCGGGGAAAACTTCAGGCATCATAGCATAGCTAAAGGGTTAAAAGTATGTCAGTGTAGCCACTGACTGTATATCTTTATAAATCAGTTGGTGAGGGTGAAGTGTAATAAGCCCGTTTATATTGGCCGATTAAAACGGCGAAGATATTTTCTGAGTTCCCTTAAAAGTCTGTTGGTTGTACCACCGATGGTGCGTCGGTATAAAATAATCGAAAAAATCCATCGGTGGTGTCCTTGTTACAAAATCTATACCAAATTAATCGGTAAACATTCTCTGCAGAAAAAGTCGTTGGTCATTTCCGTAGGTTTCCATTCACCGATCTGGCGTCAGTGTACCCAAAGAATCTATCGGTGGTTCCCGACTGCAGATAGGTGGAGAATAATCGGCCAGTGGAAACAGGCTTTATATGTGTCAGGAACCACCGCTGTCACAGCTGTGTGTTGTGTTGTCAGTGATGACAACGAGCTTTGTAAACAGGGTCCCGTTAAATAATCTAGGCTCGTACATGGAAACCTTTTTCTGTATGCCATAGAGACCCAGGGACGATGTGGGTCAACTTTATTCAACACGTATTGACCTTATGGATGGCTAAAACTGTCTTAGTGAACAAACTTAACAAACCAAATAGATTTTATAAATGAGTCAATAGGAAAATAGCATTTGTCTGAAGGAATACATTTTACTGTATGTTAAGCTACCACGATAACTATTTTAAATCAATGGTGATAGACATACACATGGTGAACGTAACCTGATTAAATGCATCTCAGCTCAAAATGTTGTGTCAAATGTTTCTTGTAGAACATGGAAAAGAATTAGAACTTACTAAACTATAGTCTATTAGTAGTTGGTTTGTAATGACTATAATAGTCGCTTTAATTAAAGAATCTAATGTTATATAATGAATCGGTTCTGGAGAAAGTAGACCTCTATCACACTCCTCTATTTTGGCTAAAATATCTGAAATTTGATATGGTAAATCTATTTAAACATACTACTTGTCTAACCTTCATGATCCACCGCTATTCATATCAGTAATAAATCGGTTTATAATTCAGTCCTTCAGGGATATTTTGAAACGATTTGTAAGTTTCCCTTCAGGCTTTTCAGCTTCAAATAATTCAAAGGTGATTCGTCAACGTGAAGAAGAATGACCTCCATGGTTCAGGGTGGGCAGGTTTTTCTGTGCAGCTGTTATGGATACAGACACCCCTGTGTCAGATGAGTTTATTAATAATCCCTGTCTACATGATGTATCAGATTGTTTTTCAGTTTTATTTAATTATCCTACCCCTAATATAAAATCCCATAGGCTGAACATTGATTTTCCGCATCATTGTCTGCATTATCTTCCTCCAGTTCTGTATTGTCTTGTATATCCAATTCCTTTTCATCCAGACTAATCCAGTGATCTTCACCCATATCAATCTTAGCTTTCTTTGCAGGAGGTTTTAACATTTTCTAATGTGTTTGTGCAGATCATAGAGAATGACAAGCTGACTGGCATACTGTATCCCTCCAGTGGCATACAAAACCTGATTCGTTTTAATCGTGGCCACCGCATCCCACTCCTGGAGTTTTGGCTCAGGACTTCACTCGGCCAAACTCCAGTCGTGGCATACGGTGGCCAAGATTAAAACTCATCCAGTTTTACGATAAGATTTTATAGCAATCCTATTTTCAGTAGTCCCCAGGGCCAAAGTGTAATAGATTTATTGTTCACAAAAAGGTATATAGGCAATAGTAGCAGGTATACATTGTGGTGTAATTGATGAGTATTGATTTAAAAATAGTTTGTTCGGGGTGCGGTCATAACCACATACAGAATAAAAGGGGGTATGGTACATGCAATGTTGATGTTTTTGATTACCTTCGTTTTGAGTTTTAGTTTGTTGGTTGAGTGAGGTGTGGTGGACACAGACAACACAATGTGAGGTAAGACTGTTAGGCCCGGCGTCCACCTTCTACGATAGAATCGTAGACTTCCCGATATGGCACCGATACAAGATGTCAAAATCGGTGCCATATCGGGAAGGTGCAAAATCGTAGACATATGTCTAGACATGCCAATCCACCACGCATTATATGGGGGTTTTATCGGTGTCTAATCGCAGAAACGTGGTCAACTGCCCCGATATTAGGTAACCTTCCGACGCGATTTGGATTTGTTTATCAGGAGGTGCATTGTTGGGCATATCGGTGCCATATCGTAGTAGGTGGACGCCGGGCCTTGATCTCTATCTACATGATTCATCCCACCACTAATATGAAATCACATAGATTTAACATTGGGTTTCCGTATAAGCCACTAGCGCCAGAGGGAATTGTTATTAATTGACCAAAAAATCAACAACCAGAACTTGAGCTACTATGAAAAAAAGTTAGGGTTGCTCTCAAAGCACCCATTCAAATGTTTTATAGCATGATACAGAATATTACGAGTGATTTATTGTGCCTATTTATGGTGGTTTTCGCGCTGCGGTCTTTCCGATTATAAATAACTTCCCCATATAACACATGCCAAGACATATCCCGGCATGCCATTCCCACGTTTCAGACATTGCTAACCGCATTCCATCTCGTCAATTGTAGAATACTTCCCCGTTTAGGTGTCAAAAGATCACATTTATCCTCAGATACAAAGAACGCTATTTGTGTTGTTGAAGAGCTTTCTGTATAAAATAATATTGACACGATATGAATGTGTGAGGGAATGAAGGACCTGCCTGTGTGTGAACTGCCGGGAACCCTCAACCTAGACCTGCTCAAGTCTTTGATTATGGACATTCATGATTAAACAAAATTACGATTAAGTATGTTGCACTGGTACAGGAATCAAAGACTTGTCCATTAAGAACAAAACCTCCTGTAGATTACAACCCCCAGGAATCAAAGACTTGTCCATTAAGAACGAAACCTCCTGTAGATTACAACCCTAGCCTCTCCCTGTAACCCTACACCTCCTCCTACACCTCCCCCTCTCCCTCCTCCAGTTCCCTGGGTGCTATGTTATCAGAGCAATAAATCTCACCGATGGACGACCTTTGGGCTGTGTTATCAATTAAAACCCCCATGAGGAGTAGGGGGAAGGGTAGAGGGACTGAAGCCAGATGTAAACCTAGATAATCCCAGATATCAATCTCCAAGCAGATATCCTGACCAGTAACAAGGAACTCTGCATGGAGATTGCTGGACAAGCCTGGTGTTAAACAGCGCCAGAAATTGGACACCGATTTGACCAGTCCCTGTATTGAGGAGGGGAGGGGTGGGTAGGCAGAGGGATACAAGGGCTGTGGCCAGTATCACGGTGAGGAGGGTGGGGTAGGTGGAGGGGTACAGGGACTGAAGCCTGAATCATGGTGAGGAGGGGTGAGGTAGGTGGAGGGGTACAGGGACTGAAGCCTGTGTCACGGTGAGGAGGGTGGGGTAGATGGAAGGGGTACACGGACTGAAGCCTGTATCACGGTGAGGAGGGGTGGGGTAGGTGGAGGGGTACAGGGACTGAAGCCTGTATCATGGTGAGGAGGGGTGGGGTAGGTGGAGGGGTACAGGGACTGAAGCCTGTATCACGGTGAGGAGGGGTGGGGTAGGTGGAGGGGTACAGGGACTGAAGCCTGTATCACAGTGAGGAGGGGTGGGGTAGGTGGAGGGGTACAGGGACTGAAGCCTGTATCATGGTGAGGAGGGGTGGGGTAGGTGGAGGGGTACAGGGACTGAAGCCTGTATCACAGTGAGGAGGGGTGGGGTAGGTGGAGGGGTACAGGGACTGAAGCCTGTATCATGGTGAGGAGGGGTGGGGTAGGTGGAGGGGTACAGGGACTGAAGCCTGTATCATGGTGAGGAGGGGTGGGGTAGGTGGAGGGGTACAGGGACTGAAGCCTGTATCACGGTGAGGAGGGGTGGGGTAGGTGGAGGGGTACAGGGACTGAAGCCTGTATCACAGTGAGGAGGGGTGGGGTAGGTGGAGGGGTACAGGGACTGAAGCCTGTATCATGGTGAGGAGGGGTGGGGTAGGTGGAGGGGTACAGGGACTGAAGCCTGTATCACGGTGAGGAGGGGTGGGGTAGGTGGAGGGGTACAGGGACTGAAGCCTGTATCACAGTGAGGAGGGGTGGGGTAGGTGGAGGGGTACAGGGACTGAAGCCTGTATCATGGTGAGGAGGGGTGGGGTAGGTGGAGGGGTACAGGGACTGAAGCCTGTATCACAGTGAGGAGGGGTGGGGTAGGTGGAGGGGTACAGGGACTGAAGCCTGTATCATGGTGAGGAGGGGTGGGGTAGGTGGAGGGGTACAGGGACTGAAGCCTGTATCATGGTGAGGAGGGGTGGGGTAGGTGGAGGGGTACAGGGACTGAAGCCTGTATCATGGTGAGGAGGGGTGGGGTAGGCAGAGGGATACAGGGACTGGGGCCAGTCTACCCTCACACTTCAACTCAAACATCATAGAGTGCTGAGCATGTCCCTTACATGTCTCAGTGTGAAGGTCAAACAGGGGTGTGTGAAGGGCGTGCTCGAGTGGAGGAGAGGGGGTGGGGAGGGCAGGGTGGTACCCTAATGTCAATAACCTACATTTAAATACATTATCAATATATACTATCAATATACACGGCATCTTAATTGGATCAAAATCTATTGATATTGGTTTTTAGAGCGTGCTTTTACGCCCTAAAAGATGATGATGGATGGATAATACTGTCTTAGCGAACAGACTTAAATATCATTTAGCGATAACCTTTGTAAAAGATACAGAAAAGGGCCTTCATGTACGATCCTAGATTCCTATATGCCTATGAGCGAACAACATACGATTACTTAACGCTGCTGGGGGTGGAATAACTTTTGTTTACTGCCCAGGTTGAAGTTACTGCCCAGGTTGACGATTACTGCCCAGGTTGACGTTTACTACCCAGGTTGACGTTCAGAGACATTCGGTTTTTATCGATATTGGACGATAATTGAAGGTATATAGGAATAGGGAAACCACGTACCAGTGGAAATAAGTCAGAGTTACTCGGTGAGGCTTGGAAAAATTACTGCCCGCGGCTACGCCTTGGGCAGTAATTTTTCCAAACCTTACCTCGTAACTTTGACTTATTCCCACCGGAACATAGTTTCCCTCTATTACTAAATGGTGAGCGCTATCACACCACACGCCTCGTTCACCAGTACTAGATTACTAAACGGACCCCTGGTCTCTACAAAATGGCCGCTCTTCCTTACTTGGATACACGAAAACAGGGTTTTATTTTAGGGAGCGTAAACAAACCGATTGTGGAAGTATATCAATGCAAAAAAAATCCACTAAAGCTGCGCTGCATCTAACGCCACACCTCAGCCTGCAGCATTTGTAACTCATTTAATGGGATATAAATGCAGAGCTCATGCACTTGGATATTCAAGTGTGTACTGCTCTGCATAAAAAATTATACAGTTGCTACACAATGGGTTTGACAATTTTTAAAGAGATATACTTCCAAAGTTTGTTTACACTCCCTTTTTTAAGTGCCAACCCACTTTGCATATGACCATATATGGCAAACTTTGTTTCTATGTAGTGTAAAACACAATCTGAAGATATTCCCGTGACAGAATGGAGAATAGTGTCAGGCATTGTGCTGTATAACCCGTGGCGTAACAATATCATAACCATATAAGGACATGGTGACGCGCACTACGTCATCGTTTCCTGTGTAGCCCCGCTGTAGGCACAAAGTCGTGACGTCTTGCGGCGTTCTTTCTCCGTAACGTCTTTTGAGACACAGAGAGATGTAAGAATAGCCGAGAATAGTCCGGAGTTGACAGAGGGCTTCCCAGAATGAGAGGCTCCCCTTTATCACGAAGCGTTCCACGAACACGTGACCAGAAACAAAGCGTGACGTCACTAACGTCACCTGAGGACGCTGCGAAGAAAGAGAGCATTCTCTCGTGATCTTATGAAATTCATGATTCATGTCATTAGAATGTATGATGTATATGTTATTAATCGTATGATCAAATGGATGTTTAATATGTCATTGCATGTATGACTTATCTTGTGAAATTTATCATTTTTATTATATCAAAGGCATGATTTATGTATATTTATAATCCATCGTATATAAAGACCCCATTGAAAATGTATGGGGACCTTGTAAACCACGACCCATTATATAAAACCTGTTAGATACCATCACTGTGGTTTACAGATTAAAATCTGTGGTATATGGCCTCACAGCTGTGGTATACGGGAAAATAGAGCAAAAAATAGTTCCTTGTGCCATTCGAGGGCGACGTCGTAAGACACTATATAGCTAGCGCTCGTGTATTACTACTCCTCAACCTCTCGTGGTTTACAGCCTCCTATCCACAAAACCATCGTTTATCGTCTATGTATATGTTATCTAATGATTTAGATGTTAATAAATGCCTACAGCACAACACAAACTACACATGCATCATATCACCTAATTTTAGATAGATGACACATCTGTGGTATATTTACACACACATACATTCTGTCAGCTCTTTACATGAAGTTACTTCTCAGGCCACACGGTGTTATAGAGATGACACATCTTCTAGTCACACATACATTCTGTCAGCTCTTTACAAGAAGTTACTTATCAGGCCACACAGTGTTATAGAGATGACACATCTTCTAGTCACACATCCATTCTGTCAGCTCTTTACGAGAAGTTACTTACCAGGCCGCACGGTGTTATAGAGATGACGCATCTTCTAGTCACACATCCATTCTGTCAGCTCTTTACGAGAAGTTACTTATCAGGCCACACAGTGTTATAGAGATGACACATCTTCTAGTCACACATCCATTCTGTCAGCTCTTTACGAGAAGTTACTTATCAGGCCACACGGTGTTATAGAGATGACACATCTTCTAGTCACACATCCATTCTGTCAGCTCTTTACGAGAAGTTACTTATCAGGCCACACGGTGTTATAGAGATGACACATCTTCTAGTCACACATCCATTCTGTCAGCTCTTTACGAGAAGTTACTTATCAGGCCACACAGTGTTATAGAGATGACACATCTTCTCTGTGGTATATTTACACACACATACATTCTGTCAGCTCTTTACGTGAAGTTACTTATCATGACACACGGTGTTATAGAGATGACACATCTTCTCTGTGGTATATTTACACACACATACATACATTCTGTCAGCTCTTTACTATCTAAAACTGGATGAGTTTTAATCTGGGCCACCGTATGCGACGACGGGAGTTTGGCATAGTGATTTCACTAGGCGAAGCCGAGTGAAGTCCAGAGCCAAAACTCCAGGAGTGGCATGCATTGGCCAAGATTAAAACAAATCAGGTTTTGATTTTATCCTACCCCGTCTCCTCGATTTTGGAATATTGCATGATAACAAATCTGTATGCCACTAGTGGCATATACAACTCTGTATGCCAGTCAGCGTGGCATACGGAAACTCAATGTTAAGCCTATGGGATTTTATATTAGGGGTAGGATAATAACTGTAGATTGATAATTATCTAAATATTCACCAAGACTTAACGATTGCGAACAGATCTTCAGAGTGTGCTGGGCGGGCGGAAGTGACGGTCATGAATTACACGCATGCGTGAACGGCACTCGGCGCTATGTTTACAACCGCATATTGGTAAATTTCTAATGCTTTTAAAATCATTTTCATTGTTATATATTTTAAGACATCATATTATTTTGAAATTTCCTGTATTTCCGTGGAAAGTGCAACCAATCATATTCGGAGTATGGTGGTACGTCGTCATACCGGCACAGTATGGTGGTACGTCGCCATACCAGCACAGTATGGTGGTACGTGTCAAGTACCACTTCCATAGCAGGGGTTGGTATTAACAGTTTTTTCGGTACTTCTTGATACATTTCTTTGGGTTAACAATATCACAGCAGAATCAAAAAAACATTTAACAAGATCAACCAATAAAGGCTGGATAGTAAAGAATGAGGTAATAATGAGTTCTGGGAAAATTAGATTAGATAAGTCCAGGCAAAGCCTTTTCGAAGTTTTTCAGGTCAGATATTTCTGGACTGAGGCTGGAGTGTGCATTCCAGTCGTTGACTCCACGATAGTAGGGTGACTTTAGGACTGTGGAAGTCCTATTGTTTTCTAACATTAAGTTCATTTTGTCACCAGAACGGGTACGCCTTTCTGATGGATCCAGCCAACTATTGTTAAACTTGTTCCTGAACAAGCATAGGTATATGATACAGTCTGTGAATAAATATTATGGTGAATCAGTCTATATATAACCATTAAATGAATACTATTGTGAATCAGTCTGTATATAATCATTAAATGAATACTATAGTGAATCAGTTTGTATATAATCTGTGAACGAACACTTTACGAGATCAGTTGTAGTAAATCGGATGTGACCCCATGTGGAGGAGGTGGCCATTCTACCCTCATTACCCTTTGACAGGGGTTCAGCGGTCAGGGAGGGGGTGCAGGGGGTGTGTTGGGCGGGACGGGCGGGACGGGACCACGCAGGGGGGTGCATATGGATATACACATATACAGTAGAACCTCGACTAACGGACACCCCGTGTAACCGAGCACCCCGTGAAAGCGGACATTTTTTTAGAACGGACTGCAATATTCATAGGGGCATGGAGAACAGGTTACCAATGTTACAAAAATGCCAGGGGAGAGATAGATATACATACAGTAGATACCCGGCTAACGGACACCCCGCGTTAGCGATTACCCTTCTTAAGCAAATACCCTGCGTAAGCGGATCCCTTCGTAAGCAGGCACTTTTGCTTGGAACGGAAATTTCCTTTATTAGATGTTTAATTAAACCCCGTGTAAGCGGACAGTTATTTCAGTACCAAAAGGCTTAAAACCCCATGTAAGCGGACACCTCCAATGGACACCCTACCAAAAAAAGTTTAATCTGAATTTGTACGAGAGTATGCGAGTATATTCATAGAAAATACATTTTGTAATTCAATATTTAATAACTTCAGTGCCAGCACTCTGGATACAATTAAGATATTGGAAAATGGATTCATGCCCTATCATGCCCTCTGTCCCCCCTACATAGACAATAATCGATGGTTTTGTGGACAGGCGGCCGTAAACCACGAGCGGTTGACGTGTAGTAATACACGAGCCTCTCCTCTCTCAGGTTACGACGTCAACCTCGAGTGGTTTACATCATTTGTTGCATTTATTATCCATCTTTTCCATAAAATAAACCCAGTAATTGCCACATTAAAGGCTATAACAATAGGGACTATTTCTTTGCTCTATAGCAAAAAGTAACTACTTTTTCCCGTATACCATGGTTTTGAGGCTGTATACCACAGATTTGGATCCGTATACCACAGTTATGGTGTCTGACAGGTTTTATATAATGGGTAGTGGTTTACTGAGTCTCCATACATTTTCAATGGGGTCTTTGTATACGATGGATAATAAATATCAATATATAACACTTGTGTATTCACCACTTGCACATAAGTGTGGCGCTGCAATCGGGTTGCGCTGGTTGCATGTAACTAGGCCCTGCTTGCAGAGAACCAGCAACATGCTTGCATATGAAAACGAGGCGAGCCCTCACCTGTATCAGCAGCATGGCTTCAGTCCCATAAGCACAGAGTAACTGTAGAAGTGTAAATCGTTGTTATGTCGTGAATAACAGGCCGATTTTTATAAACAGAATATTGTTAGAAAGCTAAAACTTGGGCCTATTTGTTGGTCTAATAGCATAGGCCTGTGTTATGTCTAAGATTTCCAGTCATAGATTGAACATCCAGATTATTTTGGTAAAAGAATCCACAAACACTTTACCTTCCTGTTTTTCACAGTGGTTTAATGAAAAATCTATCGCGATGACCTATAGAAATAACAATCCTACCTTCTTTAGCATTTCAAGACGATTAAAATGATACCAATATTAGCAGGCTGTGATAGATATTTCTTGAGATAATGGAGCATTGGGTCTGACAGTATTAGATTGTGTTAGGCACTATATGTACCTTGGAACAAAAACCTTTTCTAACTTGAAAAAATGTGAATTGCTCTGGCTTTGTGTATAACAGGCCGATCTTTATAAATAAAACATTGTTAGAAAGCTAGGACTCTGGTCTATTTGTTGGTATAGATATCATATACCTATGCCTTGGTTAAAATTTCCCGTGATAGCTTCAAAACTTAGAATTTTACTGACATATTCCTAAATTTGCTGACAATTAACTGATGCATTATTAGACCATTACCTCAGGAAATATCTATCACAACCTGGCAATATTGTTATCATTTTAATCGCCATGAGATACCTAATAAGATAGGATGGTTATTTCTATATGTCATCACGATAGATTTTTCATCAAATCGCTGTGAAAACAGGAAAGTAACATGTTTTAATGTTTTTTCATTTTAACAATTCCAATGTTCATTCTATGACAGGAAATTTTATCCATAACACAGGTATATCATGTGTATGCCAACAGATAGGCCCAACTCTCAGCTTTCTAACAACGCATTGTTTATACAAATCGGCAGATTAGTTAAGACGTGAGACCGATTTCCATCTTTTAAGTTAGAGAAACACTAGTATCTTTATCAATATTCAGTACTGAGTGTAGAGGGCTCGTCTCGTTTTCGATTCGCCTACATAGGCGGCCATTACAAGATGGCGCCAGTGTGAAGAGGGTCAATTGGCTTGGATGAAACCTTAAAACCCCACGCAACCGGTGTGATGCGAGAATTGGTTACCCTGCGAAAATCTTGTTATCGCCCTCAATACGTGCATGTGTCTGGACACGCTCTCCCAGTCAGATTTCACGGACTATTGGACGTACTAGTTTTACACTATAGAAGTTAGTTGAAAATATGTTTTATTTCTCCTATAATAGCCTCTTAAATGTCGTAAATTTCATTATTATGTTCATTCTGACGTTCTTAATTTCGGCAAATTGCACTACAACTCCTAACAGAGATACGCTAAATTGTGACAATCTAGGGAATTGAGCGCCGATAAATTTCTCACTCTCCAATCGTGTACTTCAACACTGCGCATGTTCGCGCATGCGCAGAAGATACTAATGGGTGATAAAACAAGTTTATATATAGGTATATATGTAGGTGTATATATGGTGGTGGAGTGGGGTGTGACTGTATATATATAGGTATACATGTAGGTGTATATATGGCGGTTGAGGCTGGTGTGTGCCTGGTGAATGGGGTGTGACTGTATATATATATTAGGTGTATATATGGCGGTTGAGGCTGGTTGAAGCCCGTGTCCGAGTCGTAGCCTGAGGCGTAGAACACCTCCTGACGACCTCCCCTCACCTCCCCTCACCACCCCTCACCACCCCCACCTGCCGAGGTGTCGGGAATCACACGCCTCCCCTGACCAGTTAAACCCCGATTTTACAGCTCTCATTTAAAATTCAATCTCCATGGATGGTCAGCCTCAGTCTCCACCCCCAGACTTTCTCAGATGTATTGCCCCTTAGGACACCCCCCCCCCCCCCCCCCCCCATCTGCACCCCCCCCCCCCCCCCCCGACACACAGAGCTACACACACCCTCTTCACCTCCAATCAGGATTCTCGGTCCTTTACTATGCATTAAGTCTATGGGGCACATAGCTAGTGCGCTATGGAAGCGGCCATCTTGCCCCCCAATGCCATCCAAAACACCGGGTGGCTGGAACCAGTTATCAATGGATTTTATCCGAAATGTTTTTGGGGCTTGATAGAGGAATTTTAGCCTTGTCTCAATATTATCTATAGATTATAACAACTGATAACAGTGGTTGCCCCCCAACTACAGTGGCGCTATCTTACAATATCTGGCGGATGATGGCGGAACTAGCACTCACTCTGTGGCCTATAAAGCATGGCTCTGTGTGTGTGGCAAAAACTAGTGGCAAATAGTGTGTTCATCATTGATGAATGAGCGTGCAATCATAAATGAATAACAATTAAAAGGTTTGAGTTACATTCTGTCTATGGATAGTTTTCTGTAAAGTAAAATCAACCTTTCAAAATATATCTTATCAGAATGGTTTTTTTAAAGATTACAGATTTCGCCACGCCCTCTAGCGGGCAAACCAGCGTAAAAATAAAGGCATTACCCATAATGCACTAAAAATGGTGGGTGCTACTTGGCCTTAAATGTGACTGAACATATAAGCCAGGCTTCCATGGTGCCAGCTTCCAGGCAATAACTGCTCTCTCATTTTCTCGCGTGAGAAAACGATATACGTTGAGTGTCACGTGACCCTAGGACCCGCGCGACGGTGGCGCCGCTGGTGGTGAGGATCAGAACCCCGCAAGGTGAGTGAGGGGGGTGTGAGGGTTGTGAGAGGGTGTGAGGGTGTGTGAGGGGGTGTGACGGGGTGTGACGGGGTGTGAGGTGGTGTGAGGGGGTGTGAGGTGGTGTGAAGGGGTGTGGGGGGGTGTGAGGGGTGTGAGAGGGTGTGAGGGGGTGTGAGAGGGTGTGACGGGGTGTGACGGGGTGTGAGGGGGTGTGAGGTGGTGTGAGGGGGTGTGAGGGGGTGTGAGGGGGTGTGAGGGGGTGTGAGGGGGTGTGAGGGGGTGTGACGGGGTGTGACGGGGTGTGAGGGGTGTGAGGGGGTGTGAGGGGGTGTGAAGGTGTGTGAGGGGGGTGAGGGGGTGTGGGGGGGGGTGTGAGGTGGTGTGAGAGGGTGTGAGGGGGTGTGAAGGTGTGTGAGGGGGTGAGGGGGTGTGGGTGTAGGGGGAGGCATGGAGACCGTTGGCCGAGGTAGCGACCTGTAACTGATCTCTACAATAGAGCCAGGTGCGCGTGGGTTAAAACACCAGCCACTGGGCCCTCTCATCATCGCTCAACTGTGACACTGATATCCCTCGAGGAAACTCAACATGCATTTGAAAAAAAGAGCAGAAACTGCATAACCCAAGTGTCACGCAGATGGGGAGACCGACCGCAGGCAATATGAAGCGCTGGAGAATGAATGAGCAGAGATGCACCCGTACCTGAAGGGTTAACTCATTCCTGGTCATTGTGGTGTTACTGGGTTACTCTGATCTGAAGGGTTAACTCGTTCCCCGTCCCCTTTATTGGGTTACTCTGAACTGAAGGGTTATCTCGTTCCTGGTCATTGTGGTGTTATTGGGTTACTCTGAACTGAGGGGTTAACTCGTTCCCGGTCCCCTTTATTGGGTTACTCTGAACTGAAGGGTTATCTCGTTCCTGGTCATTGTGGTGTTATTGGGTTACTCTGAACTGAAGGGTTATCTCGTTCCTGGTCATTGTGGTGTTATTGGGTTACTCTGAACTGAAGGGTTAACTCGTTCCTGGTCATTGTGGTGTTATTGGGTTACTCTGAACTGAAGGGTTAACTCGTTCCTGGTCATTGTGGTGTTATTGGGTTACTCTGAACTGAAGGGTTATCTCGTTCCTGGTCATTGTGGTGTTATTGGGTTACTCTGAACTGAAGGGTTAACTCGTTCCTGGTCATTGTGGTGTTATTGGGTTACTCTGAACTGAAGGGTTAACTCGTTCCTGGTCATTGTGGTGTTATTGGGTTACTCTGAACTGAAGGGTTATCTCGTTCCTGGTCATTGTGGTGTTATTGGGTTACTCTGAACTGAAGGGTTAACTCGTTCCTGGTCATTGTGGTGTTATTGGCTTACTCTGAACTGAAGGGTTAACTCGTTCCCCGCCCCCTTTATTGGGTTACTCTGAACTGAAGGGTTAACTCGTTCCCCGCCCCCTTTATTGGGTTACTCTGAACTGAAGGGTTAACTCGTTCCCCGCCCCCTTTATTGGGTTACTCTGAACTGAAGGGTTAACTCGTTCCTGGCCCCCTTTATTGGGTTACTCTGAACTGAAGGGTTAACTCGTTCCCGGTCCCCTTTATTGGGTTACTCTGAACTGAAGGGTTAACTCGTTCCTGGCCCCCTTTATTGGGTTACTCTGAACTGAAGGGTTAACTCGTTCCTGGCCCCCTTTATTGGGTTACTCTGAACTGAAGGGTTAACTCGTTCCCGGTCCCCTTTATTGGGTTACTCCCGGTGTCATTCTGGTATTATTTGGGTTACTCTGAAGGGTTGTGTTTCTGTGGGAGTGAAATCCCCGGAACGTGTGGGTTTTATTGCCACCGGAAACACGGATCGACACCTATCCGTGTCTAGTCTAAAGTCCAATACACATCTACCGGGTCGTTTTTTTGTTGTTCTTTTTTTTTTCTAATTCAATAAAGCAATTACATTCACCCGGGCAATTACCCACTAGGGGCGTTCTTACATGCAGTTGCAAAAACAGTATTTACAACGAGCTGGACAAACAAACAAACAGACAAACAGATGAACAGAAACAGGACAAACAGTGCGGGACCACTACAAACATTTTATGTTTCTGAGTTGTATAGATATCACCTCGGCTAGCTGGTCTTACCATAATGCCGGATGCCCATCTACCGATTTCGATATGAACGATTAGTTCCGAAATCGTATACGAGTCGGTCACCTTGTCGCAGGCAAATTACGTAATACCTCGCTCGACCCGCGACCCTCGAGGAGAAGGGGTAGAGGGTATTAGTCCTAAGCAAATCAGTCTACACCTACCGACAGAGATACGATTATGCACCCCGCCGACTGAGTTAGGATTTGGGAACAGTGCCTTCAAGCGTTGGTCTTTGATCGGTGTATGGTCCACTAATCGGTGCGGGAGTGCAAAAACCAAAGAAATCAAGTGTGGCACCCCCTACAAGCCTCACCAAGCGATTATTGTCATTTATCAGTAAAAGTTCCTTAATGTCGGTCTTGAAATATTCTTTATGTGTAGTTTCTTGTGTCTCCTTTGGTAACTCATTCCAAATAACTGTTCATAAATGCAACGGTGACTTCCTAAACTTTTCAGTTTTAGGAAAATCATTTTTTATAATTATTTTATCATTTCCTTTGGTGTTTGCTAATCCCTTCGTGCAATATGTAGGGTCATTTGACCACCATAGTAATTGCATCATTAGATGTACTACTCTACTCTGCGATATATCCCCTCCAAAAGGGAGAAAGTCTTATGTGACTTTGGGAATTGACATGTCAACTCTTTTACTTGTGATATTGTTCCTATTTTACGGGTGGGCCGACGGGTAGGGTGCCGGTGCCCAGGGCCCATTAAAACTTTATCAACTGCCATATAAGGAATATAATAACCCCCCACCATTATCCGTCCAATATATGTCAGTTTTATGCTTTTCTAAGGAAATCCAATTTTTTTCCATTTTAGTACATGAATTTTTTGTCTTAGTATAAAATAAAGAAAAATATATTCAAGCCTCATTTATGCCCATAAAATGGGATCTGAACCTTCCCATATATACCCAAAGATCTATGACAGAACTGAAAATACCTATTTTTTATGTTTTTTAGTCCCCCTGAGGCAGCAATTTCCAAATGAAAAATATTTCTACTCTTTTTATTGACTCCCAACTGACATCCCTGTCGATTCCTACTGTACCTCAGCCAAATGATAATATCGCAACGAAATATCGGTAAGTATGCCTTAAAATGCCTAATGAATTAACATAAAACAGTATATCTAAAGATATATTTTACACTTCTCTATATTAAGGAGTCAGAAGTTAACGGTTTTCCACCTCCCCTTTTAGAGAAGGACACACTCTGGTCGGTATCGCGAGATCTCGTACCACTCGGCGAGAGAGAACTTCGCTAATCAAAGGTCGGTCGTCAACTCGGAACGTTTCTTCGTCAGACCGAAAAACACAATTATCTGCTTCAAGAAAGACGCCAAATAATTGCCGATAATCGGACATTTCAAGCTTGGTACATCCACCATCTCCCAACAGACTCTCAGTCGGACGTTCCTAGTGCTATCTACCATGTACCGCCATAATGAATCGGCTTGGAGAGTGAGGGTCAAGCAGACGATTTTTAGCTCCCGTGATGCCCGCGGCGCCCACGAGATGGCGCTAGTGAGACGCCGCGTCTCTAATGACGTCAGTGAGAACAAAGCGTTCCGCTCCTCTGTGTGGGGTCTATACACAGGTATGGGGTCTCCTATGGGGTCTACACACAGGTATGGGGTCTCCTATGGGGTCTCCACACAGGTATGGGGTCTCCTATGGGGTCTACACACAGGTATGGGGTCTCCTATGGGGTCTACACACAGGTATGGGGTCTCCTATGGGGTCTACACACAGGTATGGGGTCTCCTATGGGGTCTCCTATGGGGTCTACACACAGGTATGGGGTCTCCTATGGGGTCTACACACAGGTATGGGGTCTCCTATGGGGTCTACACACAAGTATGGGGTCTCCTATAGGGTCTACACACAGGTATGGGGTCTGGGAGTTTCACACCCGTGTCCACCTGGCGGCGGAGTCTGTCATTACATCGCCGGTCACAGCGTATTAGAAGGAGACGCTTACACTGGCCGCCAGAACTACACTACATTAGCTCTGGTCGGGTTAAATCCGTGGCCGCTCTTTGATATAAACCTTGAAATATTACAAATCTATAAAAATTTACCTTTTATTGCCATTCAAAGTCAAATTTGGGCACACACACAGTTGGTCCATCCTTGCCTATACAGCCCTGCTACGTTGATGCAGGTAAGTTGTAAATATGGTTTATTTTACAGCTACAAGGGTAGAATGTTGGAGGTATTCTGGGGACATTCCACAAGCACCATTAACACTGCTCTGTTACTGGTGTACGGAGTCAGGGTTACTCTCAGAGTCGGGATACAGTCGTCAGGTGGTTGCGTTACACCCAGGTAAGAGTAATGGCGGCTCTCAGGTCTCACACAATTATATAAGACGGAGACCTCAGAGAGACCGCCCAGATCACTTACCAGACACCCGCCAGTCGAGTGGGTCATGGCTGAAGATCCCTCCGTTTTATCTCACCCCTGGAGTAAATGTCCATAGGCTTAACATTGGGAACTCGTTCTCCATGCCCCTACAAGTATTGCAGTCCGTTAATATCCTTAATATTCTTTATTGTGTACACGGGAGAGATAAATACAGAAAGCAACTTGTTTTGATCAAAGAAGTCATTCTCCAACTCGTTTGAATGCTACATGATATTCACTCGGCTGTCACCTCGTACATATCACACCGCATCAAACTCGTGGAGAACAACGACTTTGACCAAAACCTATTGGTTTCCTCTTTAATACCAATGAATATATAGACTATGTTCTTTATACCAACGAGTATTTAGAAGGAAACCCACTCGATGACAATAGCTTGGTTTGACTGCGGAGTAATTCAATCAGCTTCACTTTGTGAATTACTCTCCAGTCAAACGAGGTGGAGTGCGGACCATGTTATTTTCATCGAGTGGGTTTCGGATTTTATCTCACCCCGTATAACATCATTTGTTGATGAAATAACTCCCCGAATTAGCCATTGAGTATTGGGTGCACAAACTTCATGGCCGTGGAGTATGAGTTCCTAATATTAAGCCTATGGAGAAAAGTACCGGGGTGGGATAAAGACAATATACTCGTTATACCAACGAGCATAGACAATTTACTAGTTGGTTCTAATATGGTCTTTTGAACCAAAAATATGTATTTTTGAGTCGAAAGACCTCGAACGACCACCCCTAACAACTCAGTAACTATATTTTCTTACTAATATACGCCTCATAATCGTTTAAAAAGCCGTCTTATTAACATTTCTACACTGCGAAAACCACTGCCATTCACTACGGCCCGCTGTCATGGCGGGTGCGAACATTATTCATACTTCACCCCTAGCAGCGGGCAGTATTTCATACATGTTCGGCCATAGGTGTATAGTAATATCTATCTCACCCCTGGCATATTTTCCCCATAGACTTAACAAGGGGCAATTTTCGCATGCTCCTGCTTTGTTCTATTGCGTACAAGACTGAGGGTGGGTGGGTGGTTGGGTGGGTGGGGGGATGGGTGGAGAAGAAGAGGTCAAAATTCTCAAAATTTTTGCGTGCATACTTTATGGATGTCCCTGAAGTACGTGCTGACAACCTGCAGCGGGCGGCGCCCGACCCTTTGTTGTCTGTGACGTCACTCTGTGAACGGCAGACGACATTTTTCACTTGGCGCCAGTTTCCACAGTTGGCCGCTAGCCGGCGCTGCGAACAATGGCGGGGCGGCTTGTTTCGTTATAGAGGTGGACTCGGTGAGTGATGACAGGTCTGACACTAGACTTGCTGAAGTCATTCATTATGAGCATTCATTTAATGATTAATCACAAGCAGAATAAATTATATTCCTATATACCCATTATTGAACTAACTAGAGTTACATACCGCTGCTGGGGGGTGCATTAAAAATAAGTTATGTGTCGAGGTTGACGTTTTCATCCTGCTCTCATGTTTTCGTCCCGCTCTGACGTTTTCGTCCCGCTCTGATCATGTGATACAATACAGCAGCGGGACGAAACAATAGCTGTTGTGGTTACACGATAAGGGTGGCCATTTGCTTCGGAAGTGTTTCAGGTAAAGAATTAAGCATTTTTATCGATATTTGAAGGCATATAGGAATAGGGAAACCAAGTACCGGTAAGCAAAAGTCAAAGTTACTCGGTAAGGCTTGGAAAAATTATTTGTCCAAGCCTTACCTCGTAACTTTGAACTTTTGCTCACCGGAACATAGTTTCCCTCTAATAAGTATCCTTCTCTGACTGGCCCATGAACCAAAGACTTGTCCACTATGAACGAAATCTCCTGTTTATGGCCCCAAGCTGCTCCCTGTAACCCTACACCCCCTGCTACCCCTACCCCTCCCCTCCTCCAGTTCCCTGGCTGCCTGTGTTGTCATAGCAATAGATTTCGCTTGCTCCTGACTGTGACCCGATTGAAATCAAAGTGATAGGGTACCAATCTCCCAGCAGATATCCTGACCAGTAGCCAGGATATCTGTATGGAGAGTGTTGGAAATACTGGTGCTAAACACCGCCAGAAATCCAACACCATTACCGATTGTACCAGTCCCTGTATCCCAGCGAGGAGGGTAGCCATAGTATGCAGGGACTGGAGCCAGTCTAGTCTGACACCTGCAGCGCAGACCGAGGTACTATAGTAAAACGGGGTTAACTTCTCCGGACGGCACCCCGTACTGCGTTTATTTTGATAAAAATATACCACGAGATTGTAGAGCGAGTGGAAGGTTTACACGTTTCACTTGTATCATATATACCTATAAATATCGATAATTACTTAGATATTTATCAAAACCTGATGACAATTAACTACTCTTCAAAGTGTGCTGGTGCTTACACCTCGATACTATAGTGAAACATGTTTACCTTCTCCGGATGGTGTCTTGTACCGAGTTTGTTTTGATGAAAATAGTCCACGAGATTGTAGAGTGAGTGGAATATTTTTAACCAAACAAACGGATTTAATAAGAAGCATTCTGTACCGAAATAACTGTCCCCTAAAGTGAGGTGATCCCTTAAGCGGGGTTGAAATGAACTCTCAATAGAGGGGGAAATGTCTGTTCTGAGCAAATTGGCCCCCTTTTTTTGTATTATCCAAATTGCGTTCTACAAATTCAATCATCGCTCTTACACATAATCGAGCGGATTTCCATGAATACAACCAAATTATTTCGACGGTACATACCATGAATGGTGGTTATACATTTCACAATGACATTACAATACGGGATAGGGTACCATGTTATGGTCAATTTGCATGAGGAACTATTGTCTATGATCTTCAAGAATTCTCTGATTCTGAATAAGATTTCCTGTCTAAACGACTTTCCAGATTCATTTGCATTTTTTTTTTGTACAGTGGGGATGACCCCTTAAGCGAGGTGTCCCAGAAGTAGGGTTTTACTGCATATATACACAATAATGACTGTTTTTGTGTACGAGTGGCCGTAATCTCCGAGTAGTTGACGCGTAGTAATATCCGAGCGATTAGCGAGGATATTACGTCGTCAACTACGAGGAGATTGCGGACACTCGTACACAAACCCAGTTGTTATTGTATTTATTACCCACCTACAAGATTAATAACATATATCGCCTAAAACGTACATATAGTTCCAGATTACACCATAGCGCCACAGCATTGTCAAGCATGGTGGTAATTCGCTGTATACTTACGCCTGTTATATAGTTCGTTATTTTTCTGGGTATCTAGTGTGGAAAACTTTTTATGACAGTGCTATCTGATGGTAAATGAGATTATTGTGACTGATTATAACTAATTAATATTGAATGAACATTAAATAAATTATTTTGAAGTACATTATGAATTGACCTCATTTTTGGCAGGGACTTTTTCCGGAATCTCCTGCAGGAGATTCTGACATACCAGAATCTCCGGGTAGCTAATTCCAGGTGCCCTATACATTTCCTATGGAGACTCCGTAATCGGTGGGTAATAAATGTGTATATATAGTGTACTATGTGAGTGTGGTTGCAGTCGGTAGAGGTGAAGGATATACTTATCATATTGATGTATTTGACCTGAGATCTGTCTGGACCCGTGCACCAGTAAGAGACCCCTTCTGTGTATGATTTCCATCAACGTTTCTAGAGGTATGAATCAATATTGTAATCTATGAATAAAAGCCACAATACAAGGCTTACCGTGCCATGCTAGTCCCCTCTCAAAGCTGTTAGAATATCATCGGCCCTATTGTGATAATACACAAAAGCCCTCGCGAAATATAAACATTAACTCCATGAATTATTCAACTCGAAATGATACATTTCTGTGCATTTCAAGTGTCCAGCTTAGTAGAAATATTTTTCTCACTCAATATTTAAGTGTCAATAGATTCGTCATGGTTGACAGAGGTACTTGAAAACCATTCAGATGTAAGAGAGAAGAAATGGCTTGTTTAGTTAAAGTTTTATGATATAAACATAACTTGTTCTGAATGTTTTCAGAACAGCTGATTTTATGTGGTGACCTCTCTCATGGAAACACACAGTAGACAGAGAAACTGTAACTCAAACTTAAAAAGATAAAAAAAATACTTGTTTCTCATAACCGCACGCAACGTCATTAACGTTTTTAGACGATTTTTTTTCCTATAAGATGAACCTTGATAGATATCCTGAAAGATATGCGTATTTGTTATCAATTTAAAGCTCCTGATGTCAGGGATGCATTCAACGATTATGTGTATCTAAGTATTCCTCAAACCGTGGTATTCATATCTCTCTTCATACTACCCACACGACTAATAGTTCTGTGCTGCGATCTATTGTCAAACTATGGCACTTATCATTTCAAAGGCCATCTTTGATCTATCAAAGAAAGAAGAAAAAAAAGAAAAAGCGCCCTTGTCGTATTTTCCATGGCTTGGTGATGAGAAACAGGTTGGTTTTTATTGAGTGGCCTCACAGTACCTTAAGGCCTGTCTCCACTGTGCGACTGGGGGAGCTTGCGATCCGGTACCTCCAGTCTCAGACTGGAGGTACCGGATCGGCGTACCGCATGTACCTCGGATCGCAATGCGATTCTAGGTACATAGGGTTCGCCTAGTCTCAGACTGGGCGTTACCAAATTATCAAACATGTTAGATATTTAAAAACGCTTGCGATCCGGGGTACATGGGGTACCTCCAGTCTGAAACTGGGTGTACCGGTACGCCCAGTCTCAGACTGGAGGGAAACTTGCAGTCTCCACTGTGCGTTTTGCCGCGTTGCGATCCTGAAGGTACGCCCAGTCTCAGACTGTGCGTACCTACGTACCTTGGATCGCACAGTGTAGACGGGGCTTTAACACCACCGGGGGATTACTGGACCCTTGGAGGGTTTATATGCAAGCCCTGTGTGTCGTTTAGTGTTTGGTTTATCGAGTTCTGCGTATGATAAGTTTGCTCCATCCAAACGTCTCCGGTTACTGCGTCTTCATCTTAGGCTTAAGGTGTTTTGAATAGGCCTGTGTCGGCCTAACGGCTTCCCAGCAGTTGCATTGACGTTTGTTGATTCTTCTCAATTGTGTTTTCAGATATATCATGTTTATATTACAGATTTATATACTAGCCCCACTTCTCAATGTGTTCTTAGATATATCACGATTATATTATCATTATTCTTATTCTTATTATTCCTCTTATTATATTATTATTATTATTATTATTATTACAGTTTTATATCAATCCCACTTCACAGTGTGTTTTCAGATATATCACGATTATGATATCATTATTCTTATTATTCTTATCATTCTTACTATTATTATTATCATCATTATCATCATCATTGTTATTATCATTATTATTGTCATTATCATTATTATTATTAATACAGTTCTATATTGATCCCACCTCTCAGTATGTTCTCAGATATCTCACGATTATTTCATTATTATTATCATTATCATTATTATCATCATCATTATCATTATTATTATTATCATTATTATTAATATTATTATTATTATTATTATTATTATTATTATCATCATCATCATTATTATTATTATCATCATCATTATCATTATTATTATTAATAACATTATTATTATCATAATCATTATTTTATATCAACCCCGCTTCTGAGATCAGGCACAATTGTCTTGCCTACTCTAGCCTCCACATGAAATAAAAGTCTGGTTTATATCATATTTATATCACAGTTTCATATTACCCCAACGTATTCATCAGCCTCACAGTCACTATATATTTCCGTTTGATATATTTAGATATGTTTTAGCCCGGATTTACAGTTTAAAATTTGAAATGAAAATAAAACGTGTCAGAGACTAAATCCTTGTATGTAACACCCATACTCAGTGGACAATGACTATACTTCAGAGTTCATCCCGACCTACACAAGGACATCGATACCTTTTGTAAACCCTCACCTCTTCTATACCACAAATAAATGCAGATAAGTAGTTCCTTTGATATCAGAAGGTGCTTAAGTGTTCCCGTGTGCATGCATAATAGCAACGAGTATAGAGTGATAATAGTGAAACCGATACCCTGTTCTAATCCCCACCCAGACCAAACAGCTTAGAGTGTCTGAGGTTAACAGAAATAAAACCCACTCCAGCGAGATCGAAAGGGGAGGTGAGAGCGGCGCGAAACTCAAACTGGTCGAAAGAGCAGACGACATTTAAAGAGAAATGCTGGTAGTTGGGTGATTTCTAAGTTCTATTGATTTTTGCAAATAACTCAGGATAATATAAGTTTCAGATATCAGCAAATAGAAAATGCAATAAGAAAAAGGCATGTCAACATGTTAACTTCTATGGGAAGGCCATCTGAAAATGTAAGTGCTTAACTATTGGTGTCTATGGGAAACTACAATATTTTGACTTCGTGGCTAGATAACACTGATGGTTTATTGCTATCTTCCAATAATTCTGGATTATGATAATTGGGAACATATACATTAAAATAAATAAGAAATGCTAAAACAATACTATGTCACTATGCTAATTTCTATGGGAAGGCCAACTGAAGAAGGTAAGTGCTTATCTATTGATGAAACCAGATGGCAGCACCAGTGTTAAATTTAGTAGACACAGGGGGCACTGTGATACCTACCCGCATTTGTCTTTAGGAAATGTGTAGGGCACCTGGAATCGCCTACCGAGAGATTCTGACATGTAAAAAAGTCTCATCTATAATGAGGTCAACTTATAATCATGTACTTCAAAATAAGTTCCCTGAATGTACATTCAATATTAATCATTTATATTCAGTCATAATTATCTTATTTATCATCAGAAATCAGTGTCTTAAGTCCCGTTGTGCTAACGAGCAACGCAAGAGATTATTTTCCCGTATACCATGGTTTTGAGGCCGTATACCACAGATTTGAATTGGTGGGCGTTACCTGGCCTAATATGTGAGACAACACATAGGCTTCCAGGCCAAGTCAACGACCACAGCGCCCTCTTTGATCTGCGTACAATGTGCACACCATTGAGTGACGTCATCAGTGGGCGGGCGGGAGACGGTCGTTAAGTGGTCGTTACGTCAGGTTGTCGTAGTGAGCGTGACGTTAGCGACACATCGTTGTGAGATGACGCCCGGTGAACCTCCCGCTGGTGTTAATGTGTGATCTGAGCGGTGTGACCAATCTCCCGTGCCCAACTCGTGGTCCTATTAGCCCTAGACGAGCGTGAAGTGAACGCTGAGGTAGGGTCGTCAGGTGTTGTGTCAATTTACTGCAGGTTTATACCCGGAACTGGATGATTTTCATTCAATTGCTTCATCTAAGAGGCTGGTAATATCCACAGGGTATTGGGAGTCAAATAGACTTGCTCAAGTCTTTGATTATGAACATTCATTAAATGATTAATCACAATCAGAATAAAGTTCATTATACTATGTATCCTTCTCTGACTGGCTCATGAATCAAAGACTTGTCCAGTAGGAACAGATTTTCCTGTTTATGGCCCCATGCCGCTTCCTGTAACCCTATACCTCCTCCTACCCCTCCCCTCCCCCCTCCTCCAGTTCCCTGGCCGCCTGTGTTGTCATAGCAATTAATTTTGCCTGCTCCTGACTTTGACTCGATTGAGATCAAAGTGAGAGGGTATCAATATCCTAACAGATATCCTGAACAGTAGCCAGGATATCTGTATGGAGAGTGTTGGAAATACTGGTGCTATACAGCGCCAGAACTCTAACACCATTACCGATTGTACCAGTCCCTGTATCCCAGCGAGGAGAGTAGACATAAGATGCAGAGACTGGAGCCAGTCTAGGAGCCAAAGTGAATCCGCTAAAAGGGCAGATACCTGTTTAACAGATCATAAAGAAGACGAGAACTCAAGAGCTACTACTGCAAGACTGTTTAATCTCGGCCACATGCCGTCCATATATATTCACTGGTCACAGACCCCGCCTCCTCCAGGAGGAGTGGTCAGATGATTGGCTAAGATAAGATACCACTGCCTGTCAATCACGGCAGCCACACCCTGCTGGGAACGAGGTCAAGTCCCCCTGACCCACAAGGCACGGCCCTAATTACTCCTTCTAAGACATAGTATAATGAACCGTTACATATTTCTCCCCCCTCCAGGTTAATCCAAGCATTTGGATTACCCACAATTAAAAACAGTTATTAGTAAAGATTTGAACTAGTCAGGCTAACACATTGTTTCTACCAGCCTAGGATATATATCTTATACATAACGGATACAATCTCCTGACGGACCACAAACTCGATAACTTGTACTTTGTCGATATACTACTAAGGTCCAGATCCATCTCAGGCTTTACACACAATACTTAACAAAGGTTCGTATTGACTTATCCATCGTCCATCTACATGCACAACCCACTGCTTCAAGCGTCTAGCAAATTAATCGTATGGCCCTTTAGCGTCCGCTTCCTTGGTATTGCTGCTTCAGGCTTATTAACATTAATGACCATCTTTGTTTTCTGACCTGATCCCTCATTATTCTCAAATTTCAATGTCATTCCAAATACAAACAATATCAATGGCTACTACTAGAACTGTCATCCATCTTCTAACTTCATCGATAGCCTCAACGAGGTGTTAGTCCCCAGGGGGTTGCTGCTTCGGAAGTTCATACACAAGCACCGTGACACACACAATTCCCCTAGTCATATGGTTTGCCCATCTCTAGACGCTTCGTCAGACGTCCCTTCCGAGGAAGTGGACCACTCTTTGTAATTGATGTCTGTCCTAGTCGTCAGTCCATGAGCTATACGATGTGCAGCTCTCGTTCTGGGTCTAGTACCTGACGACGACACCGTCATGTCCTGCTCCTGTAAATCGGTATCAGGTGTTGTGGTTTGGTTGTTATCGTCCCCCTGCTGGTTGTCTTCCCGAGGCGGCGGGGAATCGTTCATCCTATCTGTTATCTCTCCTCCATCCTCCGAAGTGTCAGACTCCTCCTCTGACCACACAGCATGCGTGCTGTGATCTTCGGCGAGAGGCGACACAGGCTCCCCCGGGTGTCTGGTGTAATCCGTCCTGTCATCCCGGTCCCCAGTGTATATTGTGGGAAGATCAATTGGGGGGGTGCAAACCTCGTCCTCCGGAGGGTCACTCCCAGGCATGTTTATCGTTTCTGTCTCTAGTGTGTCGTTGCCCAAGGCAGGGAGCACACGGTCCGCTACAGATAGCAAGGGCCACCTGTCGAGATTAGTGGTGATTGAACCTGTGTCGGCGGCAGGGCGTTCTGATAACGCAGAGTACGATGCGGCCCGGCTCCTTTGTAATTGTCGTTTACGAGTTAATCGTCGTTTAATGGTCTTACCGCTTGCCAATCGTTCTGCTGGGATGCGAGCGTCCTTTGGATAATACCGGCTTTCTACTACACAGGAGGGCGGCAAGTTAGCGTATGGATTAAACAACCTCTTGTCAGTATCCCTGTGGTCATCGGCGGCCTGATTAGTTGCACACTCAATAGATTCCTTGTCCTTTGTCGGCCGCCGCCCCACCGTGTTAGTGCCATGGGGATCCCCTGGGGGGTTCTTGTCTGCTGCCGCTGCACACGTAGATCCACGGTCGAGGGGCAGATAAGTGATGTGGGAAGGCACTAGCTTTAGTCGTTCTGCATTTACTCTGAGTGTCCGTCCTGAAAAATGCCGAAGTGTAATCACGTGGCCTTTTACTTCTGTGACTACATACCCATGTAAATAAGTGGGTTGGAACGTTGTCACCCGTGCATTGTTCAGCAGTACCTCCTGTCCCACTTGGTACGAGGGTGCGGCCGGTCTCTGATCTAGCCGCATCTTGTTGCGTTGCTGTAAGTTCTTCGTTCTCTGGTTTACCAATTGTAGGGCCTTTTCTCGTTGTTGGATTTGATCAGCCAACACTTTTAATTCCTCCCCCACTGGTGTTCGCACATTAACGGGGTTGTTGGTCCCTGGCGGGTTTCGTCCGAACTGCAGGAAATATGGTGAGAATCCATGAACTGTGGACACCGTTGATCGATAGGCCCACAACACTGCACCCAGATGTTTTTCCCAGTCATGTACTCTCCCTGCTACCAATTTGGCTAGCATAGCCTTGATCGTCCCATTTACTCGTTCCGTTTTGGCGTTCGTCATGGGGTGGTAAGCGGTAGAGTACCTCCACTGTATGTTTTGTTCCTGTGTTAGTTGCCGCACCGCTGCATTCAGAAATTCCCTTCCCCGATCGGAGATCACAATTTCCGGGGGCCCATGAGTGGGCAGCCATACTTCTTTGAAAAAAGCCACAATGTTTTCTGCTTTTTTCTGCCGAATTGGGGTCACCTCCACCCAACCCGTGCAGTGGTCAATACAAACTATGGCATAGTCATGCCCCCTGTGACTTACTGGCAATGGTCCGATCAAGTCAATCCCCACAATTTCATTGGGTTTGGTCGCCGTTGGTAGGGGCTGGCAAGGGGGGTAGGTTTTGACTGGCCTGTACAAGGTGCATACTGGACATTGTTCCAGTATCCTATGAATTCCCCGTCGCATGTCAGGCCATTTGTAACGCTGCGCAATACGCTCATAGATCTTGTACATGCGCTGATGGCCTAGTTCTTGATGGATTTTCATGACCACTCGCTCTACCAGAGTGGGGGGTAACACAATGCGAGGGAAACTCACGCCCTTCACCTCCCTCACGGTATACAGCACACCTTCCGACACAAAGTAGTCATCTTCCTGTCTAAGTCCCTGTTGGTATTCCGCCATCCGAACTTGATGTCCTATCAGGGTATCTTTGGTAAGGTTGGGGTCCTCCCACTGTGCTGCGCCTTCTGTGGACACAGTGCGGCAGGGTTCGACTGCTAGCAGAGAGGCACTCTCCAACAATACGGCTTCGTCGTCCTGTACAACCTGCCCAACTTCCTGAGGGCTTGAAGCCACTGATGGTGCTGGAGATCGGGGGGGCAGTCTCGACAGCATGTCCGCGCGCACATTGTAGGCCCCCTTACGGTACTCAATGGGGGCTCCGAACTCCGCCAGCAGTACTGCCCACCTCTGTATTCGAGAATTTCTGACCTCTTGTTGGAAGAAACTCCTGAGCGGCTTGTGATCAGAAATTATGGTGAAGGTTGCACCCTGCAAATACGGGTATAATTTCTGCAGCGCGTACACAATGGCGAACGCCTCTTTCTCTATGGTCGCCCACTTCTGCTGACTGACACTCAACTGTTTAGATATGTACTGGATGGGCTTTTCTACCCCCTCATCGTCAGCTTGTGTTAGAATACCTCCTACACAGGCCATGCTGGCGTCTACATACAGTCTGTATGGCTTCTTGGAGTCTGGAAATGCCATAATGGATTCCGAGGTTAACACGTTTTTCAGCGCCTTCCAAGCCGCCTCTCGTTCTTTGTTCCATAGAAACAGCTCATTTTTGCGGGTCAATTCCACTAGCGGCGCAGCACGTTCAGCAAAGTTTGATATACACTGGCGGTAGTAGCCCGCCAGCCCCAGAAAACGTTGAACCTCCTTCACGTTTGTGGGTGGTGCCATGTCCCTGATGGCCTCCACCTTTCTAGGGTCAGGCCGAATGCCCTGTCGCCCCACGATGTACCCCAACAGCTTCACCTCAGGTTGACGGATCTTGCACTTACTGGGGTTCACTGTCAACCGGTGCTGTTGCAGCAGATTGAATACTTCGGTTAGATGATCAGTGTGGTCAGTGTCATTGTCAGAATACACAATAATATCATCCAAATACACCAGTACATTCTTGTTTAACACCGGTGCCAGCACTTTGTTGATGTACCTCTGCCATGTGGCAGGGCTATTGCAGTACCCTTGAGGCATTCGGAGGAATTCATAAAGTCCCGTAGGCGTACTAAAAGCTGTAACCTCCCTGCTCTGGGTTGTAATCTCCACCTGGTAGTATGCATTCTTTAGATCCAACACCGAGAATACCGAGGCACCTGCCAGAGCGTCGAATATGTCCTGGATATGGGGGAGCGGGTAGGCATCTTTTTTGCATAGTTGGTTCACTTTTCTATAATCCACACAGCACCTCAATCCACCGTCTGTTTTGGGCACAATTAGCAATGGGGATGACCAGGGGCTGCTACTGTGAGTAATCACTCCATCTTTTAGCATCTTGTCTATCTCGTACGTCACTTTATCCCGCAATGCCAGGGGGATTCGATAGGGTCTTTGTTTGATAGGAGTATGCTGGCCCACATCTATGTGAAGTTTTACCTCGGGGGCGGCTGACAGTGATGTCGCTCCAACTGCAAACACCCCGGGATATTGTTCCTTCCATTGATCCAGCTCAGAGTGGATACCCGCGAGTTCTTTGTTGGTGTCCCCACACTGTCCATATTGAAACCACTGGTTAGCCAACCACACCTTCTTATTCACACAGTCTAGCTGGCAGTCCATTAGCTCCATCGCATCAATCCCTAGCAAAAGATCGTGCCTGAGCTCATTACACACATACACTGGGATCTCGCACCCATATAGGGGAACAACCGCCACTCCCTGAGTTTCCAGCATGTGTCCCGACAATGATTTCAGTACCAGTCCCGCCATAAGCACTTGGGGCCGTCCCGCATCCCTGCAGAGTTGCTTCCATTTTGATTCAGAGATAAGGGATCTAGAGGCGCCAGAATCAACTAGGGTATGCACGGTAGTATTGCCCTGTGATAACATTATACACACCCTACCGTCTGACGCAGCAACTAGTTTCCCGGGTAGGGGTAGTGTCCTGCCACAGGCCCATAGGCTGCATTCCCGTTAGTCGGCCACCCTTCTCCTTCTGCGGCCTGGTAGTTTTGTGGTTGCGTTGTTTCCATATCCTTCTTGCTGGGGCACTCTCGGGCTACATGCCCAAACCCTTGGCAGGTATAGCACTGTAGATTGGGCCGTAATACACGACCGCCTCGGCCTCTGCCTCGACCCCGGCCTCTATCCCGGCCGGCCCCCGGGTGTACCCCCATGTAGAAGATATTGGGTGCAGGGTAAGGGTTTTGCATCTGGGGTGCCGGGATCGGTGGCCCGTACCCGACGAGCGCAGGTGCCTGGGTATACTCATTGGTCGTCATCGGGTTACCCGGGACCGCCACAGCTGCTACTTCCTCTGATCCACCCTTCGTCGACTTCATGGATACCGCCAACGACTGCACTTGCCTTTCCAGCGACTTCAATACTCCAGCGAATTCCTTGTAATGTGGGGTCTCATCTAGTAAGGTGGGAGGCGGCGGAGGCAAGGCTGCCTGTTCCAAATCGCATACATCCTCCAATGACAGGTAACTGGCATTGTGGTTGGCTAGAGTGATTACCGCTCGTACATCGTCCGCTTGCTGGCAACCCACCAACTCACGTAACCTGGGACTACGCAGACCCTTCAAATAAAAGTCTGTGAGTTGGGTGGCGATGACATCTATTTGCCGCTCTTGTGGTGTGTAGGCGTAGTGCACCTCCTCCAGGAAACGTACACCATACTCTTTGACAGTCTCACAGGGACTTTGTTGCGCTTTTTCTACCTTCCGTCTTAATAACTTAACTTCTTCAGCCCCGAGAAATGCTTTCAAAAGTACAGGCTTCAGGTTAGCCCATGAGTACTCCGTAGGTGGCTCACTCTCGGCAAACAGTGTCTTTGTTTCGATAATGCACCTACCTAGTGCGCCCTTAGACCGTCCTTGTACCGTGTCCATCATAATGGTATCCTCTGGATCAATTGCCTTATCAGCCGCATCTAGCCCATCGATCCAGTCTCTGAATGCTGCCGGCTCATTCCCGTCGATCACAGCCACTCCCTTAACAAAGTCATTGATCCTCCTGCGTGTGGATTCCATCACAGCGAGGTCCAACTTTCTCTGTTCTCGTTGCTCCGCCATCTTATGATCTGTGGGTAGGTAGGGTAACGTAATATCCTGGCAAGATCGCCACTTTAACAGATCATAAAGAAGACGAGAACTCAAGAGCTACTACTGCAAGACTGTTTAATCTCGGCCACATGCCGTCCATATATATTCACTGGTCACAGACCCCGCCTCCTCCAGGAGGAGTGGTCAGATGATTGGCTAAGATAAGATACCACTGCCTGTCAATCACGGCAGCCACACCCTGCTGGGAACGAGGTCAAGTCCCCCTGACCCACAAGGCACGGCCCTAATTACTCCTTCTAAGACATAGTATAATGAACCGTTACACCTGTGCTCAAAACACCATTTCCAGAGGCCGGTAAGAACGAGGCTTATTGCTAAACCTATCGGACTTTGGGCTAGAATTTAGTTTTTGGTCTCGTTTGTTACCTTTGAAGAGTAGTTTACTACTATCGTCTTTGAATAACTCTTCTCGAAGCTACGATGACAGTTGTTAAGTTTATCAAAATTACAGATCTATAAGATTGGAGAATGACCCATATAATCTCGAACCTACATAGTCAAAGTACTGAGCGCCTATATCCGGAATTGGTGTTTTGTAAACAGGTATCTTTGGTTTCAGCAGGTTTACTTTGGCTCCTTATTGTCAGCAAGGGGGAGATGTTAAATCAATTATTTATCCTAAATTTCATTGTGGTTTTTATGTATTGTCAATTATCTGGCAAAACTGATTCCTTGTGATTCATTCTTATTCTGAAAGAGTAAATTCAACGTTTTGTCGAGTTTATTCAATCTTAATTAAAAAGGCCTCTTTACATTTACTAGGAAGGTTCAAGTGTTTCTAGTATAAGATCAAAAGAAATATTATGACATCTTTAAAGAACTCTGCAGAGTTTCCACAGCTTGTGCGGATTTGTGAACGTGTTGCATATTTCAGTAATTATTTTATGTGTCAATTTCCAACAAAGTTGGGAACTCGTTCGAGGAAATCGGGGCGCCGATTACCGTAAATCGGGCCCCGATTTCTTCGGAAAATAATCATGTTTCACTTTCTACAGCTCACACCAGTCTGGGTTCTGTTTAATAACTTCTGCCTGTGACAATACAGTGTACCAGGATAACTTGTACGAGGGTTATCATTTAATGATATCCAAGGTCGTTCAGACTTCTACCTGACCAAAGGACGTCCATAAGTGTTGAATAAAGTTGGCCCGCATCGTCCCTGGGTCTGTATGGCATATAGAAAAGGGTCTCCATGTACAAGCCTAGATTATTAAACAGGCCCCTGTGTCACAGGGACAGGTGCCTCATCCATCGAAACACCATTACACTGTTTCTACTGTGTGAATTTACTTACGTAAAATGGCCCCCGACATATCAGGCTCGCTATGTGCTGGGTATTTTACTCTAAGTTCAGGGACTGAGTCACAGGTCCGTAAAATGGCCCCCGACATATCAGGCTCGCTATGTGCTGGGTATTTTACTCTCAGTTCAGGGACTGAGTCACAGGTCCGTAAAATGGCCCTCGACATATCAGGCTCGCTATGTGCTGGGTATTTTACTCTCAGTTCAGGGACTGAGTCACAGGTCCGTAAAATGGCCCCCGACATATCAGGCTCGCTATGTGCTGGGTATTTTACTCTCAGTTCAGGGACTGAGTCACAGGTCGGTAAAATGGCCCCCGACATATCAGGCTCGCTATGTGCTATGTCACAGTCTCTGGTGTGAAGCGGGGGCGTGTGTGTGTGTGTGTGTGTGGGCGGGGGGGGGCAGGGGGTATTTTTCAAACTAATTAGAGATGAAGTCCACGCTCAGGGTGTGACGGGGTTTACACGTTAACTCTTCTCTCTCATTACACAAATAGCCTCCTAACACCTACGAGCAGTCCACAGGTGAAACTCCAAGAATAAATTCAAATATATTTTTGCATTTCATTTTCATAGCCGCTCTCGTAATTCCCTATTAAAGTGCATTGGGAATGTAAATTTCCCTTTTTTTTTGTTTATTAGATTTCCATATTTGCCTATAAACAGAAAATTTAGATATTTTACAATGAAATATTACAAAATGTTGTGCCGTGATTAACCTTTCCCTGCATGGAAGTGCAAATGGTGCCTCAGGGTATTCCCTATTCCTGTTATCTTGTCATTTATCTCAGCTGATTCGACATTATGTAAATCACTATTATACTAAACATAAATGAAATATAGCCATTTTCTGGAGACATTAATTCTTGTTGATGTTGAATGGTTACCATTGTCTTGTAGGTCACACAGTCTATTAGGGTTGCTCTCACTTAGACCATGCACTATGACATGATTTCAGAATTACTATGTGGATAATATTTTTTTAATTATGTAAGTGGTTTGATGAAGCACAGCTAATTATAACGTTATGTCTGGGAGTCCCGCCCTACCCTGTGTAATTTTGAGAAATGCTAAACCTTTTTTTTTAATTTACCAATTGTAAACTTTCGCAAAGCGAGATTTTCAGTTGCAATACCTGACGATACAAGTTTAGTGACTGTGGCACCCATTTATATGGCATATAGCCTATGAGCCATGGGCGCCGCTATGACGCCCCCCGAGTAGGTGTTCTTCACTAATGGAGGTGAAAAAGTAGGTGTTCTTCACTAAAGGAGGTGAAAAAGAAGTGAGTGATAATTGAGAAGTGTCACAACTCTAGCCTTGCTCACATATGCATTCAAAGGGTTAAAATCTCATCCTGCTCTGGGACGGGAGTAGAGAGTCAAGGGGACCATGGTAAAACATTAAAAGGCAGTTAAATTTCATAAGAACAAAGAGTCAGAATATAGATCTGTCCCCCAAGGGGCCTGCCGTACTGCTAGCGACTTAGTGGCTGCTTTATGAACCAACAATGACTCTGTCCCCTATAAATCGCGTCGCATCCATATTTGTTGATTACCCATACAATATGTTCCTTTGTTTCTCTGTGTTGACCTACTGTCATGGTCGTTTACGCGTATACATATACCATGTTCGTTTGTTGAAATTTACAGGCCTGTTGGAGCCAGATATAAATAAAAACAATTATCTTGCCTACTCTAGGTTCCAAGTAAAATAAAAGTCTTATAGATAAAAGCAGTCTAATGTGAACAGGTCCGCCATAATAACCACTATTCAGACAGAGAGACAGGAGTGGTCTATTCCTGGACGTGCAGCCAGGGAGGGGGGGGGGGGAGTGTGGGGGTGTGGGAACCCAGCAGGTCAATTACTTTACAATGTCCTGACTTCATTTAGCACTTGCCAGGTCCAGAAACCTGCGGCCTTTTGAGGGTAGTCAGCGAGGGGAGGATAGGAAAAGTGTCTTCGTCACTTCTTCAATGAAGTCTTTTATCGTGGACGGTGCTGCCCTCTAGTGTGGAGTAACGGCCTCTATCAACGTGCTGCACGGTGCTGCCCTCTAGTGGTAAGAAGCGTGATCCGAGCGTATGCTGCACAGTGCTGCCCTCTAGTGGTGAGAAGTGAGATCTGTCTGTGTGCTGCCCTCTAGTGGTGAGAAGTGAGATCTGTCTGTGTGCTGCCCTCTAGTGGTGAGAAGTGAGATCTGTCTGTGTGCTGCCCTCTAGTGGTGAGAAGTGAGATCTGTCTGTGTGCTGCCCTCTAGTGGTGAGAAGTGAGAAGTATATTCTGTCTGTGTGCTGCCCTCTAGTGGTGAGAGTGAGGTCTGTCTCTGTGCTGCCCTCTAGTGGTGAGAAGTGAGAAGTATATTCTGTCTGTGTGCGGCACTGTGAGAGGCTGATCCGTCAGTTTAACTTCTGTCAGTACACGATGGGTTTAGATACACTGGCCACCAGAACCTACACGACGTTGGGTCAAATCCGCGTCCACCTTGAACCATAAGGACCTATGCTTGGAGAGAGTGCTATTTTTTATCTCACCCCTGGTACAAGTTTAGCCATAGGAATAACATTAGAAAAAAATACTCAACGATCACCCCCGCAAAGTGACAACACTACGCCACGGCCGTGGCGTAGTGGATTTGCTAAGTCTTTTCTAATTATTGTGATAGTTTGATGATATTTAATTTGATAAAAAGGGGTGAGATAAATCCAGAACCGCACTCGAATCATAAATAGACACAACTCCACTCGTTTGTATGGGCCGAAATCGTCACTCGGCTTCGCCTCGATGACGATTGTGGCCCATCCAAACTCGTGGAGTATTGTCTATTTATACGATTCTCGATGCAGTTCTATATAATATACTCCTGAAGCCATTTTTCCACATTCATATTTCTGTTAGTATGTATTTTGAATAGAATAACCATAATGCTAGACTTTTTCATCAAATCTGTGAGCTATGACTATCTTTTGTCAGTATTTCGGCTCTCAGAACCTACAGATGGAGCAAAACCACTTTGTTCAAGATTGATGTACATAGACAGGGCCTGGACTGAACCATACCAAACTCCGAGTCCAGAGTGGAGGCAGAGGTGGCGGCCAATCTAGGGTTTAGGGAGATACTCCTGAGTCTACATGAAAACATGGATCGCCTTAGGAAAGAGGAAGGCTGCCATCTCTAGTATACAAGTGCTTTCCTTCTTAAGAAAATATTACACCAATAAAGAAAACAGGTATGTCAGATCGAGTCAGAAAAAGAGAGTGGAAATATCTTTCCTGTGAAATCTGAGACTCGGAGAACATGTGGTGATGGCCGTGGCATGGGCCAAGGGTCTACCAGGATGTTGGTGAAACTCAATTAATATTATATGTGTTTCACAAGGAGAAATGATGCTTTAATTATGGCTATTATCTGCTCTACGTTAACTTGCTAAGGGAAAGCTATCAGAGTCCCCAAAAACAATGCTGGCACAGAAAATAACTTTTACTGCCACTTCCATTGCCGCTATTACTCAGATACTAATTATGTATAATCTCTGAATAGCTATGATATAAAATATGTAAACCACATTTGAACAAATATATCGATCAATAACAGCAGTCTATCTAAGATAAATAGAAATATCATATCTATTGAAAATGAAAAAGTGGAAAACAATATTGCAATAACAAGAAACAGTGCTGGTTATTTGTCTTTGTTTATTGAGAAATGGAATATACACTTTCCTGTAATCATACGTTTGTATCTGGCGACCGTTGCAGGCGTGTTACGATGCTGGAGGCACACAACCACCTCACATTTCATGAGAACTCAGGGCTCTCCGATTCTCCAGTCACCTTCTCGCTATGCATCACCTGTCCAGCTTATAATAATCGACCAGTTTAAATTCGGCCCAATTGCTATTTCAATATGTACAACTTGATTTGTTTATGGAGGACAGGTCATTTGTTGACCAGGTTTTCTAGCAGTTTCATGTCCGTGTAGCGGGAGAAGAGGCCAAGCATGTTCTCATTCCCAGATCTTTGTACATTTTATGACTGGATGCTAATGTTGTGGACTTCTCAACTATATATGTCACATCTGATCGCATATACAATATATATGCAGTATTCAAATACACATTTATTCAAGCAACACATCATTATATCTATGGGAACTGGTTCCTGTGGGACAATCTACCCTGGCATTAATCAATGTCTATATAATCAAGGCTGCATCAGATGTATACAGTGGAACTCCTGAATTCATAATAAAAAATGATTTTACCTTAAAAAATTATATAATTAACATAAATATATGTACCTTATAAGAATACATAAATAATTATGGAAATCTCTTTCATATTTTACTTACTTCAAGCTAACTTAAATCACGGCATAGGGAAATTAAAAATCCCGATTTGACACATATTCTATTTCATCAACGACTTCGGGTCGTTTTAAAACAAAATACATAGAAAACCAATAGAAACTGTATCTGCATCAGTCTGACTGAAGAGTGAATACATTTGACACATATTTCCAGTACAAGAAGTGTGAATGTAGGAAAAAACATTACTTTGAATTGAATTAATCAAGTAATCACAATTGGCTATGGACAGGATCAGTAATCTGGTAAATGTGAATTTTGTGTGTAAATGAAAAATTAGCGACTAAATTACTCATTCACTGTGAACCCCTGAGGAATCCACTGTATTTGTCACATGGTTACTCTTGGCCAAATTTCTGGATGGCAAGATCTCCTATCCTAGTAAAATGATATCATACCTTGCAGCGGTAAACATGGAATCAACCTGGGTTTTTGGGCTGCATTTCAGAAAAACATCACTTCATTTACACCAAGAAACAGGGCACTGTACATCCACATGCTGTAGACAAAATTCTCCTGATGTCAACCTCAACTCAAAATCAGACTCCTCAATAAAAGTTCATTGTAAAGAAAGCAGACCACATTGTTCAGATATTGAGAATATTGAGTGAAAAACTAGATGTGCAACCGACCCTAAATCATCATCAGTATTGTGTAAGGTAATAATGTTTAAATTGTGTTCTCATGAAGGGACAGGTGCAAGTCTACAATCTTAAATCCACAGAATGCAAGCGGCTAAAAGCAGGATAAAACGTCTGTACATGGATAAGCAGCAGATCAGGGACTGCGACAGGAGTTTCACAAATGTTAGCTCCTTATCAAATAGATTATCTTCAATATGGAAGATATTTTTGGATATTTTTTCATAGCCATTTTATAGTTTAATGTATGGAGTATCAGCTAGTTATGACTATTCATGACACTAATCCTGTTCAATATCATCTAAGAAGGACAGAAAGAAAAGATATTTCTTCAGTTATTAAGTTCAACGTCACCTAGAAATGTGTGGGAGCTCAGATTATTGAATATTGTTTCTCAAATAAACAACTCATTCTTGCATGTGGAATAGTTGTTCACCAGAGGTTCAGAACAAGCTTTTAAAATAATTGAAACTATAAAGGAATATTCCCGTTGTTGATGCTATGCTACACCAAAGACAAGACACCCGGAGTCCAGCATATTGCTATGCTACATAAGATGCCATGCCTAGTACACAAGTCGTGATTAGAAAAGATATTGGGTATAAATCTAGAGGGAAAAATAACTGGACAGTAATGGGACTGGTAGGGAAAACATGCTCTGAGCTGGGAGGTGTGTGCATATAGATCAGTTATAGACTTACTCGATTGGTTACCAAAAAAACCCATCAAATCAGCACATCTTTCAGAGTTTTCATCATTATCAATGAAAATCTTGAATGGTTTTGTGGGAATACTTGCATCGCTACGGAAAGTTTGAAAACACTGCCTATGGGTTATGTGTGTGTGGAGTTCATGCTAATTTTCTTCTTTATTATTTTTCTACAGTATCTAGGATAAAACCAGGACCTGGCTCAAAGGTAACTCGACCCTATATTGGGAGATGGGGGTGTGTTAGGAGCTAAAGACTGATCATCATGAGTTGTGCATATTGGGGAACCTGCCGACTACTCTACACATTAACTCTACACAAGATTGTATCCTTGGGCACAGGAAGTTGTGCCCTCAGCGGGCAGGAACAGAAAGGTCAAAGCACCACTTCAACTTCGCGTAAATCAATGTTAAAGATCGAGAAGCAGTCAGCACAGAAGGAGAAAGAGAGGAAGGCTGGGTCGTGTTCTCAGGGCAGCTACACCGAGCACTAAACAGGAGATGTCACTAAATATTTACACAAACTGACAGGCAAAAAGGCAGCTTCTCAGAGTACATGGTACTCCTTGACAACTATAAGCGCTTTTCTTTACAATGCCACCTGGTGGCTGTTCCCTTTAATCATCAATGTTTCTATATGAGGAACAGAAAGACAATCTAATTTGTCACTGTTAGTTCAGAGGAGTAGAGATACTAAGTGGAGTGGTACTTACTGCATATAACACTGTTAAATTTTTCTCAATAACCATGTAAATCAGTGGCACAACCATCACTCATAGAGAGATACTTATATCATATTTAGATTTAAGACATATGGAAAACTGCAAATGCAATCACATATTCCCAAGTTACGTGGGATATTATTCAATTGTGAATTTTTAGAAACGCTTCATTTCCATTTCATTATATTGCATCAGAAATCAAAACATGTGTCTGATATTTGTTATTCAAGTCGTAAACTACACACGGGCTGCGCTCAGTCCAGGGATAGAGAGGCATAGAACCAAGCCGCCAGTCAAAGTGCATAGAGGTACTGCTTCTCTGAGCCTAAAACCCGGTGCATCTACCTTTAGGCTTGCGCTGGCATAAGAAGCTGCCTATGCTCACGCTGCATTATTTTACTGTATGGGTCTCAAGAATAGGCAATCGCTGATCTAATCTTCACCTGCAGCCAGCTCTCTTACCTTATTTTACATCAATATAAGATTCTTATGATTAATCAATTATCCACACAGAATCAGTACTCAGGTAAACTTGAAATTTGTGTGTAAATAAAAGATAAGTTACTCAATTGCTCATTCACCTCAGGAATTCATAATATATCTCATGATTTTGTTTGGGTAGTTTTAATGTCAAATTTCTTCAAATAGACTTTCTCATGTTTACTAGCCATCTTGGCTGATTACCTAGAGGGCAAGATGTTCTATCCTTGTAAAAACCTTGCAGAGGTTAAAGTAGAATACTTTTACTTCATAGTTACATTTACAGAGAAATATATCCTTAAAGGAGTTCTCGGAAATGACAATTAGTCGTCAAAATTGAATTACAATTTTCATTTAAATTCCATATCAAAATACAAGAAATGTAAACTGTAGGAGGTATAGCATAATTCCTTCTGACCCAAATAGAAATCACATTGTATATTTATTTGAAAATGTGCTAAAAGCAAAAATGTGTTCAACTCACATTTATCTAAAAGCAGTTGAACTACAAACATCCACTTGGTAATAAAGGTCAAGATGGATAATTGTCACCATGTCATTGTAATACTCAAATAACAACTAGTAGGACTGGTTATTTGTCTTTGTTTATTGAGAAATGGAATATACACTTTCCTGTAATCATACGTTTGTATCTGGCGACCGTTGCAGGCGTGTTACGATGCTGGAGGCACACAACCACCTCACATTTCATGAGAACTCAGGGCTCTCTGATTCTCCAGTCACCTTCTCGCTATGCATCACCTGTCCAGCTTATAATAATCGACCAGTTTAAATTCGGCCCAATTGCTATTTCAATATGTACAACTTGATTTGTTTATGGAGGACAGGTCATTTGTTGACCAGGTTTTCTAGCAGTTTCATGTCCGTGTAGCGGGAGAAGAGGCCAAGCATGTTCTCATTCCCAGATCTTTGTACATTTTATGACTGGATGCTAATGTTGTGGACCTCTCAACTATATATGTCACATCTGATCGCATATACAATATATATGCAGTATTCAAATACACATTTATTCAAGCAACACATCATTATATCTATGGGAACTGGTTCCTGTGGGACAATCTACCCTGGCATTAATCAATGTCTATATAATCAAGGCTGCATCAGATCTATACAGTGGAACTCCTGAATTCATAATAAAAAATGATTTTACCTTAAAAAATTATATAATTAACATAAATATATGTACCTTATAAGAATACATAAATAATTATGGAAATCTCTTTCATATTTTACTTACTTCAAGATAACTTAAATCACGGCATAGGGAAATTAAAAATCCCGATTTGACACATATTCTATTTCATCAACGACTTCGGGTCGTTTTAAAACAAAATACATAGAAAACCAATAGAAACTGTATCTGCATCAGTCTGACTGAAGAGTGAATACATTTGACACATATTTCCAGTACAAGAAGCGTGAATGTAGGAAAAAACAGTACTTTGAATTGAATTAATCAAGTAATCATAATTGGCTATGGATAGGATCAGTAATCTGGTAAATGTGAATTTTGTGTGTAAATGAAAAATTAGCGACTGAATTACTCATTCACTGTGAATCCCTGAGGAATCCACTGTATTTGTCACATGGTTACTCTTGGCCAAATATCTGGATGGCAAGATCTCCTATCCTAGTAAAATGATATCATACCTTGCAGCGGTAAACATGGAATCAACCTGGGTTTTTGGGCTGCATTTCAGAAAAACATCACTTCATTTACACCAAGAAACAGGGCACTGTACATCCACATACTGTAGACAAAATTCTCCTGATGTCAACCTCAACTCAAAATCAGACTCTTCAATAAAAGTTCATTGCAAAGAAAGCAGACCACATTGTTCAGATATTGAGAATATTGAGTGAAAAACTAGATGCGCAACCGACCCTAAATCATCATCGGTATTGTGTAAGGTAATAATGTTTAAGTTGTGTTCTCATGAAGGGACAGGTGCAAGTCTACAATCTTAAATCCACAGAATGCAAGCGGCTAAAAGCAGGATAAAACGTCTGTACATGGATAAGCAACAGATCAGGGACTGCGACAGGAGTTTCACAAATGTTAGCTCCTTATCAAATAGATTATCTTCAATATGGAAGATATTTTTGGATATTTTTTCATAGCCATTTTATAGTTTAATGTATGGAGTATCAGCTAGTTATGACTATTCATGACACTAATCCTGTTCAATATCATCTAAGAAGGAGAGAAAGAAAAGATATTTCTTCAATTATTGAGTACAACGTCACCTAGAAATGTGTGGGAGCTAAGATTATTGAATATTGTTTCTCAAATAAACAACTCATTCTTGTATGTGGAATAGTTGTTCACCAGAGGTTCAGAACAAGCTTTTAAAATAATTGAAAGTATAAAGGAATATTCTCGTTGTTATTGCTATGCTACACCAAAGACAAGACACCCGGAGTCCAGCATATTGCTATGCTACATAAGATGCCATGCCTAGTACACAAGCCGTGATTAGAAAAGATATTGGGTATAAATCTAGAGGGAAAAAAAACTGGACAGTAATGGGACTAGTAGGAAAACATGCTCTGAGCTGGGAGGTGTGTGCATATAGATCAGTTATAGACTTACTCGATTGGTTACCAAAAAAACCCAACAAATCAGCACATCTTGCATAGTTTTCATCATTATCAATGAAAATGTTGAATGGTTTTGTGGGAATACTTGCATCGATATGGAAGGTTTGAAAACACTGCCTATAGTTAATGTGTATGCAAAGTTTATGCTAATTTTCTTCTTTATTATTTTTCTACAGTATTTAGGATAAAACCAGGACCTGGCTCAAAGGTAACTCGACCCAATATTGGGAGATGGGGGTGTGTAAGGAGCTAAAAACTGATCATCATGAGTTGTGCATATTGGGGAACCTGCCGACTACTCTAAGCGTTAACTCTACACAAGTTTGTATCCTTGGGCACAGGAAGTTGTGCCTTCAGCAGGCAGGAACAGGAAGGTCAAAGCACCACTTCAACTTCGCATAAATCAATGTTAAAGATCAAGAAGCAGTCAGCACAGAAGGACAGGAGAGGAAGGCTGGGTCGTGTTCTCAGGGCAGCTACACCGAGCACTAAACAGGAGATGTCACTAAATATTTACACAAACTGACAGGCAAAAAGGCAGCTTCTCAGAGTACATGGTACTCCTTGACAACTATAAGCGCTTTTCTTTACAATGCCACCTGGTGGCTGTTCCCTTTAATCATCAATGTTTCTGTATGAGGAACAGAAAGACAACCTAATTTGTCACTGTTAGTTCAGAGGAGTAGAGATACTAAGTGGAGTGGTACTTACTGCATATAACACTGTTAAATTTATCTCAATAACCATGTAAATCAGTGGCACAACCGTCACTCACAGAAAGATACTTATATCATATTTAGATTTAAGACATATGGAAAACTGCAAATGCAATCACATATTCCCAAGTTACATGGGATATTATTCAATTGTGACTTTTTAGAAACTCTTCATTTCCATTTCATTATATTGCATCAGAAATCAAAACATGTGTCTGATATTTGTTATTCAAGTCGTAAACTACACACAGGCTGCGCTCAGTCCAGGGATAGAGAGGCATAGAACCAAGCCGCCAGTCAAAGTGCATAGAGGTACTGCTTCTCTAAGCCTAAAACCTGGTACATCTACCTTTAGGCTTGCGCTGGCATAAGAAGCTGCCTATGCTCACGCTGCATTATTTTACTGTATGGGTCTCAAGAATAGGCAATAACTGATCTAATCTTCACCTGCAGCCAGCTCTCTTACCTTATTTTACATCAATATAAGATTCTTATGATTAATCAATTATCCACACAGAATCAGTACTCAGGTAAACTTGAAATTTGTGTGTAAATAAAAGATAAGTTACTCAATTGCTCATTCACCTCAGGAATTCATAATATATCTCATGATTTTGTTTGGGTAGTTTTAATTATAACGGAGGCGGAATTGGAATTACAGGGGATTTATTTCAGTGAGACAAGTTCATGTATTATTATAACTGGAGATTACATGGAATGTGAACATCATAATCTTAGATAAGACATGAATATTTAGTGTCCGTAGTAAATAACCCTGAAAAATAAATATGTTCTCAAACGTGAGAAATTATGCCAAAGGGCATAGGCATAAAGCCCTAGAACATGAGTTCTTGACGAAAAAGGTGAGGGTGGGCGGGTTCCGAAGCAAACGCTGGCTTGAAGATCGCTGGAGGCGCCCTCTGTGGAGTACTGTGCGCATCTGCGACGCGATCGCGTAAGCGCTAGGTGGCGCCACTCATTCCTCCCGTAGAATTACTACCAATTTCCAATTAGCCTCAATTATAACGGAGGCGGAATTGGAATTACAGGGGATTTATTTCAGTGAGACAAGTTCATGTATTATTACAACTGGAGATTACATGGAATGTGAACATCGTAATCTTAGATAAGACATGAATATTTAGTGTCCGTAGTAAATAACCCTGAAATATAAAAATGTTCTCAAACGTGAGAAATTATGCCAAAGGGCATAGGCATAAATGCCAAACTTATTATTACAGTCGGGAAGGGGTTGACGTCCTTCCCAACGGGGGTAAGTAAGGCCTAATGCCCGAGGCACTGTTCCAGGTGCCATGATGGGAGATAACACTCTGGGGAACCCCCGCAGCCACGGCATCGTGGACTGCCCCCCTCCTCAAGGAGTGGAGTGTTACTCTCTCGGCCGCCGGGAATCCCACGGCCGCCAAGGCAGCACGCATCACGGCGCACAACGGCCGAGAGGTAAGCGGCATTGATGATGAGAGGATGAACGCTGTCGCCCGTGGAGGGGCCGGAACGGCCGCGACGTAGTTCCTATAGGCATCTACCGGGCAGATCAGCGGATCCGCCAAGCGCGGGAGATCGACCACGTGAGGGGGGGCCGCACGTGACCGTGTCTTGGTCGATCTCACGTGGATCCTGAGGAGTCCATGCTGGGCCTGTAGGTCCGCTCGCTGAAGGGTGTGGGGGCCGCCCCACGAGGTCAGTGACGGAGCTACGAGGTTTGAGGCCCGCAGAAACGTGAAGTAAGTAGAGCCGCCCGGAGGACGAGGGCCGAGGGCCCGGCCCTGGATAAGTAGAGAAGCACGTGCCGGAGTTCTTGAAGGCGAACTGCAGGGGCCGGTGCCGGAATGTGGGCGGAGAGGCGTCTGGTACCGCGCTGAACCGCGAGGACCTCGTCCGCAAACAGTGGTGCCGGGTCCCCGCCATGGCGGCGTATCCAGGTCCGAGCTCCTGATAAATAGTTGGCGGCCGTTGCCGGGGCCCGAAATGAATTGGCTAAGGCCTGGGTGTAGAGGGCCCCGTAGGCGACGGTCGGCCAGCGAGGATCGAATCCTGATGAGACGGCAAAACGCACGTGTGGAGGCCTCAGCCGACGCCAGGGATGCCATCATTTGGGCATGCAGGGGGGTGCCGGTGCCTAGATAGGATAGAAGCAAAAACATCTATGTCAAATACGGGGTTGATATTTACAGCGGAACGGCCGCCAGGAGCAATGGCTTCCGCAATGGCCGCATAGACAAAACTGACATCGACATCCCACAAAGCTGCCGCCAGCCAGATCTCACAGGCCACGGCCGAGACGACCGGGTCGTTAGTCCGGCCCGTGGCGATGGCCTCAACTGGCGCCATGTCGTCCGTCAAGGCCCTCGAAGGCGGTGTAGGCGTCCGTCGCTTCCTGGCGCGTGGCCTCGGCGCCTGCGAAGTCGTCGATGTACGACAACGCGTGGTGGCCCCAACGGCCCAGGAGGAAGGTGACTGCGCGTGTGACCCTCTGACAGGCCGAGGCCGAGAGGCGGGCGCCGAACGGGCAGCACGGGTCGATGTAGTACCTCCCCTCGGCCGCGACAACCTGGAGGGGGAGGTCCCGAGGGTCCACCCGTAGCTGGCGGTAAGCCCGGGCCATGTCGGCTTTCCAAAGCCACGCCCCTTTTCCCAGTGCCCGAACTCTCTCCGCTAGGTCGGCGACCGTAGGGAGGGTGCATGTCTGGGCGTACAGCAGATGGGGGCCCATTTCCACGCCCGCGTTGACCCCGCCCCCGGGGGGGAAGGACATATCGACTATCACCCTCCTGCTGGAGGAGCCCCTCTTTGGACGAGTCATGAGGGGAGATACGGCCGACCACGGGCTGAAGGGCAGGTCCCGGAACGGGCCTACCAATTTATATTTATATTTACCGGCTTCATTGACCCTCGAGGCCGTGGTCTCCAGTATCTTGCGTACCTGGTCCTCCACCTCGTCGTCGGGCCTAGCCTGCCTAACGGTCATAGGCGGCACCAAGGCTGCCGCCCGCCTCTGCTCCAAGAGCGTGGCTTGGAATGTGGTGCCCTGGGATGCCGGCCGTGCGAGCGCTGCCGCCGTGTTGTCGGGTGCCATGGTGCCCAGCGTAGCGGCCGACGTTCCCGCGTAGGATGCCAACGCAGCCGGGACTCCTCCTTGTTGAGCGGGGGCCGACGCCACCACTTTTTCGATGAAAGCATTCTCCATACCGTCTGTGATGCCCTGGAGAACTCGAGACTGGAGTGTCTCGGCCGTTGGCGCTTGCATCGAGGGAGGCGATGTGGTCTTATTTGCTGAGGTGCCTGGATCTGTGCAGGCGCCATTGCCGTTCAGCTTTGCCGCTATCTCCGCGAGGGCCATTTCCAAAACGCTAAACCTTCTGTCGAAGCTCGCGAACTTGTCGCTAAAAACGACATCTTCGTTTTCCTGGTCCTCAACTACCTTCGTCTGGTCCTTCGTTCTTCGCTTTGGAGTGTTTTTACCCATCTTTGCGAGTGATTTGAGCGAGCACTTAAATCCGCTTCCGAAGCAAACGCTGGCTTGAAGATCGCTGGAGGCGCCCTCTGTAGAGTACTGTGCGCATCTGCGACGCGATCGCGTAAGCGCTAGGTGGCGCCACTCATTCCTCCCGTAGAATTACTACCAATTTCCAATTAGCCTCAATGTCAAATTTCTTCAAATAGACTTTCTCATGTTTACTAGCCATCTTGGCTGATTACCTGGAGAGCAAGATGTTCTATCCTTGTAAAAACCTTGCAGAGGTTAAAGTAGAATACTATTACTTTATAGTTACATTTACAGAGAAATATATCCTTAAAGGAGTTCTCGGAAATGACAATTAGTCATCAAAATTGAATTACAATTTTCATTAAAATTCCATATCAAAATACAAGAAATGTAAACTGTAGGAGGTATAGCATAATGCCTTCTGACCCAAATAGAAATCACATTCTATATTTATTTGAAAATGTGCTAAAAGCAAAAATGTGTTCAACTCACATCTATCTAAAAGCAGTTGAACTACAAACGATCCACTTGGTAATAAAGGTCAAGATGGATAGTTGTCGCCATGTGATTGTAATACTCAAATAACAACTAGTAGAACTGGTTATTTGTCTTTGTTTATTGAGAAATGGAATATACACTTTCCTGTAATCATACGTTTGTATCTGGCGACCGTTGCAGGCGTGTTACGATGCTGGAGGCACACAACCACCTCACATTTCATGAGAACTCAGGGCTCTCCGATTCTCCAGTCACCTTCTCGCTATGCATCACCTGTCCAGCTTATAATAATCGACCAGTTTAAATTCGGCCCAATTGCTATTTCAATATGTACAACTTGATTTGTTTATGGAGGACAGGTCATTTGTTGACCAGGTTTTCTAGCAGTTTCATGTCCGTGTAGCGGGAGAAGAGGCCAAGCATGTTCTCATTCCCAGATCTTTGTACATTTTATGACTGGATGCTAATGTTGTGGACTTCTCAACTATATATGTCACATCTGATCGCATATACAATATATATGCAGTATTCAAATACACATTTATTCAAGCAACACATCATTATATCTATGGGAACTGGTTCCTGTGGGACAATCTACCCTGGCATTAATCAATGTCTATATAATCAAGGCTGCATCAGATGTATACAGTGGAACTCCTGAATTCATAATAAAAATGATTTTACCTTAAAAAATTATATAATTAACATAAATATATGTACCTTATAAGAATACATAAATAATTATGGAAATCTCTTTCATATTTTACTTCCTTCAAGCTAACTTAAATCACGGCATAGGGAAATAAAAAATCCCGATTTGACACATATTCTATTTCATCAACGACTTCAGGTCGTTTTAAAACAAAATACATAGAAAACCAATAGAAACTGTATCTGCATCAGTCTGACTGAAGAGTGAATACATTTGACACATATTTCCAGTACAAGAAGTGTGAATGTAGGAAAAAACAGTACTTTGAATTGAATTTTTAATCAAGTAATCATAATTGGCTATGGACAGGATCAGTAATCTGGTAAATGTGAATTTTGTGTGTAAATGAAAAATTAGCGACTAAATTACTCATTCACTGTGAACCCCTGAGGAATCCACTGTATTTGTCACATGGTTACTCTTGGCCAAATTTCTGGATGGCAAGATCTCCTATCCTAGTAAAATGATATCATACCTTGCAGCGGTAAACATGGAATCAACCTGGGTTTTTGGGCTGCATTTCAGAAAAACATCACTTCATTTACACCAAGAAACAGGGCACTGTACATCCACATACTGTAGACAAAATTCTCCTGATGTCAACCTCAACTCAAAATCAGACTCCTCAATAAAAGTTCATTGTAAAGAAAACAGACCACATTATTCAGATATTGAGTGAAAAACTAGATATGCAACCGACCCTAAATCATCATCGGTATTGTGTAAGGTAATAATGTTTAAATTGTGTTCTCATGAAGGGACAGGTGCAAGTCTACAATCTTAAATCCACAGAATGCAAGCAGCTAAAAGCAGGATAAAACGTCTGTACATGGATAAGCAACAGATCAGGGACTGCGACAGGAGTTTCACAAATGTTAGCTCCTTATCAAATAGATTATCTTCAATATGGAAGATATTTTTGGATATTTTTTCATAGCCATTTTATAGTTTAATGTATGGAGTATCAGCTAGTTATGACTATTCATGACACTAATCCTGTTCAATATCATCTGAGAAGGACAGAAAGAAAAGATATTTCTTCAATTATTGAGTACAACGTCACCTAGAAATGTGTGGGAGCTCAGATTATTGAATATTGTTTCTCAAATAAACAACTCATTCTTGCATGTGGAATAGTTGTTCACCAGAGGTTCAGAACAAGCTTTTAAAATAATTGAAACTATAAAGGAATATTCCCGTTGTTATTGCTATGCTACACCAAAGACAAGACACCTGGAGTCCAGCATATTGCTATGCTACATAAGATGCCATGCCAAGTACACAAGCCGTGATTAGAAAAGATATTGAGTATAAATCTAGAGGGAAAAATAACTAGACAGTAATGGGACTGGTAGGAAAACATGCTCTGAGCTGGGAGGTGTGTACATATAGATCAGTTATAGACTTACTCGACTGGTTACCAAAAAAAACCAACAAATTAGCACATCTTGCAGAGTTTTCAACATTATCAATGAAAATCTTGAATGGTTTTGTGGGAATACTTGCATCGCTACGGAAAGTTTGAAAACACTGCCTATAGGTAATGTGTGTGTGGAGTTCATGCTAATTTTCTTCCTTGTTATTTTTCTACAGTATTTAGGATAAAACCAGGACCTGGCTCAAAGGTAACTCGACCCAATATTGGGAGGTGGGGGTGTGTAAGGAGCTAAAGACTGATCATCATGAGTTGTGCATATTGGGGAACCTGCCGACTACTCTACGCATTAACTCTACACAAGTTTGTATCCTTGGGCACAGGAAGTTGTGCCCTCAGCGGGCAGGAACAGAAAGGTCAAAGCACCACTTCAACTTCGCGTAAATCAATGTTAAAGATCGAGAAGCAGTCAGCACAGAAGGAGAAAGAGAGGAAGGCTGGGTCGTGTTCTCAGGGCAGCTACACCGAGCACTAAACAGGAGATGTCACTAAATATTTACACAAACTGACAGGCAAAAAGGCAGCTTCTCAGAGTACATGGTACTCCTTGACAACTATAAGCGCTTTTCTTTACAATGCCACCTGGTGGCTGTTCCCTTCAATCATCAATGTTTCTGTATGAGGAACAGAAAGACAACCTAATTTGTCACTGTTAGTTCAGAGGAGTAGAGATACTAAGTGGAGTGGTACTTACTGCATATAACACTGTTAAATTTATCTCAATAACCATGTAAATCAGTGGCACAACCGTCACTCACAGAAAGATACTTATATCATATTTAGATTTAAGACATATGGAAAATTGCAAATGCAATCACATATTCCCAAGTTACATGGGATATTATTGTCTGATATTTGTTATTCAAGTCGTAAACTACACACGGGCTGCGCTCAGTCCAGGGATAGAGAGGCATAGAACCAAGCCGCCAGTCAAAGTGCATAGAGGTACTGCTTCTCTATGCCTAAAACCCGGTACATCTACCTTTAGGCTTGCGCTGGCATAAGAAGCGCCTATGCTCACGCTGCATTATTTTACTGTATGGGTCTCAAGAATAGGCAATCGCTGATCTAATCTTCACCTGCAGCCAGCTCTCTTACCTTATTTTACATCAATATAAGATTCTTATGATTAATCAATTATCAACACAGAATCAGTACTCAATAAACTTGAAATTTGTGTGTAAATAAAAGATGAGTTACTCAATTGCTCATTCACCTCAGGAATTCATAATATATCTCATGATTTTGTTTGGGTAGTTTTAATGTCAAATTTCTTCAAATAGACTTTCTCATGTTTACTAGCCATCTTGGCTGATTACCTAGAGGGCAAGATGTTCTATCCTTGTAAAAACCTTGCAGAGGTTAAAGTAGAATACTGTTACTTTATAGTTACATTTACAGAGAAATATATCCTTAAAGGAGTTCTCGGAAATGACAATTAGTCGTCAAAATTGAATTCCAATTTTCATTAAAATTCCATATCAAAATACAAGAAATGTAAACTGTAGGAGGTATAGCATAATGCCTTCTCACCCAAATAAAAATCACATTCTATATTTATTTGAAAATGTGCTAAAAGCAAAAATGCGTTCAACTCACATTTACCTAAAAGCAGTTGAACTACAAATGATCCACTTTGTAATAAAGGTCAAGATGGAGAGTTGTCACCATGTCATTGTAATACTCAAATAACAACTAGTAGGACTGGTTATTTGTCTTTGTTTATTGAGAAATGGAATATACACTTTCCTGTAATCACACGTTTGTATCTGGCGACCGTTGCAGGCATGTTACGATGCTGGAGGCACACAACCACCTCACATTTCATGAGAACTCAGGGCTCTCTGATTCTCCAGTCACCTTCTCGCTATGCATCACCTGTCCAGCTTATAATGATCGACCAGTTTAAATTCGGCCCAATTGCTATTTCAATATGTACAACTTGATTTGTTTATGGAGGACAGGTCATTTGTTGACCAGGTTTTCTAGCAGTTTCATGTCCGTGTAGCGGGAGAAGAGGCCAAGCATGTTCTCATTCCCAGATCTTTGTACATTTTATGACTGGATGCTAATGTTGTGGACCTCTCAACTATATATGTCACATCTGATCGCATATACAATATATATGCAGTATTCAAATACACATTTATTCAAGCAACACATCATTATATCTATGGGAACTGGTTCCTGTGGGACAATCTACCCTGGCATTAATCAATGTCTATATAATCAAGGCTGCATCAGATGTATACAGTGGAACTCCTGAATTCATAATAAAAAATGATTTTACCTTAAAAAATTATATAATTAACATAAATATATGTACCTTATAAGAATACATAAATAATTATGGAAATCTCTTTCATATTTTACTTCCTTCAAGCTAACTTAAATCACGGCATAGGGAAATAAAAAATCCCGATTTGACACATATTCTATTTCATCAACGACTTCAGGTCGTTTTGAAACAAAATACATAGAAAACCAATAGAAACTGTATCTGCATCAGTCTGACTGAAGAGTGAATACATTTGACACATATTTCCAGTACAAGAAGTGTGAATGTAGGAAAAAACAGTACTTTGAATTGAATTTTTAATCAAGTAATCATAATTGGCTATGGACAGGATCAGTAATCTGGTAAATGTGAATTTTGTGTGTAAATGAAAAATTAGCGACTAAATTACTCATTCACTGTGAACCCCTGAGGAATCCACTGTATTTGTCACATGGTTACTCTTGGCCAAATTTCTGGATGGCAAGATCTCCTATCCTAGTAAAATGATATCATACCTTGCAGCGGTAAACATGGAATCAACCTGGGTTTTTGGGCTGCATTTCAGAAAAACATCACTTCATTTACACCAAGAAACAGGGCACTGTACATCCACATACTGTAGACAAAATTCTCCTGATGTCAACCTCAACTCAAAATCAGACTCCTCAATAAAAGTTCATTGTAAAGAAAACAGACCACATTATTCAGATATTGAGTGAAAAACTAGATATGCAACCGACCCTAAATCATCATCGGTATTGTGTAAGGTAATAATGTTTAAATTGTGTTCTCATGAAGGGACAGGTGCAAGTCTACAATCTTAAATCCACAGAATGCAAGCAGCTAAAAGCAGGATAAAACGTCTGTACATGGATAAGCAACAGATCAGGGACTGCGACAGGAGTTTCACAAATGTTAGCTCCTTATCAAATAGATTATCTTCAATATGGAAGATATTTTTGGATATTTTTTCATAGCCATTTTATAGTTTAATGTATGGAGTATCAGCTAGTTATGACTATTCATGACACTAATCCTGTTCAATATCATCTGAGAAGGACAGAAAGAAAAGATATTTCTTCAATTATTGAGTACAACGTCACCTAGAAATGTGTGGGAGCTCAGATTATTGAATATTGTTTCTCAAATAAACAACTCATTCTTGCATGTGGAATAGTTGTTCACCAGAGGTTCAGAACAAGCTTTTAAAATAATTGAAACTATAAAGGAATATTCCCATTGTTATTGCTATGCTACACCAAAGACAAGATACCTGGAGTCCAGCATATTGCTATGCTACATAAGGTGCCATGCCTAGTACACAAGCCGTGATTAGAAAAGATATTGGGTATAAATCTAGAGGGAAAAATAACTGGACAGTAATGGGACTGGTAGGAAAACATGCTCTGAGCTGGGAGGTGTGTGCATATAGATCAGTTATAGACTTACTCGATTGGTTACCAAAAAACACAACAAATCAGCAAATCTTGCAGAGTTTTCATCATTATCAATGAAAATCTTGAATGGTTTTGTGGGAATACTTGCATCGCTACGGAAAGTTTGAAAACACTGCCTATAGGTTATGTGTGTGGAGTTCATGCTAGTTTTCTTCCTTATTATTATTCTACAGTATTTTGGATAAAACCAGGACCTGGCTAAAAGGTAACTCGACCCAATATTGGGAGATGGGGGTGTGTAAGGAGCTAAAGACTGATCATCATGAGTTGTGCATATTGGGGAACCTGCCGACTACTCTACGCATTAACTCTACACAAGTTTGTATCCTTGGGCACAGGAAGTAGTGCCCTCAGCGGGCAGGAACAGAAAGGTCAAAGCACCACTTCAACTTCGCATAAATCAATGTTAAAGATCGAGAAGCAGTCAGCACAGAAGGAGAAAGAGAGGAAGGCTGGGTCATGTTCTCAGGGCAGCTACACCGAACACTAAACAGGAGATGTCACTAAATATTTACACAAACTGACAGGCAAAAAGGCAGCTTCTCAGAGTACATGGTACTCCTTGACAACTATAAGCGCTTTTCTTTACAATGCCACCTGGTGGCTGTTCCCTTTAATCATCAATGTTTCTATATGAGGAACAGAAAGACAACCTCATTTGTCACTGTTAGTTCAGAGGAGTAGAGATACTGAGTGGAGTGGTACTTACTGCATATAACACTGTGAATTTTTTTCTCAATAACCATGTAAATCAGTGGCACAACCATCACTCATAGAAAGATACTTTTATCATATTTAGATTTAAGACAAATGGAAAACTGCAAATGCAATCACATATTCCCAAGTTACGTGGGATATTATTCAATTGTGAATTTTTAGAAACTCAATTACATTACATCAGAAATCAAAACAAATGTCTGATAATTGTTATTCAATTTGTACACTCCACATAGACTGTGAATGGCCCTGGAATAGAGAGGCATAGAACCAAGCCGCCAGTCAAAGTGCATAGAGGTACTGCTTCTTTAAGCCTAAAACCCTGTACATCTACATTCAGGCTTGTGCTGGCATAAGAAGCTGCCTATGCTCACACTGCATCATTTTACTGTATGGGTCTCAAGAATAAGCAATCGCTGATCTAATCTTCACCTGCAGCCAGCTCTCTTAATTTATTTTACATCAATATAAGATTCTTATGATTAATCAATTATCCACACAGAATCAGTACTCAGGTAAACTTGAAATTTGTGTGTAAATAAAAGATAAAAAGAAAAAGAAAAAAGTTACTCAATTGCTCATTCACCTCAGGAATTCATAATATATCTCATGATTTTGTTTGGGTAGTTTTAATGTCAAATTTCTTCAAATAGACTTTCTCATGTTTACTAGCCATCTTGGCTGATTACCTGGAGGGCAAGATGTTCTATCCTTGTAAAAACCTTGCAGAGGTTAAAGTAGAATACTATTGCTTTATAGTTACATTAACAGAGAAATATATCCTTAAAGGAGTTCTCGGAAATGACAATTAGTCGTCAAAATTGAATTACAATTTTCATTAAAATTCCATATCAAAATACAAGAAATGTAAACTGTAGGAGGTATAGCATAATGCCTTCTGACCCAAATAAAAATCACATTGTATATTTATTTGAAAATGTGCTAAAAGCAAAAATGTGTTCAACTCACATTTATCTAAAAGCAGTTGAACTACAAACGATCCACTTGGTAATAAAGGTCAAGATGGAGAGTTGTCGCCATGTGATCCTAATACTCAAATAACAACTAGTAGGACTGGTTATTTGTCTTTGTTTATTGAGAAATGGAATATACACTTTCCTGTAATCATACGTTTGTATCTGGCGACCGTTGCAGGCGTGTTACGATGCTGGAGGCACACAACCACCTCACATTTCATGAGAACTCAGGGCTCTCTGATTCTCCAGTCACCTTCTCGCTATGCATCACCTGTCCAGCTTATAATAATCGACCAGTTTAAATTCGGCCCAATTGCTATTTCAATATGTACAACTTGATTTGTTTATGGAGGACAGGTCATTTGTTGACCAGGTTTTCTAGCAGTTTCATGTCCGTGTAGCGGGAGAAGAGGCCAAGCATGTTCTCATTCCCAGATCTTTGTACATTTTATGAGTGGATGCTAATGTTGTGGACCTCTTAACTATATATGTCACATCTGATCGCATATACAATATATATGCAGTATTCAAATACACATTTATTCAAGCAACACATCATTATATCTATGGGAACTGGTTCCTGTGGGACAATCTACCCTGGCATTAATCAATGTCTATATAATCAAGGCTGCATCAGATGTATACAGTGGAACTCCTGAATTCATAATAAAAAATGATTTTACTTAAAAAAATTATATAACTAACATAAATATATGTACCTTATAAGAATACATAAATAATTATGGAAATCTCTTTCATATTTTACTTACTTCAAGCTAACTTAAATCACGGCATAGGGAAATTAAAAATCCCGATTTGACACATATTCTATTTCATCAACGACTTCGGGTCGTTTTAAAACAAAATACATAGAAAACCAATAGAAACTGTATCTGCATCAGTCTGACTGAAGAGTGAATACATTTGACACATATTTCCAGTACAAGAAGTGTGAATGTAGGAAAAAACATTACTTTGAATTGAATTAATCAAGTAATCACAATTGGCTATGGACAGGATCAGTAATCTGGTAAATGTGAATTTTGTGTGTAAATGAAAAATTAGCGACTAAATTACTCATTCACTGTGAACCCCTGAGGAATCCACTGCATTTGTCACATGGTTACTCTTGGCCAAATTTCTGTATGGCAAGATCTCCTATCCTAGTAAAATGATATCATACCTTGCAGCGGTAAACATGGAATCAACCTGGGTTTTTAGGCTGCATTTCAGAAAAACATCACTTCATTTACACCAAGAAACAGGGCACTGTACATCCACATACTGTAGACAAAATTCTCCTGATGTCAACCTCAACTCAAAATCAGACTCTTCAATAAAAGTTCATTGTAAAGAAAGCAGACCACATTGTTCAGATATTGAGAATATTGAGTGAAAAACTAGATGTGCAACCGACCCTAAATCATCATCGGTACAGTGTAAGGTAATAATGTTTAAATTGTGTTCTCATGAAGGGACAGGTGCAAGTCTACAATCTTAAATCCACAGAATGCAAGCGGCTAAAAGCAGGATAAAACGTCTGTACATGGATAAGCAACAGATCAGGGACTGCGACAGGAGTTTCACAAATGTTAGCTCCTTATCAAATAGATTATCTTCAATATGGAAGATATTTTTGGATATTTTTTCATAGCCATTTTATAGTTTAATGTATGGAGTATCAGCTAGTTATGACTATTCATGACACTAATCCTGTTCAATACCATCTAAGAAGGACAGAAAGAAAAGATATTTCTTCAATTATTGAGTACAACGTCACCTAGAAATGTGTGGGAGCTCAGATTATTGAATATTGTTTCTCAGATAAACAACTCATTCTTGCATGTGGAATAGTTGTTCACCAGAGGTTCAGAACAAGCTTTTAAAATAATTGAAACTATAAAGGAATATTCCCATTGTTATTGCTATGCTACACCAAAGACAAGACACCTGGAGTCCAGCATATTGCTATTCTACATAAGGTGCCATGCCTAGTACACAAGCCGTGATTAGAAAAGATATTGGGTATAAATCTAGAGGGAAAAATAACTGGACAGTAATGGGACTGGTAGGAAAACATGCTCTGAGCTGGGAGGTGTGTGCATATAGATCAGTTATAGACTTACTCGATTGGTTACCGAAATAAAACCGACAAATCAGCATGTCTTGCAGAGTTTTCATCATTATCAACGAAAATCTTGAATGGTTTTGTGGGAATACTTGCATCGCTACGGAAAGTTTGAAAACACTGCCTATAGGTAATGTGTGTGTGGAGTTCATGCTAATTTTCTTCTTTATTATTTTTCTACAGTATTTAGGATAAAACCAGGACCTGGCTCAAAGGTAACTCGACCCAATATTGGGAGATGGGGGTGTGTAAGGAGCTAAAGACTGATCATCATGAGTTGTGCATATTGGGGAACCTGCCGACTACTCTACGCGTTAACTCTACACAAGTTTGTATCCTTGGGCACAGGAAGTAGTGCCCTCAGCAGGCAGGAACAGAAAGGTCAAAGCACCACTTCAACTTCGCGTAAATCAATGTTAAGGATCGAGAAGCAGTCAGCACAGAAGGAGAAAGAGAGGAAGGCTGGGTCGTGTTCTCAGGGCAGCTACACCGAGCACTAAACAGGAGATGTCACTAAATATTTACACAAACTGACAGGCAAAAAGGCAGCTTCTCAGAGTACATGGTACTCCTTGACAACTATAAGCGCTTTTCTTTACAATGCCACCTGGTGGCTGTTCCCTTTAATCATCAATGTTTCTATATGAGGAACAGAAAGACAACCTAATTTGTCACTGTTAGTTCAGAGGAGTAGAGATACTAAGTGGAGTGGTACTTACTGCATATAACACTGTGAAATTTTTCTCAATAACCATGTAAATCAGTGGCACAACCATCACTCATAGAAAGATACTTATATCATGTTTAGATTTAAGACATATGGAAAACTGCAAATGCAATCACATACTCCCAAGTTACGTGGGATATTATTCAATTGTGACTTTTTAGAAATTCTTCATTTCCATTTCATTATATTGCATCAGAAATCAAAACATGTGTCTGATATTTGTTATTCAAGTCGTAAACTACACACGGGCTGCGCTCAGTCCAGGGATAGAGAGGCACAGACCAGGCTGCCAGTCAAAGTGCATAGAAGAGAGGCGCCCGCTTCTCTAAGCCTAAACCCCATCTAAAAGGCTTGTGCCGGCCTAACAAGCTGCCATTGCGCACGCTTAGTTATTTTACAGTGTGGGTCGGCGCTAAAAAATAGACAATCTCTGATCTAATCTCGACCTGCAGCCAGCTCTCTTCTCTCTCATATCTTACATCAATATCAGGTTCAAAACGGCTTTATCATATCACAAACGAAATCCTTTGTAAGGATGCGGTCTGCATGGAATCTCCACTGTTACATCGTCCAGACTCAAGTCTGTAATCCCTGTGTAGGATTACTTACTGTATCTCGTAGGGTACAGTAGAACCCCTCTAACACGGCATCATTTGTGTAAACTGTTCTGAAATTTAGGACCCAATCGGGCAGTTTCCACTTAGCCAAAGTACTACTTCCGGTAAGTGACGTCAACAACCACGAAAACGTCACCAATGTTGTGTACAGTAGACTTTACACTGGATATGTTAGTAGTGCTACAAATAATGATAAAACACTCTGTACAATATACATCCTATCTCTAAGTGACTGTGGCACAAAATGAACATCACTTACCGGAAACAGTTAAAATAGCATGATTTCGTAGAAGTGGAAACTGAGCCATTCAGCAGAGCGGAATGCTCTTTCCTTGTTTATTGTACCCCAAGTAGCAGGGCAACCCACATTAATGGGGTTCCACTGTATGAGACTACCTTCATCCTGGGAATCAGCATTTTAATTGCTGTGACTCGTCAGATACGCGCCACTTCAGTGCGATGCCGCGTCGGGCGGCCTGGTGTATAGATATACTCTAATAAATAAAACCACTTCTCATCACTATAACTCTCTCCTCTACTCTACCTCCAAGTTATAGTTTATGTGGATACAATATGAACAATCTGCATATATCTAAATATCTTAACCTTAGTGCTCCTTCCAGTTGTGTTGTATAATTCATTTCCTATGTGAAATAGTGGGTTTGTTTTAAATGAGTGCTTTCCTTAAAGCACCATGAAATGCCACAACTCGGCCTTCAAATAAAATACTCGATAGAAAAGTTACAAATTAGTCCTCAATAGAACTAGTCACAATCAGATAGATGGCCACCCTTCTCCAATTAAATAAAACCTATACAGATGGCAGACTGAATTTCCCACTGTATGTGTTTTAGTGATGACTGCTGGCTTCTCTTGTAGGCTACACTGAATATATGGACCTCTGTGGCACAGCTTCCAGTTATCATCAGTTTATTGCGTGTAAAAAGCATTGGTAATGAAAGCGGGGTGTGGCGTCCGGGCTGTTCGGGCCCACCTGCGTATGTCGTTGGCGAGATGGGTGCGTTCGGGCTGTTCGGGGCCCACCTGCGTATGTCGTTGGCGAGATGGGTGGTGGTGGGTGTAGAGTTGATTATGGTGCTATGTGGTTCGCTCCGTCTATTCGTCTTCTTGTTGGTCGAGGTTGTCTGCGTCGACAAATCGAACGTGTGTGAAGGGGAAGTTTCCAGTCCGTCCGTTAATGCTGCCTTCCCATTGACCATTGATGTTCATCGCTGTTACCAAAACTTCGTCGCCGACCTACGAGAACAGGGGGCAAACACAACATTGTTGAAATTACCATAAAAACTCATCGCCAACCTACGAGAACAGAGGGCAAACACAATATTGTTGAAATTACCGTAAAACCTACGAAAACAAGACGAGGCAACTTCCTTCTCCCCTAAGGATGCTACCTTGAATGACAGTTATTAGAACTGCCCCTAACCACTGTAACCATAGTGCACTGACAGCTGTGACATTATGATGTCAACAACCGTATCCCTAGAGTATCTACGGTGATCTGTAGAGTCTACAAATCAGTGTTATATGTTATTTTATGCAAATAAATGACGGAGGACTTTACAGTCCTTCCGAGTGGGATATTATCAAGGTTTCGCCTTAAAAAAACATAAGACAACCTATGAAACACAACATTGTTGAAATTACCATAAAACCTACAAAAACAGGGTCAAGCACAGAAATGTTAAAATTACCATAAATATTTGTCGCCAACCTACAAAAACAGGGTCAAAAACATCAATGTTAAAATTACCACAAAACCTCATCGCCAACTTATGAGACCAGACTAATTCATTTATATTTCATGTCAGACGAGCAATGAATAATTTATAACCGAAGATAAGTGTAACTCCTTTCTCAAACTGAAGGATGACAACTAAATGGTAAAAAAAATGCCCAAACCTTGTTCGATCCTTCTCTTTATCTGTATCATAACGATAACTTGATGACCATGACCAACTTTTGATTATTCGCCACTCACCTCTAACCTGAGTGCCGTCCTGTCGTACGCGTTTGGTATCCGTTGCTGAGTTACTACTGCCCGAGCTGGCAACTTTCTTTGCTGCAAGTTCAAAGAGGAAAGAATCACAATTGTAATTTAGGCCCATTAATTTTTTTTTTATATTTTTTTTTTGAGAAATCGGGGCCCCAACTTTTCGAGACAGTTCCCAACATGTAATTCAGGCCCAGTCAAAATATACAGAATTAAGTTTAATTCTTTTTTAAGGTAGAATAAAATAATAACTGCAATTAACACCCAGAAAAAAGACTTGAAGAGTAAATAATAGTCCAAACGTTCTGTTTATCATAATTGTAAACACTAAAACAAATTAATTCATAGATCTTTGGGTTGTGTCAACTTCTAGACGAAAATTGCAGAATTACGTTTGATGGTTTTTTTCTCTTCAAGTTTTGACAAGACGTGACAAAAACACCTCTATGGCAAGCCGGAAAAAAGGTTTCAAGGTAACATGAAATACCAATTCATAATTGGTACCAGGGCTTGGGAAACCAATTGTGAAATACCAATTGTAATTAGGGTCAAATTAAAACATGTTGAATTATGTTTTATATTATAAGTGGATAAGACAGTAGAACTACAGGTAGCTGAATGTTTTTTGTAGGCATTTTATTGAACCAACGTTTCGGGATTAGACTCCCTTTATCAAGGTTAACATAACTACAGTAGAACCCCACGTAAGCGGACACCCTCCGTTCCGAGCCAAAGTGTCCGCTTACGCGAGGTTAAAATAAACATCTAATAGAGGGAACGGTTCCGAACGAAGGTGTCCGTTAACGCGGGGTGACCGCTTACGCGGGGTGTCCGTTAGGCGGGGTTCTACTGTAGTTCCTTATTCACTGAGGTACTCTTTGAGTCGTTCTCTACCGAGATTGATGAGTTGGATAACAATTAGATTTTTACTCTGTAAACTTATGGATTAACGTTTAACATTGGTATAATTGGTTTAACGTGGGAACTTTTGATCAATTAATGTTTGTATATAGTCTATCTCTTCGATAATTGGATGGTTGAAAAAAAAAATTCAGACGTACATGTACGATACGTTATACGATAAATTGAAATGAGTTGTTAATACAACGTAAATTATCAAAAGTAATAAAGGCCAAGTAAAAACCTTGCAAGATTGTGTTCAATTTTATTTTGTGGTAACAAGAAATGATCACAAATGTAATATGGCCCAGTCAAATCCTGAGGAGTTATGTCATATTCCTGTTGGGATTAAGGTACTTGCATGTATCATCATTTATCATTTGAACTCTTAGAGTCGTCTAAATATAACAAATTAAGTAACTTGGTTTAAACTGACAGGAAATTGTCATTAAAAAGGTAGCATTGGCTTGAGCCAGAGGCTTCTGTTGCCACGTCTATAATAGTAAATATAACATGCTGTGAGGATCTTGAACGATTCCCCCTGCAGTAACAGCGTAGATTTCCAATCGTCGCTGTAAGAATGAATAAGATGTTTGTCAGGTGTGAACTCACCTGGCCTCCGTTCTGTATCGTCGGGGGCTGCTTTATACTGGGGTCGGGTACCGTATACCCGGGGGGTCCTTGACTCGCTGTCGCTTGCTGCTCTACCGCAGGGTCATACTGAAAGAAACAGTCATACTGAAATCACACTACTGCAGGGCCATACTGAGACAAACAGTCGTACTGAAATCACACTACTGCAGGGTCATACTGAGACAAACAGTCATACTGAAATCACACTACTGCAGGGCCATACTGAGACAAACAGTCATACTGAAATCACACTACTGCAGGGTCATACTGAAAGAAACAGTCACACTGAAATCATACTACTGCAGGGCCATACTGAGACAAACAGTCGTACTGAAATCACACTACTGCAGGGTCATACTGAGACAAACAGTCATACTGAAATCACACTACTGCAGGGCCATACTGAGACAAACAGTCATACTGAAATCACACTACTGCAGGGTCATACTGAAAGAAACAGTCACACTGAAATCATACTACTGCAGGGCCATACTGAGACAGTCGTACTGAAATCACACTACTGCAGGGCCATACTGAGACAAACAGTCATACTGAAATCACACTACTGCAGGGTCATACTGAAAGAAACAGTCGTACTGAAATCACACTACTGCAGGGCCATACTGAGACAGTCGCACTGAAATCACACTACTGCAGGGCCATACTGAGACAGTCGTACTGAAATCACACTACTGCAGGGCATACTGAAACAGTCATACTGAAATCACACTACTGCAGGGCCATACTGAAAGAAACAGTCACACTGAAATCACACTACTGCAGGGCCATACTGAGACAGTCATACTGAAACCACACTACTGCAGGGCCATACTGAGACAGTCACACTGAAATCACACTACTGCAGGGCCATACTGAGACAAACATACTAAAATCATATTATCATATACATGTGGCTGTATGAGCTACGTATACTACCCACTCCTAGCCATGACATATTTATACACATACGTCACACTGTGGCGTACGGGGTATGCGATAACGTGACTAGGTAAATTTTTGCCTTTTTTAGTTATATAATAATACGAAAACTGGCTGACTGTCTTTGTACGTTAAAATACTTGGCAAAATTATTGATGACATACATTCCTCTGCCTCTGCCTATTGAGATGTATGTGACCAATAATTTCACAGTGTATTTTTGACATATTAAGACAGTAAGCCAGTTTCCGTATACTACTGCAGGGCCATACTGAGACAAACAGTCGTACTGAAATCATACTACTGCAGGGCCATACTGAGAGAGTCGTACCGAAATCATACTACTGCAGGGCCATACTGAGAGAGTCGTACTGAAATCACACTACTACAGGGCCATACTGAGACAAACAGTCATACTGAAATCATACTACTGCAGGGCCATACTGAGAGAGTCGTACTGAAACCACACTACTGCAGGGCCATACTGAGACAGTCATACTGAAATCATACTACTGCAGGGCCATACTATCACAAGCAGTCATTACCATGACTCAAAGTCCATCGAGATCCATAGTCACTGAAAATATGCCATGATTTTAGTTATTGAGTAATCTCACGAGGGAAAGGTGAATGAGATTACATAACAAACCAAAATGAATGGCATATCTTCAGTAGCTATCAATCTGAGATAGTTCCCACACCACATAGACATGGTATGAGAAGGATTGGCCTTTGACATAGCAGTAAATCTACCATTGCTGGGGATGAAGGAGAAAAGTGGCTGCAGTGGAACTCAAACCCACCAACAACCTTGGGATTACAAGTCCAGTGACTTAACCACTGAGCTATCTCCCGGCCCCCTCGAAAACCTTACAAGAACCTCATACGTCTGGACTGGGAATGGCCCGCAGTACCCCGTCTCTACGGAGTGTCATGTCTCGCTGTCCTCACCACTCACCGGCTGAATGTAGGGAACGGGCACTTGTCCGATCCGGCCTTGTTCGTTTTTCGCCGTCCACCATTGGTCCTCGTCCTTTTGTAAAATGAGTAACGTGTCGCCTTTCTGGAAGGGCAAGTCCTCGGGATCCTGCATATAAAAAATAACCAAGTATTAGTTTATAAAAACAGACCCTTTATGCATACATTGAAGTTACTTCTTTTCCTGATAATCTCACTCTCGTGCACTTCAGTCTCCATGCCTAGATCTGGTTAAGTCTGTCCTCATGTGTGGGAGAAACTCCAAGCAGATCCGACAAAATTCTAGGTTTTTTTTAAAATATAGTGGGTAAACACATTTCTCTATCAGTTGAGATTGAATATTATCAAGAAACGTCACGAAATTTCATACAAATATTTATATGGCATGAGTTGTCTTGGCAGAATGATATCACAAAGCGGAGCTGAGTGATACCTGTAGCGGAAGACAATCAACACAATCATATGAAATTGGGTGATGTTTAGATTTTAACCTACCCTGTCACATGTTTTTATTTGCAAATGTCATCTGTGGCACATGAATATTATATGGCATAACCGTGGCATACAGTCACAGCATGTTTAAGTCTGGAGATTTATATGAGGGGTAGGATAATATGTGTTATGTTGTGAATTATTCTTAATACAAAGCAGGGTGTAGTCGTACTTACCCGTCCGTTGAAACTATATTTAGCTATGTATTTTTCTCGTGGAGCCTGCAAAGAGATAAATAAAGATGAATATTTAGAAATCAACATTTATACCAAATCATATTATATGTTAATTCCAAATCATATCATAAATAACTTCTCAATCCCAATCAAATTTATCCCAAACTTTTTTTATTTACAGACCAGGAAAGAGTCATCAAACTCAAAGTTCCATAACACGTTTATGAAAATCTGAACTTGAACGAGACTTGCAATGCTAGATTTTTTAAATATCCGGTTTTTTTTGTGTTGGATTGATTTGTTTGACGTCCAATTTGTTCAATTAGACTTGAGCTACTTAAAGTCCTCACCCTACAACATGTTATAAACCTTGCCTACATGTTCACCCTACACTAATCAAGCTGGGGAGAGGATAAATTTGATGGAGAATCATTGGCTGATACTCTGGGGCCCGTTTACTAATCTAGGATCGTATATGGAGACCCTTTTCTGTATGCCACAGAGACCCAGGGACGATGTGGGTCAACTTTATTTAATGGTTATGGACGACCTTATGACCTGAGCATGAAAAAGTGGATTTCCAAAAAAGGTTCTTCATAAGAAGTCAAAGTGTCCCCGTTGAAACCGCAGATACCCGTTCACAAAACACCATTTCCAGAGATAGGCGCTCAGTACTTTAACTATATAGGTTTGAGATTATATGTGTCATTTCCAATCTTTTAAATCCATATTCTTGATACACTTAACAACCGTCATCATAGCTTCGAGACTTATTCAGAGATGATAGTAGTAAACTACACTTCAATAGTAACAAACGAGACCAAAAACAAAATTCTCTCCTCGAAAACCCATAGCTTTAGCACTAAGACTCGTTCTTACTGGCCCCTGGTGTTTTGAGCACATGTATCTGCCGATTTAGCGTGTTCGCTTTGGCTCGGGGCCATTCATAAAATACATACGCACTGAGTGGGGGTGGGGGTCTGGGGGAGAGTAAAATTTTTTGGAAATTTTGCTTACGCCCCTTCTTTGTTCTATTGCATACAATACAATGCATTTATTAAAGTGCCGATCTGGTCGTAACCCGATAAGAGCCTGCCATGTTAGGAGATTTGTATAAAAGATTACATGTGACTTTATATTGATTGATGTAGCATGATTGTGGTATTTTGATGCTGAAAAGTGGTATTTACTTGTGTCAACTCTATTGTGTATTGCTTGTATGTTTAGCTAGCTAGTTGCTGTTAAGGGTGCTAAAACTCTCTGTGAGAGATGCGTATTACGAGTACCATGTGCTGGATATGAATGTAAACAGGCATGTATTTGCCTTTTCTTATTCAGGTTGAATAAATCGATCTAAATTTTTTTTTTTACAAGATTCGGAGTGTGTGTGTGGGCGGGGGGGGGGGGGGTCTCCAAAATTTTAGAATTTCTTCGTACCTAGTTTATAGTCCCAAAGTAGGATCCTAGATTAGTAAAGGGGCCCCTGGGCGGTGTGCAGGTTAGACAGACGTGGAGACTTACACGGTGCACGCTGAGTGTGACTGTGACTGGGTCATGTAGCACTTAACCCTCGCTGTCCAGTCATTAGTGGACAGCGCCAAGCTGGGCAGCACCGTGACCTCTGACCTCTGACCTCCTACCCCTAATGACCAGGTCACTTCCGGGGTCACTATACGGGTTTCCCGACACCACTTCCCGCTAGGAGGCGTGGTGGTGCTGGTCAGTCCGGGTAAAGGGGAAATTACTGTGTAATCTGTAGCTCCATCAGGTCCGTAATCCATAACGTAATCTGCATGTATTACCCTTTATCTCACCCCTGGTATTTTTGTCGCATAGGCTTAACATTGAAAACTCACTCTCTATTCTCCTACAAGTATTGCAGTCCATTCTCCATGGTCTATATCCTGTGTGTCGTACATTCTTTAAGTGTGTACAGGGGTGAGATAAATACAGAAAGCAACTCGTTTTGGTCAAAGTAGTTGTTCTCCAACTCGTTTGAATGTTACGTATTATTCACTCGGCTCTCGCCTTGTTCATATCACTCTGCATCAAACTTGTGGAGAACGACAACTTTGACCAAAACTTGTTGGTTTCTTTTTTAGTATTACAGTAAACCTCATTATGTCGTGACAGAGTTTGTTATAACAAAGTTTGACTGCCCCCAGTTTCCAGTATGGTGAAGGTGTTGCCATCTGGTGTAAACATATTGAAACATTTTGTCGGGAGCCCCGTATAGTATGAAAGTCCCATTGTGACTGATTTTGGTTCATGGCAGGAAAGTGCTCCAAGCGAAGAGGGAAAAGGCAGGTGGAGAAATTGAGCCTTTGTGTGAAGATTAAATGAGGATGTCGCGGGGAGATCGCTGCGATTAGGAGAAACTAGGGATTTGCGTAAATATAAAAATAAAGATGTCACGGTGCAAGTCGCTGTGAAAAGAAGAAACAGGCGCTTTGCATAGATATTAAATGAAGAAGTTGCGGGCAGATCGCTGTGATAAGGAGAAACTGGGGATCTGCAGAAATATTGAATGAGGATATTGCCGGAGATTGCTGTAATAAGGAGAAACTGAGGCTTTGCGTGAAGATCGAATGAGGATGTTGCGGGAAGATTGGTGTGATAAGGAAAAACTGGGGCTTTGCGTGAAGATTAACCCTTTAAGGGCGGATGATGCCTTAAGGCATCATTTGCTGGATATTTATGAAATTGTTTTTGAAAATGAAATATTTTAACAATAAACTTGAAATTTGTACAGAATGTAGGTGTTCCCTCATATTTTCGAATTCTAAATAAAAGAAATAAAAATATTAAGGATAATAGATTATATCACGTTATAAACTTTCGAATTTTGAGTACAGAGGACAATACCCCCGTCCCCTAGAACTGTACATAGCCACTAGTAGCCGTCCCCAAGTGTGTAGGTCTGCCATAGGCGGCCGTCCTTAAAGGGTTAAATGAGAATGCAGCGGCGCAAGTTGCTGTGATCAGGAGAAACTGAGGCTTTGTATGAAGATTAAATGGGGATGTTGCGGGCAGATTGGCATGACAGGAATAAACTGGGCTTTGCGTGAAGATTAAATGAGGATGTCGCGGGGAGATCGCTGTGATTAGGTGATGGCGGTGTGAGTGGTGCGGTGTTAAAACATACATGAGTTGAGAGCATGATGTCTGCGGGTAACGGAGCCGCCTGCAAATATCAGCATCGTCTTACAGCCTTACAGTCACAAGCAGTGTATCTGACACCACACACTTATGGCCGATGTATCCACTGAGATTAAAATCTATCCTGTTTGGTGTATTTCACAGTCCTTACAGTCAAGACTGGTGCAATTTTTACCTAAATTCCCACTGAACCTATCTAAGCCTATTAAACATTAACCCCGATCCTCAGGGAACCAATGGTCAGTTATAACCAATATAACAGAAATAGTACAGATAGACATAAAAGGCTACATAAGGGCCGTATTAAATAAAGTTAACAAAACTGTACAGATAGATATAAAGTTTAAATATGAGCCGTATTAAATAAAGTAACTGAAATTTTACAGATAGACATAAAGTCCATGTACGGGCCATATTAAATAAAGTAACTGAAACTGTACATATAGGCATAAAGTGTACATATAGGTCATATGAAATAGAAGTAGCTGCCTGTATGGGCAGTATTAAATAAAGTAACTGAAACTGTACAAATGAACATAAAGTCCATGTACAGGCCATATATAAAAAGTAACAGATACTTCGCAGATAGAAATCAAGTCTACATACGGGCCGTATTGAATAAATTAACAGAAAGTGTACAGATAGAAATAATGTCTAATGAAACAAAGCAACTGAAACTATACGGATTAGAGATAAAGTCTATGTATGAGCCGTATTGAAAAAAATAACAGAAACTGTACAGGTAAGATGATGAGCCACGTTTGATAAAGTAACAGAAACTGAACAGATAGAGATAAAGTCTACATATGGGTCATATGAAATAAATATAAAGTCTATGCACTTGGCGGCATATTAGATAAAGTAACAGAAACTGTATATATAAAGTCTACATATGGGCCGTATTAGATAAAATAATAGAAACTGTATAGATAGATTATAAAGTCTATGTACGGGCCATATTAAATGAATTAACAGAAACGTACAGATATATATAAAGTCTACGTATGGGCCATATTAAATAAAGTAACAGAAACCGTACAGATAGATATAAAGTCTACGTACGAGCCATATTAAATAAAGTAACAGAAACTGTATATATAAAGTATACATATGGGTCGTATTAGATAAAATAATAGAAACTGTACAGATAGATTATAAAGTCTATGTACGGGCCATATTAAATAAAGTAACAGAAACCGTACAGATAGATATAAAGTCTATGTACGGGCTGTATTAAATAAAGTAACAGAAATCGTACAGATAGATATAGAGTCTATGTACAGGCCGTATTAAATAAAGTAACAGAAACCGTACAGATAGATATAAAGTCTACGTACGGGCCGTATTAAAGGTGTCGTGTCCAGGTAGTGTGTCTTGTAGAAGTTAAGGAGGCTGGGCAGGTCCGGGAACTCCTGGTCACCGATGCGGAAGCGAATCATTCCGTTGACCTGGATCTTGTTGATGATGTAGTGACTGACCTTACTGTCTTCTCTGTTAGTGTGTAAACAACAACAACAATGTTGATAATAATAACTTTGAAATAGTTGATATGAAGTTAGAATTGTCAGGTAAAAGTCTTTTCCATTCCCCAACCGTGATACCTCACCCAAGCGATATTATTATGTACATTGTTTTATCCGACCCTTAATAAAAAACGCCATAGGCTTAACATGGGATTTGTTTATTTCAAGGGCGTGACATAAAGTGTTGTTTATGCCACTACTTTCTGATACTGAAAAAGTATGGAAACGGGGTAGGATAAAATCTAGACGCCACTCGTTTGAGTTTGAGTTTATTTACGCCACTCATTTTGTTGGCTCCATAATGTCACTCGTCTTCGACGCGTGAAATTATGGAGCCAACAAAATGCGTGGCGTAAATAAACTCAGACTCAAACTCGTGATGTCTCTTGATAGTAATCCACTGCGTGTAGATTGAACATGTGGTATGTGATCGAACAAACAAACTACCAACAAAATGTAAAACCACCATGATTGGGGAATTTTGTTTTCAAATTAAAGAAAAAAAAAAAAAAAATCACAACAAAAGTAAATCGGACATACAGCATACTTTGTAACTATAAAAACGCTGTCTAGATGTACATGCTAACAAGTGAATGATATAAACTGCCCATATGTTTGTTTGTTTGTGGTTTAACGTCCCAGGGGACCATAGGGACCATTAGAACTACCACAACAATAGTAGTTTATAAATACGCTTAGAAAACTATATCTGGCAAAGCCCATCTAAGTTACAGGATATGTAATATCAAGTACAGACCAAACAAGTCTTGGTTCTATTTCTGGAAACCTATTTCTGGGAGGAATTTCAGGAAGGATAAAGTTCAGACATCAACATAGTTTACCAATGATCTCTTCCGGTGCCTACCCCTCACACACGCACACACTATCGTGCTGACTAAACGAGTTCCTGGTCACTCACTGTAACGTCATCCTGTGACGTCAGCAGTGTACCGAGCGTCTGACGTCACACATCAGGCATGCGCCGTGCAGGTAGCGGACACGGGTCAGTGAGTACAGACATGCGTACTGCATGGCGGTCACCCCCCAGTAGATACTGAATCTCTAGAAGTAAGACGAGGCTACGTCCGTTCCCTATGCTGATGCTACCTTGAATGACAGTTATGGAACTGTACCTAGCCACTCTAACTAAGGCCACTCAACAAAAGACTTGTTTCTCATCACCAAGCCATGAAAAATATATATATATATATATTTTTTTTTGCTGGATCAAAGATGGCTTAAAAGTGTCATAAAATGGGCTTTAGACATACAGTAAAAACCCTGCGTAAGCAGTCACCCTCCGTTCCAGGCCAAAATGTCTGCTTCTGCAGGGTGTCTGCGTATGCGGGGTTTTCAGATTCATACTGATTATACATTGAAAGCATCCCTGGTACGACGAGCTTTAATTTGATACCAAATACACATACTTTTCATAATTTCTATCGAGGTTCATCTTATTTTAATAAAAAAAACAAAAAAAAACAACTTCTAAAATCGTTTTTGCAGATGCGCGCGGTGATGAGAAACAAGTTTTTTTTTGAGTGGCCTAATCTCTCTCACTCGTGTTTGTGTCATTCTCCACGAGTTTGATGCGGAGTGATAGGAACGAGGCGACAGCCGAGTGAATATCATGTAGCATTCAAATGAGTTTGAGAAAGACTTCTTTGACCAAAATGAGTTGCTTTCTGTATTTTTCTCACCCCTGTACAGACTAAAAAATCAAACGACACACAGTATAAAGACCAACGCTCGTAGGAGCATGGAAAACAAGTTCCCAATGTTAAGCGTATGGGACAAAAATACCAGAGGTGAGATATATATAGTCTCGCTCTCATGGTCGTGTCTAACTATTGGGTACATAGACAATAAACGATGTTTTTGTGGACAGGCGGCCGTAAACCACGGAAGGTTGAGGCGTAGTAATACACGAGCGCCAGCCTGTGTATTACGAAGTCAACCTCGAGTGGTTTGACGCGTAGTAATACACGAGTGTATTACGGAATATCCGGAAATATCCTGACAAGGTTAATTTGTTCATCACACTGGGATGTCCCTAGAGGTCAGAAAAAATAGTGGAAATATTTTTCATGAGGAATATACTGCATCCGAGAGAGAAGGCATGGAAAACTTGTCAGTGCTGAACGTGGCGTGGGGCTGAGGGTCTGTGAATGAGACTCAATCAATAGAATCTTTCTTTGACACAAGGAAAAGTTATTTTTTACACTAAACTTGAACACGTGGCTTTCTATAGAAAGATGGAAAGCTGGCATCTCCATTATAGTCCATTATACACTGTCTCTTCTCTGAAATTTCACTGTCGCGTAAATACACAATATTGACTGGTCTCAGATACAAGCCGCTGTATGCTCCGAGAAGTTGACGCGTAGTAATACCCGAGCGAATGCGAGGATATTGCGCAGAGGCAACTCCGTGGAGAATACGACAGCTTTTGTCTGAAACTAGTCTATATTGCATTTATCATCCACCTTTTCTGGGCAAGTGGCATGTCAATATCAGTTCGTTTTAGTTATGCACTATTTTTCTGTACGCACTATTTTTTCGTACAACATATCCATATGCGCTGGGTATGTCCATACAAACTCCCTATGTGTTTTCTACTGACACTTTGTATTAGGTGGATAATAAAAAAGAAGAGTTTTGTGTTACCTGACACACAGGACGAAGTCGCCTTGGATGGACCGGCTGCCCCGGACGAGGAAAATGCCGCTGGAGATTCCTTCGGCCATCAGAATGTTGTTGGTCTCCTCCCTGGTCAGCGACCCGAAGTACCAGCTGTGAGAGAAAAAAAATTATAATGATTTATGAAATATAATCAAAGTTTATAATGATTTGTGAAATAAACAGGAATAATTAGTGACCCCAAGTACTAGTTGTAAAAAAAGAACAACAATCAAAGTTTATAATGATTTGTGAAATAAACAGTAGAAATCAGCAACCCCAAGTACCAGCTCTGAGGAAAAAAACAACAACTTTTTACTGACAAAAAAAGAAGAAAGAAAGCATCTATAAGTACCAGATGTCAACAAAAGACAACTTTATAATGATTTGTGAAATAAATAGAAGAAATCAGTGACCCAAAGCACCAGAAACATTTTTGGGAAATCTGGAATTAATTCTATGTGACACTTAAATTAAGTTGTAACTCTTTACATGGTTACAGGATATTATTTTTGCTACTGTTTACCTAACTTTGGTGTATTTATTTCCTGTGTCTGTGGTCAGTGTTTACAAATAGAGTTGTGAGCTGTTACAACTCTTCTGTATTTACTTCCTACTCGTTGTCTGGCTGTGGACTGTTCACACGTAGCGGTGTGATCTGACACAACTCTGGTGTATTTACTTCCTACTTGTCTGCCTGCCTGCCTGCCTGCCTGCCTGCCTGCCTGCCTGCCTGCCTGCCTGCCTGCCTGCCTGCCTGCCTGCCTGCCTGCCTGCCTGTCAGATACTTTGTTTTGAATTAACATCACCGAATTTACTACTTTATCGTTGGAGATGTTTTAAATAAACTACTAAGATTTGAAATGTTTATATTTTATAAGAATTTGTTAAAAGAAGATTCCATTATCAAAATCTTGATCTAAACACCCACTCAAAAAAAAAAAAAATAATAGACAAAAAATCCTCAATCTATAGTGTCCTCCAATACTATGAACGTGTGATCTTTCTCGATCAAAGCAGAATTCTGTCTTTTTAACTAAACATAAGTGATTAAAGGGTAAATTAGCATATGCAGTCATTACTTAATTACACCTCCATATAAGTGACACATATCCCGGTGTTCTGCACACAGACAAACAGACTTAATAAATACCAAAGCGTGTTTCAAGGTCATCACACATCTAACAGGCATGCACAGAAAACATAAAACACTAAAAAACACGACCGGCTTTTCTGGAGATACCACTTTGATGGGGGCGTTAAAGTGATTCATGTTCGTTTCTCTTCGACGACTTGATGGTGAGGTGCTCGTTTGCTCAAATTGCTGCCTACGCCCGCATTCACTCCCGGAATGACGGTAATTGTTAATGAGTAGGTCTCTGTATATAGACTACCGATACATCGACACTGACAACTCAATGATGTTCAGTCAGTCTCTGTATTATCCATCGTATACTAAGACCCCATTGAAAATGTATGGGGACTCAGTAAACCATAACTCGTTGTTTATTATCCATCGTATACAAAGACCCCATTGAAAATGTATGGGGACTCAGTAAACCACGCCCCATTAATTATTATCCATCGTATAGAAAGACCCCATTGAAAATGTATGGGGACTCAGTAAACCATAACTTGTTGTTTATTATCCATCGTATACAAAGACCACATTGAAAATGTATGGGGACTCAGTAAACCACGCCCCATTAATTATTATCCATCGTCTACAAAGACCCCATTGAAAATGTATGGGGACTGTACAATAAAACCCCACTTCTGGGACACCTCGCTTAAGGGGCCACCTCGCTTAAGGGACAGTTTCAAGGGAACAGAAATTCTTATTTAGTTTATATTAATCCTGCTTAAGGGGTCACCCCGCTTAAGGGACCACTTTGCTCGGAACGGAGGGTAGCCCCTTAAGCGAAGTTTGACTGTTTTACTGTATATTTCTGGGTTGTCACTGTGTTACAGATGACCACATCGATGTTTTAAGTGCTGCTAACCACTTCTCGTGTCTGCGAACAGATCAATATCCATCCCCGTAACTACTAAGTGACCCTTGATGAATAGTTAATACCTCACAACAGGCAGACAGCAATCTTAGTAGGTCTCTCAGAGAACACTTAATGGCGATAGCTCCGACACGCCCTCTGCGACACAAATTATGTTTGTTGCAGACATTTTTTTTGGTTGATCATGGTTCTACGACAAGAGTCTATGACACGCCCCGACACCAGGGGCTGTGTTGGAAGCCTCCCGACACACTCCGATACGATCGAACATGTTTGATATTTGCTGCGACAGAGACTGTGTCGCAGTGTGTATATATTTACATAGGAGAGCTAGAATGTATTCATTTATTAGGGCTGTCTGATAGTGTTAGGGGGTCTGGGACATACACATATATTTTTTAAGGCTCTAAAACCTTGTTTCGATGTCAAATAAAGGAATTATTGATTTGAGATATTTAGATCCTATAAAAAAAATCACCATATTTACAATGCATAATGCTCTTTATTTCTGCTATCAAATTCCAGAATTCCATAGTTTTATGCACTACAGGCCTCCCACAATACATATGGACGAACTTATACCAACACTCCCTCAATATAGGTTTTTAAATAGGTTTTGAAAATCAAAATATAGGTTTTTACAGGTTTTTCAAAGCCCAAAACATTGGCTTTTATAGGTTTTTAGGGTTAACATATTCAGCATAATGAGAGTCAAAATATAGTGAATCTCTTATTTTCAGTTCTTAATTTCTAAAAAATGTATCTAGTACTAAATTGCAGGACATCTGGATGTCTGGCTCATCAGGTTACACCCAGCAAGCATGTATATACGCATGTTGAGTTTCCAACAGGCAAGCCTACCTGACAAGAAGTCACACCAACTGTTGATTCTTAACACTTTTATGATCTATTAAATAAACCGATAATGTGGATTTCTTGTCATTTAACAATCTAACTTTGTGTCAATTTAACTTCTAAGATTTCATGTACAAGTCAATCTGCATGGCAGTGAAAATTTAGGTTTTTATAGGTTATATAGGTTCCTTTAAAAAAATAAAGGCTCATGAATCAAAATATAGGTTTTTATAGGTTTTATAGGTTTCACTGGGAGGCCTGGCACTATTTTCCGCGGTTCTTGTGTCATAGTGTGTCGGTATCTATGATCGCTACTTTTTGGGTAACCAGCAGTGTCGCAGGGTGGTGCCGCCATGTCTGCAACAGAACCTCCCAACACGCTGCGACACAGAACTTCTGTGTCGCAGCGTGTCAGAGTTTGTCAGGAGCACTATCATAGCGTGTCGGCTCTGGTGGATGCGGCCCTTAAGTTGTCTTTGGTAGAAGTGACGCCACCATGTCTGCGACACACACCTCCCCACACACTGCGACACAGAACTTCTGTGTAGCAGCGTGTCAGAGTGTGTCAGGAGCACTATCACATCATGTCGGCTCTGGTGGATGCGGCCCTTAAGTTGTCTTTGGAAGATGTTGTAATGCTCCATTCACATTGGTGTTTCTTCTATATACCAGAGAGTATGCGAGTTCCACGTATTAACTATGCAAATCCAATGCTTATACATATCAATACAAAAAATCTAGTCACACTGGTGTTAAATTCTGTATATTTTCTATATACAAGCCAGACTATTGTAGGCTGTACTATGATTGGTTCTGACGAATACGCACTAGATAGTGGTAGCATATTGGTTGTAGGTTTTTCTGAAACCTCTCGTCGTTGAGCTCAGTTCATTGACTTTGGTTAACAGTCCAGCTCCTTAGACATTACTTGGCACCCCGTGTGTAAGGTATGAATAATGACTGTATCTGTGTAGTAGTAGCTTCGGCTCCTCTGCTTTACTAACAGTTTTAATACAGAACCTTTCCTTAAAACTGCCTGAGTCTGGTTTTATGTGACTAGGGGTTACAATAGTCTTCTATTCCGAAAAGATGACCCAACCATGTAATTGCATAAAGGGTAGCAATTCACCAATCACCAGATTATTTTACAATCACCCAAACTGGCGACCACTACAGCTTTATCTCACCCCTGGTACAAGCTTAGCCATAGGAATAACATTAGGAAAAAATACTCAACGATCACCCCTGTAAAGTAATAATACTACGCCACGACTGGCGTAGTGAATGTGAGATGACGTCATGTGGATTTGCTAGGTATATTTGAACTATTTTTATCTTCTGATGCCATCTAAGGTCCCCTATCTAATATCATAGAAAAGGGTGAGATAAATCTAGAACTACACTCGAATCATAAAATAGACAATATTCCACTTGTTAAGATGTACCATAATTGTCACTCGATTTTGCCTTGATGACAATTTAGGAACATCCAAACTCGTGGAGTATTGTCTATTTATATGACTATCGATGCAGTTCTATATAAATAACCTCCTGCTATATGATACAATTTACTGTGCCTTTGTATTTCTTCCTTCCCCACTATTCCTGTAATTAATCTATAATCAATGAATTCTATTTCATCTTTAAAGAGAATAGCCAAGCTCCGCCTGCCAAGGATGTGCCACCACCCCCTTTCCCACTTCATCTTCACTCTTAAGGTGGTGCTCCATTGCGCCGATTGTTAGTCTCCGTACAATCTTCACCCAATCTCCACCCGTTCTTCAATTGTTCTTGCCACATGCACAACCATGGGGAGAACATGGGGGCCGATTAGAGACCGCTAGGAGTTTGAGTGCCGGCCGTAGCTCAACTGCAGCTCCACTATCAGCGACTAGGTGCCGAGCGGCCAGCGACCAAATGATCGCCACCCAATCTCCACAGGATCGGCTGCAGTGGAGCAGGGCCTTAATCTGTAATCCATGAATTGTACCTCATCTTCAAAGAGAATATCAACGTTCCCCTCCCAAGGATGTGGCTTTCTCTCCCGCCACCCACTTCCCCACTTCATATTTACTCTAAACCAGTTTGTAGTGACTCAAGTGAGTAATTTCTCAGGTCTCTGTTCTCATTTCTTTCTAAATCGCTAAAACAGATTGTACAGCCACTGTTAATAGCTGTTGCTGCTGGAACACCAAGTCATTTTCTGTTATTCAATTCTTTATGCTATAAACCAATCTAATTGAATTAGCAGTAACACAATGTGCGAAATTTCTCGTTGTTCTAAGTTGACATAAGATAACCTTACACTAAATCGCAATCCAAGTGATGAAATGGAGGGCCTTGGATATTATCCTACCCCTAATAGAAAATCCAATATGCTTAACATTGAGTTTCCGTATGCCACGCTGACTGGCATACGGAATTGTTATCAAGTAAAATTCCAAAGTCATGGAGACCGGGTAGGATAAAATCAATCCACTCCTGAAGTTTTGGCTCTGGACTCCACTCAGCTTCGCCCCCTGAAATCACTATGCCAAACTCCAGTCGTGGCATACGGTGGCCAAGATTAAAACTCCTCCAGTTTTACGATAATATTAATGATGGTTTTATTAACACCTGGTGGTATTTAACAGCCAGATTTCCACTTACAAATTTGATATAACCAGATCTATATGAAGTTGAATACCACAGATGGGATCATATGGAGATGGCCATCCTGATAGACAATGACAGATGAACAATAACCAGTATTGTAACTAAATAACCGACAAGTGATCGAACCAGTCATCTACAGTACTTTCTAGACAACCACAGACCAGACTGGCACTAGATCTCGACCGATGGTCACGATCACTGACTCAGTCTCGGCGAGAGATTTTGAGTCGGGTTTCACAGTTCGACCACAGATAAAACAAGTACAAAAATAGCGTCTTACCTGTTTTTATCGTTTGGATCAAAGTCCCCCGCCATGGTGATGGTACGGGAAGGGGGCTATTAACCGTGCTATTTAATAGCTTCACAATTCTTTGATCAACAAGTAAGTTTTAAGAGTTGGTGGGGCTTGCCCCCTCTCCTTGTGAGAGTGACACCTATTTCCCGAGGCACAGAAAACAGCCTCAAAGTCACAAACTCGTCCAAATTGGCGGCTTTCACCCCACTCGAATGACCTGTGAAGATATCCACTTGTCATAAATGTGTGTGTATTCACAGTAATCCACAGAAAAGTGTCCCAAAGTGGCAAAATTGTCGTCGAAGCATCGTAAACATCTCTTTCAGGAAGTTGGCCCCAACATGGCGGAAATGCCCCTGTCCGGCGTGACGTCACAACTACTCCCGTTTTTGTTTTGCTACATTAAATTTAGTCTCAATTTGTTGAATAACAATCATCAAAAGACCAACCATTGAATGAATCAATGAATTGAATTCCAAAAACAATGTTGCATCTATCGTATAAAAGAAATAATTGTCGTTTTTCACTTGTGATGCGGTTTCAAGGTTATTTCTTCACTTCCGTTGAAATGGCGGCAACTTCCAAAACGTTGCCGGCCATGTGGGCTTTTTTGTGGATTTTACCTCTCATTCTTCAAATTGAAGCCACCAAACTGAACGTACCGAAGATTCTGCTACCGTACTTCAGCTCAGTTGCTACAAACTTTACGCTAGAAGTTAGTGATGGATGTTTCAAATGGTAAGATTGTTGTCGGCTGAGCGATAACCGGGAGTTCTAAACCGACAAGTCTCATGTTTTGTGTTTCAAGGAAAATCGCCCCAGCTTGCCGCCTTCAAATAGATCGTTACTGTATCATGACATATTCATCTGCAGTCGTAATAGGATTCTAATAGCATCCATTAAGAAATATGTCAAAAGAATACACATCTTTTTATCTTTGTTACTATTTGCAGGTCCATGACACAAGCCTGACTTGTCAAACTCAAAGTCTTGCATTGTGCAAGTTCCGTTGTACTACTACTAGTCAGACGGGTGACTGGTCAACTCGTCCCTTTATCAACTCGTGCTTTTTTGGTCAACTCGTCCTTTTCCCTAGTCAACTCGTCCTTTTTGTTTTCCAATTGTCTTACACCTATATATAACTGAATTATATAATAGATAACAGCTATATGATGTTAGATAGCAATACAGGTGTTGCCGTTCAGCGCCGCCTAACGGCCCACTGTCTAGTTACACGGCCGCTCGGACAAACACCGCGAGTCCAGCGGTTTTCATATAGAGACAAACAGCAATCACACCTAAAGTGTGAACGGTGGGTGTGATTGCAGCAGTGTTGTTTTTTGACAGATTAAATTGCTGAAACAAACTAGAGTATTGTACTAACGAGTCATGGTTGTCTAAACTATATAGCTGATAAGTATCTTGGTTTTAACTTGGAAAAAGATAAGCATATGATAGCTAGGCCTGCCAATGTATTAATGTGTATTCAATTTCGGTGATCCTATGTTATCTATGCTATATCTAAAGTATTATTGAGGCGATATTCATGTATGACATACCAGATTTGAGCTTGAATACCATAGAATACAATGCAATTGTTATCATTTCTCTGGGAATGATATACATGGGTATTATGAACGTATTACGTTCATACACTCAGCGATTCAATATTAAAGAATACGTTGCCAGGTGAATGTTTGGCTTCAGCCATGGCGTAACTAAGCAGATAAGGTGCGACACCGGCCTACGGAAAAAGGCCTATTGTTTACCTGAATTTGATATTAGTATTTTTTTAATTCTTTTTGGTAAAATTTCTTTATTGAGACTCTTTTACAGGTATAAGCAACAATAATAGTACATTCCATTTTCATTTCATAAACATATGAGTACATTCCAATTTCATTTCATATATTTCAATCATGAAAATACATTTGCACCTGAGTCACATAGTATTTTATCACAGTATGTCACATATTAATCCGCACTTTCGCGGCAACTTCTAGCTAACGATACGCGCTAATACTTAGTAGTATGCATGAATAAAAGCTTTATTTGTGTTCAGCGCATGTTTCCGAACATTTTGGTAGCTACATCCAGGATTACTCCATGTTTAATGAAAAAGGACGAGTTGACCAGAAAAAGGACGAAAAACCCGAATTGACTAAGGTACGAGTTGACTAAGGCACAAGTTGACTAGCATTCGTCAGACGTAGTCCGATTCTGTTTGTTCCTCACTAGAGTCGGACTTGATGTCATAGGCAAATTTTGAGACTGACAGTTTCTCCTTTTAATCACAGTCCAGGAACATCAAAGTATATGCTAAACAATAAATACATGTGTGTATTATGTAAAGTCAATCCAAAAGGTTAAATCAAAGGCAGATACTCTTCAAATTACTTATTTCTTTACTAATTTCTCTACTAAGACTACTTCAATGGAGAGCAAGTCTCTACAAACCTCTGCCATATTGGAGTCTTGCAGGTGACACACAGAAAATAAGTAAATACAACAAAGTACAAGTGATCAGCGAGATACCTGGGGAACCAGCTCAATTTTCAAACTCATTCAAAATAGTGGAGATGTCCCATTCAGGAGTTCAAAGGAAGATTTGATAAAGAAAAAGATAACATCTGATGCTCATATGATGTGAGACTGAAGATTGTGATGTAAAAAAGTTGTTGGATTCAACTGTTTTTTAATTGGATTACACTTCCTTTACAAGCGTGAAGAATCTAAAAGTTTGCCTATGTCCTTAAGTACAACGCCTGTGGGGAGTGATAGTGGACACTACGTTGTACTACTTTACTAAGTTGTAGAAAATATTGAACTCTACATAAACTTGACTGGACAGTATCTGGACACTACGCTTTCCTGTCAGCACGCTTTGGTTAAAGTTTAGTGTCCTAAAGAACACTACGCTTTGTTGTAACGCCCCTAAATTTGATGTCAGAAGTCTGTCTAGAATTGATTAGAGACTTAATAATAAATAAATGCCTTGTCGCTGGCATGGACTTGTGGCAGTTCCCAGGTTGAGTTTTTACACCCCAGTTTGATTGTTACAAGGACATAAACACAGCACAAAAACTTAGCGTGGTGTACAAGGTGACCAGGTGTCTAGAAGAGAATTGGACGCCTTGAGCCTTTTACCGTTTGAGCCCGCTGTCAGCGCGAAAACGTGGACGCCTTGAGCCCAACCCTTGGAAGCCTTGAGCCTACCCCATTTTAGTTCCGATTGGCAGGTTAGAGTTAGAATAGGGTTGGGTAAGGATTAATGTTGTTTATATATATGTGACTATACACCAGTATAAATGCACTTTTCAAGATTTTTTACACCGAAAGGCCCAAGGCCACCAAAACGGGGTGGGCTCAAGGTGTCCACAGGGTAGGTTCAAGGCTTCCATGGAAAGGCTCAAGGTGTCCAGGGGCCTGTTGAATAAAGTTCGTAGGTTTTTCTATGATATCGTACAATTGTCTTTTGTCAGTCAGCGTTGAATAAAAGATCGTATGTTATGTAATAGTCAATTCTACGATAAGATAATTTGTCCCCCCCTCCGAGGGCATTGAATAAAAAAAGATCGTACAGAAATTATCGTCAGAAATGGTTCAAAACAATCTTATTGTACGACACCTCAATGGCTGTCCTACTGCTTGTTTGTTAATAATATACACATTTAATCAATACAAAGCGACCGGGAATAGGTATCTGTGTTTATACAACATGAGAATAAAGTACATTCTCTAGGATAAATTGAGAATGAATTGAGAACAAAAGACATAAAATGTGAGAACTCTATAGGCGTTGAATAAAGAAATGTCATACACAAATTATCGCCGGGGATGTCATACAACGTTCAATTTATCTTTCTTTTGGCACAACACCTCAGAGATATTTACATTTTGAAATCTACACAAATTACAAGAGTATCATGCTAGACTATCGCTTAGATATTGTATACTTAATTGTCAGTGTAGTTTGGTCACTTTTTTTCTTGCAAGGACCTTCAGAAAAACGCTTGATATTTTATCGTCTGATATGGGCTAGATTCTACGAACAATAATGATATTTTTCTATGAGATCTTTTATTCAACGCGGCAGATGAAAAATCGTGCATATTGTCGTGCATCGTCACGTTTGTCTTATCGTCCAACCGCATAAATGTACAAACTTTATACAACGGGCCCCAGGGCTCAAATCATCCTGGGCTCAAGGCATCCATGAACTGCCTAGACACTACATTCTGTTAAAGATACGAGGCGTGAACACTTCTAACCACAGCCGATGCTACCTTGAGAATGACAACTACATGTCAGAACCAAACCGTTGCTATGCAATCTCCTGGGAGACATTGTTGAAAGAACAATTGGGCATAACAACCACCCTACACGGCAGTGACATCACACTGGCGTGACCATTCTCACAGCATATATTCCGAGTGAATGTGTGTAGAACCAAGCAGGTTTTTGGTTTGAAACTTTGTCAATTGACAAAGTATGGGGTGGGGTTCTAAGGTTTCATCCGAATCAGACTCTTCAGGCATCTTTAAGTTAGGCTGTTTCAAGGCATATGACATTGTCACATTTAGAGGGAGATACACTTAGTGTAGGCCCTGACCACTTTAATAAATTGTTAAAATGGAAAAATTTGGAGAAAATGGGAGATATGATCTCTGATAAAAGCAAAATAGTTTGCATTTGATTAGGGTGGGGGGGGGCTGAGATCCCGGTTCATCTATTAGACGAATCGAGTGTTTAATAAACAGGGATGCAAGTTCTCCGTCAATTGACGGAATTCCGACCTTTCATACCTACAGGCAGCAGTAAAAGTTTTAGGATGTGTTTGATGCCTTGACGGCTGCACCACATGCCGGCAACAATGACGGTACTACTTGGGAGGCAGTGCTGGACTCCGGGCCTCAGTCGGCCGTGCTATGTGCTGGTAATGACGGCGGGTATGCCCGGGCACAGGAGCCGGCCACAGGGCCTCAGTCGGCAGCTGTAAAACGCTCCCACTGCTCACTGCCGCCCTGGCTCCGTCCAATGCCAGCCTTTTGGGCCGGCATAGAGTTGTTCAAGTCTTACAATTTATATTTTATTTATTTGGGGATTTAGAGTAAGGGGCCATGACTTCTATTATAAGAGACTGAGGCTAGTCTACTGTTTCGCTGTTGAGCAAAAAGGGGATTCCCCAGCTCACTGAAATAGAAACAGTATCATAAGGGTTTTATATTACCGACCTTTTCCTCAGTCCCGGCTTGTATCCCTCAATAAAGTTGTCACTAAACTGGTAACATAAAAAAACCCAAAAAACACTACATTCTGTTGCCAGTAACATGCTTAGGTTTTCGGGGAGTGATCGACGAACACTACACTTCGTCATGCCACCCCTTCAATTTTTTATCAGAACTCTAGAATTAAGGTAGAAACACCAAATAAAACTGCCATGTTGCTAACAAGGTGGCAGTTACCAGATCAGGCTTCTACACGTCAGTTTGATTGTCACAAGAACATAAACATAATATAAAAATGAAGCACAGCCTTCAAGGTGACTATCACACTGTCTGGTAGCATCCAATTCATGAAGCGGAGTGTCCAAAACGGGCTGGTTATGACGCATAGCATCCAGTTTTTCAACACAAAAACAAGAAGCAGTAATTTCCAGATGAAAAATACTTCCTCTATTTTGCTCTTTTTTTCCACTGATTTCTGTACCTTTTTCCAATAATGGGCTGGAGGCAACACTGGTTGTTGTGGTCGGAGGTGGAGCCTCGTGAGGTTCTCGGGTATATACTTCCTCATCTGTGGTGGTGTCAGCAATAACATTGAAGAAACCACACTAAACTGAAAAAAAACCCACAAAAAATCCTATCTGTGAACAGAAAAAAACAAATAAACAAAGGCATACCACTTCTAAAACCTAAACAACAGCTCAGATCCCAAACAAGTGGATACCTAAGTGGTCCAGGAAAGTGCAAGAGTGAGAGATATCTGATGACTGTTTTATTCAGGGATGTCAGAGTTCAGGGAAATCCTTGAAATCAAGGATTTTTATAGAACACAGCATTATAGTTTTCAGTATTTTGAAGCCTTAATAAATCCTGTGTATGTCAGCCCTATGCCATCTAGAACCACTTAGACCTGACTCCCCATAAACAGGAGCATTATTACTTCGATGATATTCAGGGTTTGCTCTGACAAACTGACCATAGGTAATACATAGACAATAATCGATGGTTTTTTTGACAGGCAGCCGTAAACCACGAATAGTTTACTCGTAGTAATACATGAGCGCTAGCGAGTGTATTATGACGTCAACCTCGAGTGGTTTACAGAGCCGCCTGTCCACAATATCATCGTTTGTTGTATTTATTATCCATATTTTCGAATGAATTAAACCCAGTTATTGCCATCTTAAAAGGTATAACAATAGGGACTATTTCTTTGCTCTATAGTAATAGGGACTATTTTTCCCGTATACCGTAGTTTTCAGGCCGTATACCACAGGTTTGTATCCGTATACCACAGTTATAGTATCTGACAGGTTGCATACAATGGGTCATGGTTTACTGAGTCCCTATGCTTTTTGAATGGGGGCTTTGTATACGATGGATAATAGATGAATGAACATCCCTGAGATCCCTGAAACCATTGAGAAGTTACCATACAAACCACTTTGAATGCATAGCTAACACCAGGAACCAGCTTCATACTACACTCTCCCATGCAGATATTTTGTATAACATCAATAGGGCATGATATATTGGATTCTGGTTGGAGAGTACATACAGTTTGTTTTTTTAGGTCATTTTATTTATACTGATGTTGATGAGGCAAAATGTGCCTGTTTTCTATAAAAACCAGTGCAATACAAGCTTCGTGTGTACATGGTGATTTTGGCTCTGACTTTAAGGCTAGCTAGCTCATTCAAAATATTATAAACAAATCTGTACAGTCGGATATAACATAAATAGAAAATATGTAGACAGATTTTAAGTAAACAACTCGTAACGACATACATAGTATGCTTTTTTCTTCTGTGGGTTTGATATACCATTATGTATATACTATATCTACTTTGGTTGGCATGTATCAAAATAAACCTAGTTACTTAGATTGTTACCATAACAAAAAAAAAATCCTATAAACAGTGTAGCCCCAACCCTACTCACCAGGGGGACACGGTTATCATTGTTCCTGAGGTCCCAGTAAGCTTGTTCATTGTGTGTGTGTAAGGGGGGGGGGGGGGGTATCACCACAAAATGTCTTCAGGGATTTTCTTCAGGACATCCTTGTTTATTTGCCCTCTTCTGACGCAGGCGATCATCGCGCCCTGAGATTGTGGGAGTTTCTCCGATGAACGTGAAGGAGAGCAGTGACTGCAGCTCACACGCCACGGTCACCGCCGTCTCGAAAACCCCGACTCGCCAGACCTCCATCATCATCGCAGAGGACGCAGGTACGGATTGTTCATCCTCCTTCAACAGGGAGGATACAACCTTCAGGCAAAATTACAGGGATGTCAGTTTTCCCTTTTTCCGTGGAAATCCACTTTTTCATATTAAGTACTTGTTTTTGAGGTGGGTTTTTTTGGATACAGAAGAGTTTTTTCTTCTCGGTTTCTATATCATATTAAGTATTTGTAATATCTTAAACTTGTCAAACAAAGGTTATATAAGCCTCATTTATTTTCATATACGCCAATGAAACAGTGGTTGACATGCCATGACCGACAAGGACACTTTATCCAAGTTTTCCCGGCCTCTCTGAGGCAGAGAAATCCACTTGAAAATATTTCCACTTTTTTCCCTGACCCCAACTGACATCCCTAAAATTATGAAATGTTATAATATTTACGATTTCATTGTTTTCTGATGATAAATATGAACTTTTTAGAAAATATACCTATGATATAGTATTTAACACTATTTAGTTGAAAAATAATACAAATAAGAATGACATGTCATATCATGTGATCAAATAATAGAATATAGGTTCAGACAAAATTCAGCCCGTCTCCTGGAGTTATACCAGTCCCAAGGGTTACGCGTCACTATCACCCGCCCCACAATCACCCGGTCACGTTCTCCCCCGTCGAAGCTTGGCCGCCTACACCCGCTCACAGGCGGCATGCGTGAAGTGTCAATGCCCCGTGTGAAAGCCTGGTAGCGAGTCGGTAGTGGTCTGGCCGATGGTGTATGGAAAATGATAGTGTAAGGAATGTGGATGAAGTAAATGTGTTTTATGTTTATGTTTATATATAATATATATCACAGTAAAGACATTACATGCATATTGTTGAAAATAAAATGGAATCTGCAACAAGTGTAGAATCTGTGTTGTATTTGGTTGTTAAACCTTCCCTATTTCCACCTTGAGCAAGTACCTAAAGACAAATTCTAACCATTTTCATTGTAATTTTCATTCATAATATACATATATATAGTACCACATTAATGCAGGGATGAAAGTCGGCACTGAGGAAAAAATCGGAATTACAAAACACTTATAAATTATTTTTATTCATAACATTATTTTGGAAGAGAATGGCTATGGATTGATATATTTTCTTGTGTTGCCAATTTATATGAAATGTCGGAATTCCGTCATTTGTCGGAAAACTTGCATCCCTGTTAATGCAATTCAGTTAGGATGTATGCCATTTTTGCCTTGTACTAGCCGCGCATGTGTGGGTACAAGCACAGAGTAGTAGAAGTCGGGAAAAAAGATTTCCATAGTCGGTACACGGCCGCAGCCGCGTGTGTGTGGGTACAAGCGGGCAAAAAACCCTACCCGGAGTCGGTGTTGCGCCGACGGGAGATTGTGACCGGGTGATTGTGGCGTGGGTGGTAGTGACCTGTATTCGTCCCAAGTACCCACCCCAACCAACAGGGCTCTGCCACAGACCCCCGTCATTAAAGGGTCAACAGGGGTGGCAGTTTTCCACTTTTCCAAAGAAATTCTTGTTTTCAATTCCAGTTGAATGTTCTTTCTTGTATAAAACAAAGATAGTATAAATTTAGCCTGGTTCATGCCAATAAAACAGTGGTTTGAACCTCCCCATACACCCTTAACCCTATTCATTGGCCAACAATGATGTATTTTCCATGTTTTCTCAGTTTCACTGAGGCAGTTGATTCCACATAACAAATATTTGGTGGTGTCGCAGTGGAATTGTGGTCAAAGCAGCGAGGTCAATTTCCACATGCTAACTGATTATCCAGTCAAATTGAATCTACCAGGGGGTGAATGCGTATCGTTTACTACAGGGATTGTCTTGTCTGCTGCTGATTCAAGATCTGTCATAATTAAAAGTCCTGCCTCTGGCCTTACTTCCCAGCGAATATCTGGCTGCCAGATGCCATTAGTTCACCCCCGGCAGTGGTAGATTTACTGCTATATCAAAGGCCAATCCTTCTCATACCATATGTGGGAAGTAAAAGCTATCACCTCGGTAAATGTGTAGGGGTGAGATTTCTACCTAAATTCATCCCATAGATTCGGTCAAACCCAAAGTAAGTCTAATAGAACATATTGGACTTTAAACTTTACAAAAAAACAAACAAGCAAACAAACAAAAAGGGGTAGGGGTTTCAAAATTTAGGAAATTTCCATTTGTTTCTTTGTTCTATTCCATACAGGATTGGGAAGGGTGTTGGGGAGGTCCAAAATTTTAGAAATTCTGCGTACATACTTTATGGATGGCCCCTGATGTCGGATATTCCACTAAATGTCAGCAGCTATCAAGTTAAAAACTCTACTGTTTTATTTTAGTGTCAGGACAACAACTGCGCTGTGACGTCATTGTTGACGTCATCCACAATATAGACGTGGAGACGACGACGCGAGAGCTTTATCTGGAGGATTCCCCGATGCAGTTTACCCTCAGGGCTCTAGACGATGAAGGTAATGTCTGACAGAGTGTTTTTGTTTTTTTTTAATAAAGTTTAGAATATATTCTCAGGGCTCTAGACGATGAAGGTAATGCCTGACAGAGTTTCATTTATTTTTTTATAAAGTTTAGAATATATCCTCAGGGCTCTAGACGATGAAGGTAGTGCCTGACAGAGTTATATTTACTATTTAGAAAGTTTAGAAAGTCTAATTGAACAAATTGGACGTTAAACTACCCAAACAAACAGATAAAGTTTAGAATATATCCTCTGTGCTCTAGAAGTTGGAGGTAACGCTTGAGGTTTTTTAAAGTTGTTTTTTTCATAAAGTCTAGAATAAACCCTCAGCGCTTTAGATGATGAAGTTAATGCCTGCAGAGTTTTATTTATTTGAATTTTTCTATAAAGTTTAAAATATACCTTAGGGCTCTAGATGAAGGTAATGCCTGCCAGTTTTGTTTAATTTTTTAAAAAGTTTACAATATTTCCTCAGGGCTCCAGACGATGAAGGTAGCGCTTGACAGAGTTCTATTTACTTTAAAAAAAAGTTTAGAATATATCCTCTAGGCTCTAGAAGATGAAGGTAATGCCTGACAGAGTTTTATTTTATTTTTGAAAAAGTATAAAGTTTAGAATATACCCTCAGGGCTCTAAGACCATGAAGGTAATGCCTGATGAGGTCTTATTAGTTTTTAAAAAAGTATAGTATAAACTTTTGAATATACCCTCTAGGCCCTAAATGAGGAAGGTAATACCTGAAGGAATTTGATTAAAAATGGTTAGAATTAATTTAAGTCTCTGGGCAATTGATGTTTCCTGTTTTGATATTCATGTACCAAAGAAGAATACAAACCAGTAAAGATGAAGCCAATGGAAGACAATGATCACAAAGATGATATGTGGTCGGTTAAGGTACAAGCTTTGTTTATATACTAGCGACTTCGTCGAGTCCGAAGAATATAGAAAAATGAAATAACAGGCTGTCCATAGCGGGGTTCGAACTCCCGACGTTCGCATTCGCAGCCGAAGACTCTGCTGACTGCTCCACAAAGATAGGTGCTGTAGTCGGGTCAAATACTTAGGCTGTTGGTGGGTGAGGGAATCAGCGGAGTTTCGAAAGGGGAACCAGCGAAATTTGAGGTCGCATTGGTTTCTCACGAGAAAAGTAGATCAGAAAACTACAATATTAAACTTTGATTTCGGCATGGCTCGAAATGAATCATAAAAGAAGAAGTTTGTCTGAGTATAGTCCTGCAAAAAAGAAGAACAGGTTCGAGTTTTTCACTGCACGAGAATCTCACTCTCGTGGCCCTTCAGTCTCCAGGCCTAGGTCGGGTTCACTCTGTCTCTATGTGCGGGAGACTCTTCAAGCGGATATCACAGAAAATTACACGTTTTATATGAGGTAGGTAACCAACTCGACCAGCAGGTCATTCAGTACAGTGTGTTTCCAGGCAACGTGTTCTCGAACCTGGAGGGCCTGGCGTTCGACTGGAGTCTCATCTCAGACACGGACGTGGACCAGGAGAACATCGTCGACGCGCACAATGTATTACGGTACGACCAACCTCAGCATTCTTATTACTCTATACCCGTAAATGTGTAGAATGTGCTGTTTTACTTAATTTGATCATCTGCATGTACAATTTTCTATCCTACCCCTAATAACAAACGCTATAGGCTTAACATTGGATTTGTTTATGTCATGGGTGTGACTTAAAGTGTTGTTTATGTCACTACTTTATAATACTCAATAATCGTGGAAACAGGGCAGGATAAAATCTAGATGCCACTTTTTTGAGTTTGAGTTTATTTTTGTCACGCATTGTGTTGGCTCCCTAATCGCACTCTTCTTCGACTCGTGAGATTACGGAGCCAACACAATGCGTGACATTGACTCGTGAGATTATAGAGCCAACACAATATGTGACTCTGACTTGTGAGATTACGGAGCCAACACAATGCATGACATTGACTCGTGAAATTACGGAGCCAACACAATATGTGACTCTGACTTGTGAGATTAAGGAGCCAACACAATGCATGACATCGACTCGTGAAATTACGGAGCCAACAGAATGCATGACATAAATAAACTCATACTCAAACTCGTGACGTCTCTTGATATAATGGTACAATCAAATCCAATATCATTGTCGACACACGTTGGACGGTAGACTCATCCTTGTCTTTGTTATAAATTAGTTGCGAGATTTAGGGATTGCACTTTGAGGTTATTCGCAAGACGTTAATCTGATCACATGGTTATGACAGGATACTGCCATACGCCGAGTCAGTCTATGAGACACCACCCTACATCGAGACTCTGGAGAGTCGTGGCAAACAAGGCATGTCCATCCTAGTGGAGGGCATCCGGACGGGCTCGGCCAAGGTCAGCGCCAAGCTCGCAGACCCTGTCTACAAGGTAAGGAGAACCTTTGATGAATTCTGTAACATGTAATCCGAAACTGTTAAACCTTATTCCAAATATTTTAATTTATTCATAAATATTGATGATAAATACTGTAGTGTTTTAGTAAGTGACTATTCTGGACTTGTAATCCCAAGGTTGTAGGACTTTGTGTTTGAAGTCCCATTGCAGCCACTCTTCTTCTTTATCCCAGCAGTGGTAGACTTACTGCTGTATCAAAGGCCAATCCTTCTTGGACCATGTCTATGTGGTGTGGTGTACAGCCACCTTTCTCCTTCATCCCCAGCAGTGGTAGATTCACTGCCATATCAAAGACCAATCCTTCCCATACCATATCTATGTGGTGTAGGAACGAAAAGAACTCTCACCTCGGTAAATGTGTAGGGGTGAGATTTCTACCTAAATTCAACACATATATTCGATTTCCACCCTTGTGGTGTAAGAAAACCTTGAAAAAGTCTGGTAAGAACCTGTAATGGATAACTGGAAGTCAAATCAAACCAACCAACTCACTCAGTGTTTTAGTGAGTCACTTTGCTGTTACTTAGTGTTTTAGTAAATCACTAGGCTCTCACTATGTGTCACAGTTAATTGTGATGCTTTTCGCTCAGTGTCGTTCATCTCTCGTTGACAGCGGATACCAGAGACGACGGTGCGACTGATCGTGATCGCCAACATCATGCTGAACCCATCTCTCGTCTACCTGATGAGGCATTCGGAGGTGCACTACCGCGTGGAGCTACTCAAACAGGGCAAGGTGCACGGTGAGTCATCAACGATGTACTTCATCTTAATCCTGAGTTACCAGGTGTCATTTATCTAGATGATTCCACTCAGGTTAACCAGTCATTAGCCCTTTAGGGACGCATGATGCCTGGAGGCATCACCACACTAAAGACGCATGATGCCTGGAGGCATCACTGCACTAAAGGCGCATGATGCCCTGAGGCATCATTGTCCAAATATTAACAAAAATGTTTTAACAAAGGAATAATAGAGCAATATTCATGAAATCTTCAGAAAATGAAGATATAACATCCTATTTAATATTTCTATCAAAATGAAATAAAATATTTATGATTATGTATCATACTGCATGATTACAAACTTGGATATCAGTTTTAACAAGCCAGACAAACTGCCACCAGCACCCGTCCTTATGGGAGTAGGTGGGCCCCAGGCAGCCGTCCTTAAAGGGTTAAATAAAAAAAGTTTCATGTTATCATGTAGAAGTTTATTATGACATGTTTTCTTGTATCTTTTCCTTCTGGTTTTAATTTCTGCACGTCTGTATATTCTGAATTTCAATTGAATTCTGCTGTGAGAATACGATTATAAAACGATTGAAGAATGTAAATCTTGTTTACCTTAGTATTTCATGTCTACTAGAACATATTGGACGTTAAACTACCCAAACAAACACACAGAAATCATAGTATTTCAGTTTATCAGTATTTTAAGCGTTATAGGCCTGTTGAGATCTCATAGAAAAAAAAATTAAAAATTAAAAATTAAAATCTCATCTACTGAATGCCAGTGCCTATTATTCCTTTATTTTATACAGAAGTGTTTGTTAAAGAAGGTGAATAGTGCAGTATTTATCATTTTTGTTCCTCGTTATTAGCAAGTGGACGGTTGGTCTTTAGGTTATGGCTATAGCCTACTGTAGTACATTGCTTATAGAGTTACTTGGTGACCTAACCACATTTTTGCTTTTTATAGCTCACTAAGTACAGTTAAGAATATCAATTCTTTTTTGAAAAGAAGGTTTCATGTTGGTACAATGCCGTACAGTTTTAATATTTAGTATTTTGGCATGGATTTGAAAGAAAAAGTGAATTTAGTTGGGGGGGGGGGGGGGGCTTTTGTAGTCACAGGTCCATTTTTAAGAACTCCTTTATGGACATATTTCTACCCCTTAAACTGGTCGAATCAGAATATGATATGCCTCATTTGAAAGAAAATAAGACATTAGGTACTAGGAAGTGGAATTAATTAAGTAGATTCTATATATCCTGAGATAGTCAAGTATTTGTTAAAAGTGTGGGGGGGGGGGGGGGTGGAATGGTCATACTCAAACAGATGTTTCCCCAATATTGATTTACATTCAGCATTAGTGTAACATCTCAATAAGTGGCACTGGCAGTTCCTTACACTCTAAGAATTGTTACTATTAAGGTGAAATGTATTTAATTGACCCTCTTCACACTGGCGCCATCTTGTAATGGCCGCCTATGAACGTCAGTCGAAAACGAGGCGAGCCCTCTCCACTGAGTCCTGAGCAATGATAAAAATACTAGTGTTTCTCCAACTTGAAAGATGGAAATCGCTCTCACATCTACACTAATCGGCCGATTTGTATAAACAATACATTTTTAGAAAGCTGAGACTTGGGCCTATCTGTTGGGATATACATGATATAACTGTGATACGAAATTGTTTAAATGAATAACATTAAAATATGTTACTTTCCTGTTTTCACAGCAATTCAATTAAAGATCTACAGCGATGACATATACAAATAAACATCCTACCTTCTTTGCCATTTCAAGACAATCAAAATGATACCAATATTACCAGGTTGTGATAGATATTTCCTGAGGTAATGGACTAATACTGCATCAGTTAATTGACAGGAAATCCGGGAATATGTCATAAAAAATCTAAGCTTTTTTTCTAACTTGAAAAAATGTGACTTGCTCTGGCTTTGTGAATAACAGGCCGATCTTTATAATTAAAGCATTGTTAGAAAGCTAAGACTCTAAACTATTCGTTGGTATACATATCATATACCTATGCCTTGCCTACGATTTCCTGTGATAGCTTCTAAACTTAGATTTTTTCTGACAAACCCTCAGATTTCCTGACAATTAACTGATGCAGTATTAGTCCATTCCCTCAGGAAATATCTATCACAACCTGGTAATATTGGTATCATTTTAATCGTCTTGAAATTCCCAAGAAGATAGGATGTTTATTTCTATAGGTCATCACGATAGATTTTTCATTAAATCGCTGTGAAAACAGGAAGGTAACATGTTTGTGTTTTTTTTTACCAAAATAATCTGGATGTTCAATCTCTGATTGGAAATCTTAGCCAAAACACAGGTATATGATTTTATACCAACACATAAGCCCAAGTGATAGCTTTCTAACAATATCTTATTTATTAAAATCGGCCTGTTATTCATGATATAACAACGATTTACACTTCTACAGTTACTCTGTGCTTATGGGACTGAAGCCATGCTGCCGATACAGGTGAGGGCTTGCCTCGTTTTCGATTTGCCAGTGTGTGGCTGGTTTCTGGCAAGCGGTGGCTAGCCACATGCAACCAGCGCAACACATTCTTTCTGCTACAGCAGCGCCACACTTATGTGCAAGAGGTGAATGTGCTATTCATGCATTTTGCCAAACCGCCCTCCCTCCCTCCCTCCATATAGCCTACTGCGGTACCACATTTTTGCTTTTTCTAGCTGACTAAGTACAGATAGGAATATGATTTATGTTTCGGACAGGTTTTCTGGTCATACGATATCTTACAGTTTTAGTATTCAGATATTTGAAATGGATTAAAAAACATGAAAAGATTTCAGTTGGGGGGAGGGGGGGTGACTATTTGAGTCACAGGTCCATTTTCAAGAACTCCTTTATGGACATATTTCTACCACTAAAACTGGTTCAATCATGATATAATGCGTCTCATTTTATCTTGTTCTGACCGTGTTAAACGTTCTGTATTTTTACTAATGTCTCCTACAGAGATCCCCATACCGTCGCAGCAATATTTGTTATCTCATTCTGACCATGTTAAACATTCTGTATTTTTACTAATGTGTCCGACAGAGATCCCCATGCCGTCGCAGCAGTATTTGTTATCTCATTCTGACCATGTTAAACGTTCTGTATTTTTACTAATGAGTCCTACAGAGGTCACTGTGCCATCGCAGCAGTATTTGTTATCTCATTCTGACCGTGTTAAACGTTCTGTATTTTTACTAATGTGTCGTACAGAGATCCCCATGCCGTCGCAGCAGTATTTGTTATCTCATTCTGACCATGTTAAACGTTCTGTATTTTTACTAATGTGTCGTACAGAGATCCCCATGCCGTCGCAGCAGTATTTGTTATCTCATTCTGACCTTGTTAAACGTTCTGTACTTTTACTAATGTGTCGTACAGAGATCCCCATGCCGTCGCAGCAGTATTTGTTATCTCATTCTGACCATGTTAAACGTTCTGTATTTTTACTAATGTGTCGTACAGAGATCCCCATGCCGTCGCAGCAGTATTTGTTATCTTGTTCTCACCATGTTAAACGTTCTGTATTTTTACTAATGTGTCGTACAGAGATCCCCATGCCGTCGCAGCAGTATTTGTTATCTCATTCTGACCTTGTTAAACGTTCTGTATTTTTACTAATGAGTCGTACAGAGATCCCCATTCCATCGCAGCAGTATTTGTTATCTCATTCTGACCATGTTAAACGTTCTGTATTTTTACTAATGTGTCGTACAGAGATCCCCATGCCGTCGCAGCAGTATTTGTTATCTCATTCTGACCATGTTAAACGTTCTGTATTTTTACTAATGTGTCGTACAGAGATCCCCATGCCGTCACAGCAGTATTTGTTATCTCATTCTGACCATGTTAAACGTTCTGTATTTTTACTAATGTGTCGTACAGAGATGCCCATGCCGTCGCAGCAGTATTTGTTATCTCATTCTGACCTTGTTAAACGTTCTGTATTTTTACTAATGTGTCGTACAGAGATCCCCATGCCGTCGCAGCAATACCTGCTGGAGCTGAAGGACGGGTCGATCTGCGGTTTAGACCGCAGCACATCAACGGTGACAGCGATGACAGTCGGCTACACAGACATCCTGCTCAAAGACAAGAGTATCCTTCACTTCTCCTCAAAGTACAGCAAGCTTTATCAAGAGTGCACAATTCTTACACTGAAACAAGACCATAATAACAGAGACGGCAGTTTTCCACTTTTCCACGTAAATCTACTTCTTCTCTCTTCATGAGTAGGGGTGGGGAGTTAGCTCAGTGGTTAGAGCACCGGACTTGTAACCCCAAGGTTGTAAGACTTTGTGGGTTCGGGTCCTACCCCCAGCAGTGGTAGATTTACTGCTATAACAAAGGCCATCCTTCTCATACCATGTCTATGTGGTGTGGGAAGTAAAAGAACTCTCACCTCGGTAAATGTGTAGGGGTGAGATTTCTACCTGAATTCATCACATAGATTCGATCACCACCCTAGTGGTGTAAAAGAACCTTGAGAAAGTCTGGAAAGGACCTATAATGGTTGACTGGACGTAAAATCAAACCAAACAAACAATCTTCATGAGTAGAGCCACGATAGCCATGTGCTATGATTATGGCAGTGGTTGACAACATTTAGGATCTCGATGAAGGTAGGGCCTCGCTTATTTGGGCCTGCTGGGGTGAACAGCAATGATCAATCTGTTCACCCTCTTGGTCGCCATGCCTCCACAAGCATAACTAAAGCGATCGGGGTGAGGAGTTAGCTCAGTGGTAAAGAGCACTAGAGTCTCAGTGGTAGATTTACTGCTATATCAATGGTCGATCCTTCTCATACCATGTCTCTGTGGTGTGGGAAGTAAAAAAAAGTCCCACCTCAGTAAATATGTAGGGGTGATATTTTTACCTGAACTCATCTCATAGATTCGGTCAAATCCAAAGCAGTTTGGTTCAGAATATTATAATCCAGTTAATCTAGTAACCCTTATTCACACTAAGACAAACCCAAAGGATTTTAATACTGAAGTCAGTGAAAGGTAACTATCCTCTCACTGACAACAAGTGTTTCGGCTATTCCATCAATGTAAACTCCATCTGGATTGTTTCGGAGGCAGTCCTGCCTCAAACCATTCTGCCCGGAGTGATAATATCGCTATCTGTATGTTCACTGCCCAGAGTGATAATATCGCTATCTGTATGTTCACTGCCCGGAGTGATAATATCGCTATCTGTATGTTCACTGCCCTAAGTGATAATATCGCTATCTGTATGGTAGCTACCCGCAGTGATAATATCACTATGTGTGTGTTCACTGCCCGGAGTGATAATATCGCTATCTGTATGTTTACTGCCCGGAGTGATAATATCACTATGTGTGTGTTCACTGCCCGGAGTGATAATATCGCTATCTGTATGTTCACTGCCTGGAGTGATAATATCACTATGTGTGTGTTCACTGCCCGGAGTGATAATATCGCTATGTGTGTGTTCACTGCCCGGAATGATAATATCGCTATGTGTGTGTTCGCTGCCCCGAGGGATAATATCCCTATGTGTGTGTTCACTGCCCGGAGTGATAATATCGCTATCTGTATGTTCACTGCCCGGAGTGATAATATCGCTATCTGTATGTTTGCTGCCCAGAGTGATAATATCATTAAGTGGTTGTTTACTGCCCGGAGTGATAATATCGCTATGTGTGTGTTCACTGCCCGGAATGATAATATCGCTATGTGTGTGTTCACTGCCCGGAGTGATAATATCGCTATGTGTATGTTTACTGCCCGGAGTGATAATATCGCTATGTGTATGCCTTTGCTAGGCTGCCACTCGGACAAACACGGCCGAGTCCGCCCACATGCCTATAGAGATATACAGCATACACAGCTAGAGTGAACGGTGGGTGTGATTGCAGGAGTGTTGTTTTTAGACAGACTAAATTGCTGGAACAAACTAGGGTATTGTGATAATATCGCTATGTGTATGTTAGCTGCCTATAGTGATAATATCGTATTGTATGTTAGCAGCCCATAGTGATACTATCACTACATGTGTGTTAGCTGCCCGCAGTAATAATATCGTATTTGTATGGTAGCTGCCCACAGTGATAATATCGCTATCTGTATGTTAGCGAGCTCAGCTGTATGACTCACAGCTGGGAATTTTATTCTCAGAGGATGACATCTCCCATCTCCCCAACAAACTCACAGAGTTGAAGAGAGAAATCTCATCTCATACGATAAAGTTTGCACCAAACTTTAAAAATTGTCACTTGAGAATAATTGGTCTTTAACCCGACTGCTCAGACATCAAGGTGAAGGAGGCGTTCCGCATGCCATCAGGTGGAATCTACGTCGTCAACCCGGGGTATCTCGGTAAGTTCCACTCTTATTCAGGGATGCAAGTTTGCCGACAATTGATGGAAATCAGAAATTTCTGCATCTTGAAATATGATCATTAACAGAGAATGAAAATCATAAAATGAAACTATTCCAAGAAATTCTGACAGCAGACTTTCACCGACGGCGTATAAACCTCCAGTCAGTACTTTGGCGGCAGTTAAATGCGCCGTCAGAGTTCCGTCAAGTGCCGAAATTTTGTTTGACGGCACGGGGCGGGGGGCGCCCCCCACCCCCGAATACGCCCCATTTTTTAATATTTTTTTTTCCGTTTCCGACTTTTTCATCAGTCCCGACTTTCATCCCTGCTTATTACCATCAACAATGTGTTCATATTCATACTGTACAAATGTTCATTGAGAGTTGTATTATCCATGGTATACAAAGACCCCATTGAAAATGTATGGGGACTCTGTAAACCACGACCCATTGTATAAAACCTGTCCATGTGGTGTGGGAAGTAAAAGATCTCTCACCTCAGTAAATATGTAGGGGTGATATTTTTACCTGAACTCATCTCATAGGTTTGGTCAAACCCAAAGTAAGTCTAATTGAACAAATTGTTTTTTTTTTTGTTTTTTTTTTGGTTTTTTTAGCCACGTCCTAAAGACTAATTGAACAAATTGGACGTTAAACTAGACAAACAAACAAACTAACAGAGATCCCAAATAGTACAGACTACGTTTAAAACTGCGTCGGGCCCACTGCTACAAGCAAGCACAGCTTCAGTTATACAATTACTTTATCCCACAATATGTGAAAAGGTTTATATGTTGAGGCAGTCTGGAAGGTACCGTGAGGGATCGACTGGACATTGAATATAACAAACAGTAAGGTTGAGTGTTTAAATGTGGCTCTTTGTCTGTGATTAGGTTTCGTGGTTTTACCTGGCCGGAAGTGGGTGCTGGAGGCAGGCCGAGACTACGAGATTCTCATCGAGATCTACGACAAAGACAGCCACAAGATCCACCCCTCCGATGTAAGCCTCTTCTCATCTTACCATATTAACACTTCTCCGTATGTTCTCACCGCAAGAAAGTCCTGATTCGAATCAAATGATTGAGTCGGTCTTTCTGAGAAGGATCCAACGATTTATCTTCACTGTACTATATGATCTTCATTAACTACAAGTGATTTGTAACAAATGAATACTTATCTCATGAAATTAATGATAGAAGTTAAGGTTTTTCGATAAAAGAAAAATAAATCTCTTCGGACACCACTCTCATAATGTTACCGACTCCCTCCATCCCTCCTTCACCTGCCCGCCCTAGTCTTTCTGCTCTCCGCACCACTAACATAATACAATTTTATATTTTTACTTCAGAACGTTCGCGTGGAGGCTAAATTTGACAACAAGTACTTCCACGTGTACTCTTCGTCGGTCAATGGCACGTACCACACTGTGCGCGCTCTGAAGCGAGGCCTGACGTCCATCCATGGCCATCTGGAGGCCATCATCATGAAGGTGAGCTTCCTCCTGTGTCGCGTCTTACTGTCAGCGTGTTACTCGTGTCAGCCTGTTACTGTTACCGTGTCACTGACTGCCTGTCACTACCAGCCTGTCACTCTGATCCTGTCACCTTCAGTATGTCATTGTGAGTCAGCTGTCAGATATCGCTGTCAGTCAATGTGTTGCTCTGTCACTGTCAGTGTCAGCCGGTCACTGTCAGCCAGTCACTGTCAGCCGGTCACCGTCAGCCGGTGTGGTGCCAAAATTGGTTACCCTGCCAAAAGTGGTAATTATCGCTCACTCTATACACGCATGCGTCTGGCTACGTTCTTCCGTTCAGATATAAAGGACTATTGGACGTACTACTATTTTGATGTGATTTTAATGTAAATAAATGAAAATAATAGTATTTAGACATGAGAATTACATGTCGTGATATGTCGTAATATGCTTAATTTCGGCAAATTTTCACTCTCCAATCGTAGACATCAACACTGCGCATGTTTACGCATGCGCACAAGATAGTTAGTGGGCGATAATTACCACTTATGGCAGGGTAACCAATTTTGGCACCACACCGGTCACTCACTGTGTCAGAGTCTCACTGTCAACCTGTCGCAGTTACTATGTCAGCATGTCACTGCAGTGAACGTGTCACCGTCAGAGGGTCACTTGTCAGCCTGTCAGTGTCACCATGTCAGTGTCAGCAGGTCATTGTCAGTTTGTCACTTATTAGCATGTCTTTATCAGCATGTTGCCATATCAGTGTGTCACTCCATCTTTAAATTTGTCCATGTATGTTACAGTTATCAATGAACTGCATTTAGAAATAGGAAGGATGTAACTACATTGATGGCTACAGAGCAGAGACCAGCTTTTTATAAACAAAAAAAATCTGTTATTATTTATAGAAATGAAATCATTTGAACCTAATAGAATAAATTGCATTTGGGTTTGTTCTATGCTACAAGGTGATTGTCGTTGTTGGTGTGTATTGACTAACAATGTTTGTTGTGACGTCACAGGACAATAAGAAGTTTCTCATCACGCCGACGATAAAGAACAGTCAGGACGCAGAGATCTACGACCCAATTGTCGTAACGCCACCAGTCCTGCTGTTCCCTTGGGACCCAACGAAGAAGGCGAGCTACCAGTACAGCCTGGAGGTAAGGAAGTTCTTCTCGTTCTCTTCTCAGCTGCTAGCCTGGACAGCAATATTCGAGTTTCTAACCCTCTTGGACGCCTTGCCTCTGCATGGTGCAGGCCAGGGGAGTTGGTTCAGTAGTGAAGAGATTTGGAGTTGTAATCCCGAAGTTGTCGGACTTGTAGGTTCAAGTCCCACTACAACCACTTTTCTCTTTCACTCCCAGCAGTGGTAGATTTACTGTTATATCAAAGGCCAGTCCTTCTCATACCGTGTCTATGTGGTGTGGTGTACAGCCACCTTTCTACTTCATCCCCAGCAGTGGTACATTTACTGCTATATCAAAGGCCAGTCCTTCTCATACTATGACTATCTGGTGTAGGAACCGTGAGAATGTCTAGAAAGGACCTATAGTGGTTGACTAGAACCTGTATCATTTTATCATTGGTTTACATAGATAGTGATATATTTATTACTCAGATGTCTGTTTAATGTCAGTCTCTGTGCTTGCAGGCGACGGGTGGTAGCGGGAACTACACATGGAGCTCGTCGGATGCAGCCATGACATCGGTCAACGTGCGGGGACGTATCACCACCCTACAGGTGGGCGAGGCGACGGTCACCGCAGCGGATGTGCGCAACGCCGCCCACACCGACTCTATGAAGGTGAGAACTACTAGCCACCCCCACCCTCTCACCTACAACTTTGTCATTAAAAACATGTCTCACCTACAACTTATAGTAATTAAAAACGCCGCCCACACCGACTCTATGAAGGTGAGAACTAGCCACCCCCCACCTCTCACCTACAACTTAGTATTAAAACGTGTCTCTCCTAGAACTTACAGTGATTAAAACACCGCCCACACCGAACCTACAACTTAGTATTAAAATATGTCTATCGCCTACAACTTACAGAAATTAAAAACACTGCCCCGCCGTTTCAGTGAAGGTGGGAACTAGCCCGTCCCCACCTCTCACCTACAACTTAGTATTAAAATGCGTCTATCGCCTACAACTTACAGAAATTAAAAACACTGCCCCGCCGTTTCAGTGAAGGTGGGAACTAGCCCGTCCCCACCTCTCACCTACAACTTAGTATTAAAATGCGTCTATTGCCTACAACTTACAGAAATTGAATAATATTGTTTAGAACGAGGAAGACTAGGTTGGCTGAGAATAGCATTAGTTCCCTGATGATCCGCTAGAGGGCTTGGCAGCTTTGAACTTTCTTACTTCACCCGCCTGCCCAGCTGGTCATAGATTACCATATTACATTTAATTAGGTTTTCTCGTTAATACTGATTAGAGGATTTTTGTGTAACCCCGTTATGCTCGTGTCGTAACAGGTCTATGTGGTGCCGCCATCCGAGCTGGAGTTCACCCCGTCTCGTGTCGAGGCAGAGATCGGCACCACGCTCGAGCTGCCACTCGCCATGTATGGCCACAAAACAGGTGAGACCCAACAAAGGGACTAAATATGCTACTAATATGACAATACTGATATATCATTGATTTATATCGAACTACATCGAAAATCATATAAATAGACCATAGTCCAGAAGTTTGGATGGGCCGCAATCATCATCGAGGCGAAGCTGAGTGACAATTATGGCACATCCAATTCCTTTGGTTAAACTTGTACCAGGTGTGAGATATAAGGCTTTAATTTGGTGCTAATACAGCTCTAACATGGTGCTAGTGTAGCATTGAAATGGTACTGATATGCATTAATCAGAGATGTCAGTTTTCCATTTTTCCGTGGAAATCCACTTTTTCATATTCAGTTTGTCTAATTGGTTGTCAAACAAAGATGATGTTGATTTAGCCTCATTTACGCCAATAAAACAGTGGTTTGAACTTCCCATAAAGACCCTCAGCCCCATGCCATGGCCGAAAAAGATATATTAGCCAAGTTTTCTGGTCTCTCTCATGCAGAAAATTCTACCTGGAAAATATTTCCACTTTTTTCCCTGACCCCAACTGACCTCCCTGATTAATATAGTGCTACTGTAGTACTAATATGGTTCTGATTTTATACTTATGATGTACAGTAGAACCCCACGTAAGAGAACACCCCCCCCCCCCCTCCCATTCCGGGCCAAAGTGTCCGCTTACGCAGGGTTGAAATAAAAATCTAATAGAGGGATCCATTCTGAACAAAGGTGTCCATTAACGCAGGGTGTCCGTTAGGTGGGGTTCTTCTCTGCTAGTATAAAGTAATATTGTTCTAGTATTATACAGGGATGCCAGTTTTCAATGTTTCCATTGAATTCAATGTTTTCATTTTCAGAACAACAAAATGATTCCTTGTGTAATATTGATATACCAACTGCTAAATAGCCCAATTCAGCCACAGCCCAGAATCCCCTGCTGAACCTCCCCACTGACCCATGTAAAAACTTGAGCTTTCCCTTGATTCCTACTGTAATGCATATGTAATGCATAAATTCTGTATTGCAAAAAAAATATTTCAATGTTTTTTCTTACCCCCACTGACAACCCTGAGTATAGCATTGCTTTGGTAGTGATATAGTAATTATCTATTGATATGGTACTAAAATGGTTCAACTAAGAGTCAGCCGCACTCCTCAAGGTCTGCAGACATCCCCATAATTACCCTGACCCTCATATGGTTTCCCGCAGGCCGAGAGAAGCAGATGTTCGCAGACTGTCGTCATGTGCCCTACACCGTGACCATCAAGGACTCGGTGGGCTTCGTGCACGAGCCCGGTCAGCTTCCCATCCTCCCCGGCAGCTGCACCACCATCAAAGTGGCGGTCAAGAAGCTCGGAAACACCGAAGTGACTGCAACTTACGCACATGGCAAGACGAAACTCACTGCGAAGGTCACCATCGCTGGCTACAACCCTCTCAAGGTATGATGCTCCAGCAGCAAATTATATTTGGCATGATTTTCGTGTATCTTTGCGTTATTTCACGATATGAGGGGGGGGGGGGGAGGATCCGCCATCTTTGAAAGCACATGGCATAGTAATGCACCCAACTTCCTCCAGGGGGCTCTTTGGTTCCTATCACTCTCCAAGCATTGGCACATGCCATATACAGTAGAACCCCGCCTAACGGACACCCCGTGTAAGCGGACACCCCGCGTTAACAGACACCTTTGTTCGGAACGGTTCCCTCTATTAGATGTTTATTTTAACCTCGCATAAGCGGACACACCGCGTAAGCGGACACTTTGGCCCGGAACGGAGGGTGTCCACTTACGCGGGGTTCTACTGTACCTATATCTTTATAAGAACACTAAATATCTGGTTGGAGCTCGGCCTCACTTTGAACATAGAGCCTGTAGTATGGCCAACTAACACCAGATGGCGACATAACTTAGGCTTAGACTTGCACTTTTGTATTGAGATTTAAATGCGTCCACCCGCTAATTTGGCCTTTAGAGGCCAATAATTCTATTTTACGATGCACACTTAGCTCTTGTTTTTCATATTTTTTCAGCCGGTGGATCCTGAGGAGGTGGCGGTGGTGGCCGTCGGGTCGTCCATGGAGGTAGTTCTACAGGGCGGACCTCAGCCGTGGGTTCTGCAGCCCAACCAGTACAAACAGACCGGTGAGTGACATCTTCACCGAAAGATTATACAGTAGAACCCCGCGTAAGCGGCCACCCACCGTTCCGGGCCAAAGTGTCCGCTCACGCGGGGTATCTGCTTACATGGGGTTAATTAAACATATAATATAGGGAACCGTTCCGACCGAAGGTGTCCGTTAACGCGGGGTGTCCGTTAGGCGGGGTTCTACTGTATTTATTCAATGCAGGGATCCAAGTAGTCTGACAACTTGCTGATAGTCACGGTTTCAGGGCTGCAAATATTCTAATAAGTTATTGGGAGCTATTAAGGAAATATTTAGTGTCATAACAATGGTGCCAACCTTGCACTCAAGTCTAAACAACTGAGTTCAGAGAACTAATTCAGCACCCAAGGTCAGTGGCTAAATGGTAGGGGTGTTCGCCCCGAGCATTGGAGGTCGTGGGATCAAACCCCGGTCGCGTCATATCAAAGACTTACACAAAAATGGTACCCACTGCTTAACACCCACCGTTAGAATCAGGAGTAGGGGGCTAGGGCCCGAGTGGAAGAACTGCTGTATTGCTGAATTTGGTGATTGTACACACAATATTCCCTTAGTAAATTTGCTTTAAAAAAAAAAAAAATCTATTGACCATTGTGTAAATGAAGGGCTGACTTTACTGTCTGGTTTATTTCAGTAATTCTATTCCTGCAGACATCACCCTCCTCTGTAAAGCAGTGTTAGTCACCCAGGTCTGAAATGTACAATGGCTTGTCTGTCGGCACATAACTTTACTGGATTTGTTCATTCTACTTTCAGTTGATGCAGAAGACCCGAAGATCCTCAAGATGACTCATGTCAACAGGTTCGGGGCAATAAGTAAGATACTCTTCATCTCCTTAAACCCGTGTTTATTTGAGAACTTTATCCCATCTCCTTAAACTCATAATTCTGTCAATAATTCACTGAATGTTAATTCTATAATTCCTGCAGCAAAAAACCTGCACACTTTGGCTTAGTTTCGTCTATAATGCAGTGTTTGTTAATTCTATAATTCCTCCGGCAGAAACCCTGCATACATTGACTGCAGGCCTCCCAGTGAAATGTTTAAAAACTATAAAAACCTATATTTTGATCCTTGAGCCTTTATTTTTTCCAAAGGAACCTATATAACCCTAAAACCTATATAAGCCTATGTTTGGGGCCTTGAAAAACCTGTAAAAACCTTTATTTCGATTTTCAAAACCTATAAAAAACCTATATTGAGGAAGCGGGGCACTGGGAGGCCTGTTACTGTTAGTTCCGTCAGTGATTCACTGATTGTTAATTCTATAGTTCCTGCAGCCGAAACCCTGCATACATTGACTTAGTTTCGTCTATAATTCAGGTTATGTTAATTCCATAATTGCTCTGGCAGAAACCCTGCATACATTGACTCACTTTCGTCTATAATTTAGGGTATATTAATTCCATAATCCCTCCAGCAGAAACCCTGAATACATTGACTTAGTTTCATCTATAACTCAGTGTATGTTAATAATTCCTGCAGCAGAAACCCTGCATACATTTACTCTAAGTTCCGTCAGAGATTCACTGATTGTTAATTCTTTTACTCCGCGGCAGAAGCCCTGCATACATTCAGAGTACTCTGCAAGGATCTTGGCGAACAGGTAAGAAAAATTATTCTGGTTCTTTAGATTAAAAATTTCTTGCTTGTGAAAGTATGTACATTTTACAATATTTGTTTTATTTTGGATTAGTAAGAAGAGAATGATAAATAAGCACCTGGTTATTATTTCTATAAGATGTCTTCTACAATATTAGCATATAAATCTTTTTTAACATTTGAATGGACACGTTTTCTTTAGCAACTACAGTAAAACTCTGCTTTCGGGACTCCCCGCTTAAGGGGACACCCCACTTAAGGGGACACCCCGTTCAGAGGGTCACGCTGCTTAAGGGGACAGCCGAATTAAGGGAACGCAGTGCTTAAGGGGACAGTCGACTTAAGGGGACACCCAACTTAAGGGGACACGTTGCTCGGAACAGAGGGTTTCCCTATAATCCAGGTTTTACTGTATATTTTCACTCTCAATGTATGGCATATTCTGCTCTGTTTTGTCAGTATCTGACAGTGACTGTAGGAAACGGCGTCACCTCCAAAAACCGCTTCCCGGCTTCGGCATCCGCTAAGGTTAGGTAAGTGTGGAAGGTTCCTATCATATCATGAAATACTTAGAAGGAAATCCACAAGGTGAAAATAACTTGATCAATACTCCACTGAGTTAGACTGCAGAGTAATTCACAAAGCAGTCAAATGAGGTGGAGTGCAGACCAAGTTATTTTCGTCGAGTGGGTCTCCAATTTTATCTCACCCCGTATATCTTCATTAATCAATAAAACACCCAATTAGTCATTGAGTATTGGGTACTCTACCTTCACGGCCGTGGAGTATGAGTTCCTAATGTTAAGCCTATGTAGAAAAATACTGGGGTAAGATAAAAGATTCTATTTCACAAAAAAAAAATTAACAGAAAAAGAAGCAGCTTATTACTCTCTTTTAACAGTAGAAGATCTAAGCAATGGAAAAAAACCCCACAATATTATCCTCATCATGAGATACATATCCATGAGATTCTGATTCATCCAAGTGTTTGATATTTAACTGAAAGTTATACATGAATCTTTAATATGTGAAAAGTAAGTTATGTCACAAGTGTTTCATAGTGATATGTTTATTGTGCAGGTTCGCTTGTGCACAGCCGGTGGGCCTTCATCTTCGGCCCATCGTGTCGCATCCGACCGACCTACCTCCATGCCCCATCACGCAGGACTCGAACGAGCCGGTAAGTCACTCACACTCATATCAACACCACCATGGCCCAGTAGTCAGCGGCGGAGCCTTTCAGCATCTGTGAGACTACCAGGTACTGACTGTATGATAAACTGCCATAGACTAAAAGTATCTCCTGCAAATCATACTGATTGTATGATAAACTGCCATAAACTCAAAATACCTCCCGGAAAGCACACTGACTGCCATAGACTAAAGGTACCTGCTGGAAAACACACTGATTGTATGATAAACTGCCATAGACTAAAAATACTTCACAGAAAGTACACTGACTGTATGATAAACTGCTATAGGTGAACAGATGAATTGGACGCCCTTAGCCTTTTACCGTTTGAGCCCACTGTCAGCGGGAAAACATGGACGCCTTGAGCCCACTCACTAGATGCCTTGAGCCTTCACCTATTTTAGTTTCGACTGGCGGGTTAGGGTTAGACTAGAGTTTGGTGAGGGTTAAGGTTGTGTATATAAACTAGTTTAAATGCGCTTTTAAAAGTTTTTACAACTAGAGGCTCAATGCCTCAAGAAGGGGTAGGCTCAAGGCATCCACAGACAGGCTCAAGGCATCCAGGGTTCAAATCGTCTTGGGCTCAATGCGTCTATAGACCGGTTAAGAGTACCTCCTGGAAAAAGCATTGACTGTATGGTGAACTGCCATAGACTCACCGCTACCTCATCGAAAACACACCGATTGTGGTAAACTACCATAGACTAACAATACCTCCCGGTAAATGCCCTGACTCTATGGTAAATTGCCATAGGCTAGCAGTACCTTCCAGAAAACACACTGATTGTGGTTAACTAGGTAACAGGTTAACTAGGTAACTAGGTAATAGAGGCTCATTGGAGCTGAAGTACTGATCTGGTTATGCAGATGCTGATCTCTTACTGACTCATTAGTATATTTCGACCCATTAATATGGACTGACTCAGTGGAGTTAAACGGACATTATCATTACCAATACTTTAGTATACACGTACACCAGCAACAAAATCGAACTTGAACCTAAACTTGTTCTGGTCAGGCTCATTGGAGCTCATTGGAGCTATTTATAACCAGTCTAAATAAAAGAATTAAAAAAAAAAAAACTGTGCTAGAGTATGTGGGTAGAACAAGGCTGTATGGCATACACCCACCACTTCCACGACCACATTGAAAAGAGTGTACAGGTTTTTTCCAACGTCTGCCATAAGCAGAAGTAAAAATGGTTAAAAACTTGCACGATAAAGGCACTGACTGTAAGGTAAATTGCCATAGACTAGCAGTATCTTTAGGAAAACCCCGGAAACTCCAATCATGTCTGAACATTAACGAATATCAAGAACCACATGGTCAATTTGAATAAATTAACCACCAATCGGATTCCTATTGATATCATATTAGATATACAGAATGTAGATAAATATGTGGATATTTCTGAGATTTTTTAGTAAAACTTGATTGTTGGTGTATTTCAGATCCCGGTGCCGAGTTACCGCGACCTTCAGCTTGGCGTGGTGGTGACCGACAGTAACGGACGTCGCTTCAACAACTTCTCCTCGCTGGCCTTTAAGTGGGACCTCTCGGACGAGTCGATCGCTGCCTTCGGTAATGATGGAAAGATCAAAAGTGACGTGACGACATCAGAGCTGGGCAAGAAGCTTGTTGACAGTATGTTCAAGTTGCACTCCCTCTTGTTTTTAGATGTGGTAGGAGAGTGATAGCATGAGATTTCAGTCTCAGTTGCTATACCAAGATGTAGATGTCTTTGCCTATCGACAAAGACATCTACCTCTGATCCGATCGACAATAATAATGGAGAACAATAATGTCAATGTCTCATACACTCTCACATCGACATGTAGACATTACCTAGGTATACATCGGTGTGCAGTACACACATTGTTCACAGTGTCCTGTACATTGCTGGGGTGTGCAGTAGATTGTTCACAGTTTACAGTAAATTGTTCATGGTGTGCTATACATTGTTCATGGTGTGCTATACATTGTTCATGGTGTGCTATACATTGTTCATGGTGTGCTATACATTGTTCACGGTGTGCAGTGCATTGTTCACGGTGTGCAGTACATTGTTCACGGTGTGCAGTACATTGTTCACGGTGTGCAGTACATTGTTCACGGTGTGCAGTACATTGTTCACGGTGTGCAATACATTGTTCACAGTGTACAATACATTGTTCACGGTGTGCAGTACATTGTTCACGGTGTGCAGTACATTGTTCACGGTGTGCAGTACATTGTTCACGGTGTGCAGTACATTGTTCACGGTGTGCAGTGCATTGTTCACGGTGTGCAGTGCATTGTTCACGGTGTGCAGTGCATTGTTCACGGTGTGCAGTGCATTGTTCACGGTGTGCAGTGCATTGTTCACGGTGTGCAGTGCATTGTTCACGGTGTGCAGTGCATTGTTCACGGTGTGCAGTGCATTGTTCACGGTGTGCAGTGCATTGTTCACGGTGTGCAGTGCATTGTTCACGGTGTGCAGTGCATTGTTCACGGTGTGCAGTGCATTGTTCACGGTGTGCAGTGCATTGTTCACGGTGTTTTTATTTTTTATTTTTGTTTGTTTGCTTTATTTAGACTGTAAAGGTGGTCGGCCAAAAGGCTGGTGTGATTCACCCTTACAGTATTGTTGTCTGGGTGTGAATCATCAAAAAATATAGTCAAAGTTACATTTCAATGCTACATTTCCTCAGATCCCAATATATAAATACATGTAACTTCAACCCTTTTGTCAATAACTTTAAGTTATTGAACTCATACATATATCACAGCATAATATAACAACCTTAACAGAATTTGGCATAAGTCACCTAACCTAATTAATATTCAACTTATCGCATTTCTGCGTGACTAGTACATTTCTTCCAAAACCAATGTGTATATCAACCTTTGTCACAATCCTGTGAAAGTCTTTCTTATATGGCGGAGGACAACATGGTATTTACCCAGACAAGAGGTCTTCAATCGCCCTCTTTTTCAAATCTCTTTTAAACTTATCGTAGTGTTCGATATTTCTGAGTCTGGGAGATAGAGCATTCCATAGAATGGATCCCTTGTACAATATACTTTGTTTGTATAGCTCAACTCTTGGGCGTTCCGTTCTAAATACAATCGCGTCGGAGCTCCTCGTGTCTCGTCTACGTTTCATAACCAAGTTCACATCATTTTTCCGCTTAAACATGTAATTTATAAGATGAGTATCCCTCCTCGCTTGCAAGAATGGTATTTTTGTTCTTTTGTGTACTGTCAAGTGCATTGTTCACGGTGTGCAGTGCATTGTTCACGGTGTGCAGTGCATTGTTCACGGTGTGCAGTGCATTGCTCACGGTGTGCAGTACATTGCTCACGATGTGCAGTACATTTTTCACGGTGTGCAGTACATTGTTCATGGTGTGCAGTACACTTAACACATACAGTTCACTTAACTTTTGCTTGTGTTGTAGACTACCAGCAGCTGCTGATGCTGCAGAAGCTTGGTCCACTGCGGGTCACAGCCAGCGTGCCCCAATACAAGCAGTTCTACTTCACGTCGCAGAACATCGCATACGAGCTGAACCTGGACCCCGCGATCTCAGCCAGCCTGGACCTGCACAGCGTGGAGGACCCCATCATCACGCCCGACTTCATCTCAATCTTCAACCACCCCTCCAACAAGGTCAGCTTACCACACCACTCAATTACCGCAGGCTTAAAGCTTCATTCCATTTACCCGAATTATATCCCAATCCTGCCATGTTCAGTTTCTATTCGGATCAGGGCTAAAACAATACCTGATTGGGGCCTGAGTGGTGATCAGCACCAAATTCAGCCAGACGGAATCGAGCTTTTATCAAAGTTACTATTTATGGTGGAGTAATAATTCCACCAGAGATGACAGTTTTCTATTTGTTCATGGAAATTCAACTTTCATTTACCAGTCCTGTCATTTTCCCCTCCAGATTATATTTCATATTTTTGTTTCTAACCATGATTTTCATCCCTCATTGATAAACCTGTAATTACCTGATGGTTCTGCTGTCCGTCGCCAGGTGTCGATGCGTATCAGTGGTGGTTCCGGTTACTTCCTCGTCAACTATGGTAACACCAACATCGCCAAGGTCACCTACGAGCAGAAGAAGCGCGACATTCTCGTGAGTACTCAGCATCACTTTGTTATATTATTTACATAGAATAAATGGACAATGATCAATGATTTGTGGACAGGCAGCCATAAACTACAACGCGTAGGTCAGGAGTAATACCTCTCCATTGTTCCACGGTTTAAAACTTTTGAATACATTTCTGGCACATATACAGCATGCTGATGCGAAAGAGAAATTACAAAATTTAATGGCAAATTACAAAGGAGATAACTGGGTAAAATGATATTAAAAGACAGATCGGAGGATTGTTCCTGGTCATTTCGCTCGATGCGGGATCTTCTGTCATCTTGCTCATCATCAATTTATCGGTTAACCCGTTACTGTTCTGTTTGTATTACATGTACTTTAGAGCTATTTTACTTTCACCCCATCTTCATCTCTACACCACCTTATTCAAGATGCTTGGAAATTTGGTTGCCAAACATCTGTATTCACTGGAAAGAAGTTGATCAAGCATAATAAAAAAAAAAAAACAGAAAAAAAACCTCAGGCATTAGCGAGTAAATACCACTAAAACTCTCACGAATAAATTACACTTAAGAATTGACATACTAAAGATTATATTGTATTTCTTTGTCCTCCAACCATTGGCATAGCGCTGTAAATACAAACAAGCAGTCGAGATATTTGATCTAAAAATGTATTTTGCATGTACTGTGGTTCTGAATTGTGTATACAAGGGATTTTAAATCTGTATACCACAATTATGGTATCCGATAGTTTTTGAATAATTTGTAGTGGTTTACTCAGTCCCCATTCATTTTCAAAGGGGATTTTGTATATGATGTTCATATACGCTAATAGAGCTGAGTTTTTTCTCACCCATGGTATTTTCATGCCATAGCCTAACATTGGGAACTCATACTCCATGCCCCTGCGAGTATTGCAGTCCATTCTCCATGGTCTATATCCTGTGTGTTGTCCGTTCTTCTAATGTGTACAGGGGTGAGATGAATACAGAAAGCAACTCGTTTTTAACCAAACTTGTTTGAATGCTACGTAATATTCACTTGGCTGTCGCCTCATTCATATCACTCCGCATCAAACTCATGGAGATCAACGACTTTGACCAAAAGTCCTTTGTTTCTTCTTTAGTATCAACATTAGAATTACAGAAATTGCTGAAATATGTACTGATTCTCCTCATTGGTCTATCGTTCTATTGTGTTCAGGTGGTACCCGTACAGGACGGCTCGTTCGCCATCACAGCCTACGACCTGTGTATGGAGACAGCGGAGACGGCGCGCAGCGAGATTCACATCTCCGGAGTGAATGCCATCATTCTGCAGGTCGTCGACAAGGTCTGTGTGCTGTATTCAGTCATCTGAACAACCTCAAAAATGTTCTACGAGGAAAGCCTTACCCTCAAATCTACTTTTTAAGAATACTTGTGAATTTGATGCCGCAACTGTCCCAGTCTGGCTGTGAGCTCGCCAGTGCAACAATTTTGGTCCATGAAACGGGTGAATTCGATACTGCCTGGGGTCCCGACCGACCGGCCAGCCAATCCTATTCTGGATGGATGGACCGGCCGGCCTGACTGGACCCGAACGTAGCAGTATCAAATTCACTGGTACCAAACTTGCAGTGATAGCAAATTCGCTGCATGCCGTTATAAAATACACAGTGTTGAATGCTAACAGAAATAGAAATAGAAATAAGAATTCTAATAAACCTTATTTCACTTCGTCCCATGAGAGTTGTCAGAAACCTCCTTTGTTTTTTTAAAATTTCAGGTGGAGCTACATAAGGAAATCACAGTTCGGGTTTCTGTTCTCGACAAGAACGGTCAGCCGCTGAAGGCCTCCTACTTCCCGCTGATGGGCCTCAAACCGAGGCCTGCGTCAAACATCATCACCCTTAGGTAAGAATTGTCTGCGGCTGAGGAGTCTCAAACCGAAGGATGTGTCTAAAAGGCTGATTCCACCAGCATGGTGGATTTGCCGTGTTATATCTTGGTATATGTTGGTAAAAAAAAAATTCTGCTCGTCTTGACATGCTCCACTTTCCTGGTGGGGTGTGGGAGTGTCGAGTCATTTGCGGTAAAAAATTGCCTTCAAGTCACTACAGATGGCGCCACCATAACAAACACGACTGGTCCCCCACCACAGGGGCCAGACGGCAAGCAAGAGCATTGGTTCAGAAAGTTTCCCGCCACCCTTTGTCCCGACCTGCACCAATTAGAAGCAGCGAACGACCCCATGTGACTGAACACAACCAGTTGATACCATGCTTTGAAGATGACCGGAATAAATTAACTCACACGCCGACCGCAGGCCGAGTCGCTCGCCGATCACCCGTCAACCACAATATATCTTGCTATATCTTGTGAAATGTCATACCTCCTTTGTCACGATATGTTGCGCGCAATGATATGTGTACTTTTTTGCAATGTCGTGTGTATATTTTGTTGCTCCACCACAAGATCTATTGCCGACATATTGCGATCTATTATGGCAAGAACGCGACAAAGGTGCTTAGCCAGACCGATGCACCATGCCAAATATGCACATGATAACTTGGAACCCAGCAAGATTTAGCCAGACAACCAAATCATGACTAATCTAGCTATATCTTGTGTGTTGCTGGAATCAGCTCTTAACATCATCATCCTCAGTTAAGACCTGTCTGTGTGGGGCTGTCGGGTCTCAAAACAAAGCCTTTGTAGCTGATGGGTTTTAAGCAAATATATAATATTAAGAGTATTAGATGTCATGGTTTCCACTAAGCGATTTTGGGGCACTGATCGACTATCAGCCAAAATTTCTAGGAATTTGCCGAGTCGCCAAGTGGGAACACAAAATTGCAAAATCGTCAGCGGCTATTGCCCTACCCTCTGTTGTTCGGGCTTCAGTCAGCGACTGGTTTCTCGCTTAAAAGGGCACCAATCTCTTGCGATTTAATTTCAAACATGTTTGAAATATATTGGGGCATAGTCGCCAACTATGCTCTCCCACCCGCTGTGCGACTGCAGTTTCCCGGCGATTATGCCCGGCAGTAGGCTCATGGGCAGAAATCGCCAAGTGGGAATGGGCCTTAATACATTTCATTTTTGAATTTACTTGTTGAATTTTTTTTTCTCGTTGAATTGTTATCTGATAGATGGCAGCATACCATAAACCTGAAACTAATTTCTGTATGTGGAAAATGAGGGGCTTGATGATAAAGCAGGGATTTCGCCTCATTTACTCCCAATAAAACTGGTTTGGACCTCCCCACAGACCCTCAGCCCCATGTCTCTCTTGAGGCAGAAAAATCCACATGAAAAACATTTCCACCTTTTCTCCCTGACCCAAACTGACATCCCTGATATTGTAAATGATTCTTTCTATGAGTTTAAAATATCTTTTCTCGGCCCTAACTTTCATCCCTGATAATATATTATGTGCCTTTAACTCAGACCTGACCCGGCCAAGAATGATGACCCGTACTCCGTGCAGTACATTGTTCATGGAGCTGCCCTCGGTCGCACCATGCTGCACTTTGTCGCCAAGCCGCAGTCCGGACACACCATCTCCAGTCAGCATAAGCAGATACAAGTAAGTTTACGCATCGCTACTCTGACCAAGTCCCACTCCAGCCACTCTTCTCCTTTGTTCCCAGCGGTGGTAGATTTGCTGTTATATCAAAGGCCAATCCTTCTCATACCATGTCTATGTGGTGTGGTGTACAGCCACCTTTCTCCTTCACCCCCAGCAGTGGTAGATTTACTGTTAAATCAAAGGCCAATCCTTCTCATACCATGTCTATGTGGTGTGGGAAGTAAAAGAACTCTCACCTCAGTAAATGGGAGGGGGTGAGATTTCTACCTAAATTCATTACATAGATTCGGTTACTACCCTTGTGGTGTCAAAGAACCTTGAGAAAAAGTCTGGTAAGAACCTGTAATTGTTAACTGGACGTTAAATCAAACCAACCAACCAACACTAACGTAGGTGAGAATTTATCAGTGTGGTACGTTTACCTCATTACTTACTCCAGCCTGTTAGAGAGAAATTTGTCTCGGTGAAAAGTAATGAAAAGAATTTGAAGTAAAGTGAGAAAAGTTACCTTTTTTGGCACTATTACTTACTTCCCTAATATATAAGTCATTGATGAGACTAAGAAATAATTTAGAAGATTCGCAGGTGATGAGTTGCACCCTGGGGCCCTGGTCCGTGTTGGATAGGGGCCCTCGGAGATTGTCGCAATGACGAGTCGACCAAGTGCACAGGGGCCATCTGATGTGAACAGTTTCAGTAGAAACATTTCTTGTATCCAGACTGACCTTGTAATAAACGAACATTATGCCTAGTTATCTCATTCTAGGTATCCCACATGCCCTTAAGATAGAAAATTTGTTAAAGACTCAATGATACATGACAGGTGATTGAAGGTGTGATAAACATCAAGTTTTAATTTGTGAAGTAGATTCGCAGGTGATGAGTTGCACCCTGGGGCCCTGGTCCGTGTTGGATAGGGGCCCTCGGAGATTGTCACAATGACGAGTCGACCAAGTGCACAGGGGCCATCTGATGTGAACAGTTTTGATAGAAACATTTCTCGTTGTCAAACTGACCTTAAAGTAAACAAATATTATGTCTAGTTACCTCTTTCTAGTTATTCCACATGCCCTTAAGATAGAAAATCTGTTAAGACTTGATGTTACATGAAATAGTGATTGAAGGTGTGATAAACATAAAGTTTGAATTTGTGAAGTAGCGTCGCAGGTGATGAGTTGCACCCTGGGGCCCTGGTCCGTGTTGGATAGGGGCCCTCGGAGCTTGTCGCAATGACGAGTCGACCAAGTGCACAGGGGCCATCTGATGCGAATAGTTTCAATAGAAAACATTTCCCGATGTTAAACTTGACTTTCATTACTGCTTTCTAGTTATTCCTCATGCCCTTTAGATAACAAATCTGTTTAAAACTCAATGATACATGTTCAAAGAAATAGTGATTGAAGATATGATGCGCATAAAGTTTTTATTTTTGAAGTAGATTCGCAGGTGATGAGTTGCACCCTGGGGCCCCGGTCCACGTTGGATAGGGGCCCTCAGAGATTGTCACAATGACGAGTCGAACAAGTGCACAGGGGCCATCTGATGCGAATAGTTTCAATAGAAACATTTCTCGTTGCCAAACTGACCTTATAGTAAACAAATATTATGTATAATTACCTCATTTTAGTTTTTCCACATGCCCTTTAGATAGAAAATCTGTTAAAGACTCAATGATACATGAAATAGTGATTGAAGGTTTGATAAACATCAAGTTTGAATTTTTGAAGTAGAGTCGCAGGTGATGAGTTGCACCCTGGGGCCCTGGTCCGTGTTGGATAGGGGCCCTCGGAGATTGTCACAATGACGAGTCGAACAAGTGCACAGGGGCCATCTGATGCGCACAGTATCCTTCAACACGTTTCTTGCCAAGAAGATTTTGGTAAATTTATATCAGACAAATGCAATTTCTAACCATTTTTATATTCATTTATTCCATGGTACACACATGTCTGAAGAAATCATGATAGAAGGTATAGCAAAGTGCAGCTGGGGAACTCAATATCCTAATGACACAACATTATAAGGATTCGAGTGAAATAATTATTGGTACCTTCCATGAACTCAGTTTTATACTACAAATATTATTTGCTTTTTTCTTCCCTAGGTATTTCCCCCCCTGAGGCTGGACCCACGAAACATCACCATTATCGTCGGAGCACTCTTCCAGGTATGTTGTTGATCGTATATCTCTAATACACTGGGGTGGAAAGTTAGTTTAGTTGTTAAAACACAGGATATGTAACCGCAAGGTTGTGGGTTCAAGTCCCACTGCAGCCACCTTTCTCCTTCATCCCCAGCAGTGGAAGATTTACTGCTATATCAAAGACCAGTCCTTCTCATACCATGTCTATGTGGTGTGGTGTGCAGCCACCTTTCTCCTTCACCCCCAGCAGTGGTAGATTTACTGCTATATCAAAGGCCAATCCTTCTCATACCATGTCTATGTGGTGTGGTGTACAGCCACCTTTCTTCTTCATCCCCAGCAGTGGTAGACTTACTGCTATATCAAAGGCCAGTCCTTCTCATACCATGTCTATGTGGTGTGGTGTACAGCCACCTTTCTTCTTCATCCCCAGCAGTGGTAGATTTACTGCTATATCAAAGGCCAGTCCTTCTCATACCATGTCTATGTGGTGTGGTGTACAGCCACCTTTCTTCTTCATCCCCAGCAGTGGTAGATTTACTGCTATATCAAAGGCCAGTCCTTCTCATACCATGTCTATGTGGTGTGGTGTACAGCCACCTTTCTTCTTCATCCCCAGCAGTGGTAGACTTACTGCTATATCAAAGGCCAGTCCTTCTCATACCATGTCTATGTGGTGTGGTGTACACCCACCTTTCTCCTTCATCCCCAGCAGTGGTAGATTTACTGCTATATCAAAGTCCAGTCTTTTTCATACCATATCCATGTAGTGTGGTAACTAAAGGACGTCTCACCTCAGTAAATGTGTAGGGATGAGATTTCTACCTAAATTCATCTCAAAGATTAGCTCACCACCAAACCAAAGTAAGTCTAATAGAACATATTGGATGTTAAACTACCCAAACGAGAAAAAATATATGTATATTACATTCTCCTATGAGACCAGATTTAAGTGATTGGTTTATCGCATGTAACTAAATATAGCGAGTCTGTTCCAAGGCGCTGTTGTTGTAGTTACAAAACTATTCCCAGCCCGATAGTTAGCCCATCTGTAGTTTACTCAGTATAGGAGAATGAAGTTGCTACCCATCAAATTCTCTCCTTTAAATCAAGTTTTATAGACACTGTTGTAGACAAACACTGATGCAACATTCAATAATTGTCAGAAATGACAATTTTGTCGTTATTTCCATAGATTTTAAATACCACAGACAGCCAACCTATTTCATTGTGTGAGCCATAAAAATGTATTTATACTACAATAGATACTATCTTCATGATTGCAAATATATTGATATCTGTATCTGTAATATGATATTAAATTGAAAAGAAGATGTCCATCAAGGATTATGTAAGAAACTTTGAGAGAATCAAATGTTAGTTTATTTTTTTAATTTTTTTTTTTTACAAAGTTTCTTTATTGAGTTGAAAAGACTTAAAATTATTACTATTGGTTTTCTTGGGTTTATGAAAGCTCAATAAAGTGGTTCAGGCCTTAGCCTATTTCAAAGGCTCGTTTTAATGGTTTAATTGGTTTGGTTCAGGTGACAGCGCAGGGTGGTCCACAGCCACAGTCCACCATTGAGTTCAGTATCGGGAACGACGACATCGCTGAGATCTCCAACAGCGGACTGATCGATGCCCAGGCGGTGGGTCAGACGCGCGTGGTGGGTCGGGCTGTCGGGTACGAGATGGAGAACGGACGAAGGATTGTGTACTCGCAGGATGAGGTCAGCGTACATGTGGTGCAGCTTGAGGGCATTCGTATCTTCGCTCCGCTCAAACGGCTGCAGACAGGCACACAGGTAGGCATCGTCAGGCACCATCATTGGAACTTTTCTACAGCAATATCAGAGGTGGTAGATTTACTGCTATATCAAAGGCCAATCCTTCTCATACCAGGTCTATGTGGTGTGGGAAGTAAAAGAACTCTCAACTCGGTAAATTTGTAGGGGTGAGATTTCTACCTGAATTCATCTCATAGATTCAGCCAAAACCAAAGTAGGTCTAATAGAACATATTGAACGTTAAACTACCCAAACAAACAAACTATAATGAAAAATGGTACAGTTTACAAACTGCTCCAACGAGAAAAGAATAGATATCATTCACTAAAAAGTTTCATAAATGAACCTTCGCCATGATTACAATTGATTGGTAAAGAAAAGAAGAATGAGGTAGCCTTTATTCCTTGTTTCATTGAATCCTGGGTAGCCTGCCTTAGATATAATATAATTCTGTGTAATTCCCAGTTTTGAACTGTGAAGTAGAGTCGCAGGTGATGAGTTGCACCCTGGGGCCCTGGTCCGTGTTGGATAAGGGCCCTCGGAGATTGTCGCAATGACGAGTCGAACAAGTGCACAGGGGCCATCTGATGCGAATAGTTTCAATAGAAACATTTCTCGTTGCCAAACTGACCTTATAGTAAACGGACATTATGTCTACTTACCTCTTTCTAGCTATTCCACATGCACTTTAGATAGAAAATCTGTTAAAGACTCAATGATACATGACAGGTGATTGAAGGTTTCATAAACATAAAGTTTGAATTTGTGAAGTAGATTCGCAGGTGATGAGTTGCACCCTGGGGCCCTGGTCCGTGTTGGATAGGGGCCCTCGGAGCTTGTCACAATGACGAGTCGACCAAGTGCACAGGGGCCATCTGATGTGAACAGTTTCGGTAGAAACATTTCTCGTTGTCAAACTGACCTTATAGTAAACAAATATTATGTATAATTACCTCATTCTAGTTTTTCCACATGCCCTTTAAATAATAAATCTGTTAAAGACTCGATATATGTTTAAAGAAATAGTGATTGAAAGTTTGATAGACATAAAGTTTTAATTTGTGAAGTAGATTCGCAGCTGATGAGTTGCACCCTGGGGCCCTGGTCCGTGTTGGATAGGGGCCCTCGGAGCTTGTCGCAATGACGAGTCGACCAAGTGCACAGGGGCCATCTGATGTGACTCTTTCATAAAAATAATCAGACAGTTTTTTCAAGAAATCATCAAAACTGAGATGTGTAGTAAGACTTGTTCATTTTGCAACAGATGCCGGTATATGCAATGGGAACAAATGAACACGAGACTCCATTCACGTTCGGCAGTGCGCTGCCTCCACTCACCTTCACCTGGTCCATCAACAACAAGGAGGCCGTCAGTCTCAACTCTATTTATTACAAGGTAAGCATTTACAGCATCATCACAAAGTCCGGAGTTAGCATGTTGGCTGTCGTTTATCTCCGATATAGGATATATCCATTATACAACATCACTACAAAGTCAGAGTTAGCATGGTAGATGTAATTTACTATCCTCTTATATAGGATATCACTTTTGTACAATATCACCACAAAGTCTAGAGTGGTAGATGTAATTTACCTATGATATAGGATATAACTTTTGTACGTCACCATAAAGTCAGAGTTAGTATGGTATATGTAATTTACCTCCGATATAGGATATAGCCTTCATACCACATCACTACAAAGTCTAGAGTTAGCGTGGAAGATGTAATTTACTATTCTCTGATATAGGATATATGTCACCACAAAGTCACAGTTAGTATGGTATATGTAATTTAGTAACCCCTGATATCTAGTAGAAACTGAACGAGAGTTAGTAGAGTTAGTGTTTATCACATGCTTTATCACTATATGCTCGCCCAGATAATGTCAGTCAATGTTGAGCCTATGGCATTTTTTTAATTAGGGTAGGATAAAAAAGTTGTCCTGTTAGATATTGATTCCTTCCAGTAGTATATAACCTATTCATAGTGATGCAATAAAAAAAAGTGCTATAAATAATGGATGTAAACAAGAGATCCTGATAGCATGCTTCCATATCCTGCATTGGCTGTTGTCTTACTCATCATATCATGTGCCCACAGAGCGGGATTCGCGTGCCAGACGAGAGTAACTTTGCTGTTCAGCTGTTCGCGCATCAGGCAGGTCATGTGACCGTGAGCCTACATGTGACCCCCGCACCCAACTCCATGATGCAACTCCGGGACAATGTGCGACTTCACGACGAGGTCCAACTTCAGGTGGGTCGAACGTCTCTCTCTCTGTCATATTCTCAGTTAGGGGTCCCTCCCACCTACTACAACGGGCTACAATTAAGCCATCTGTGACACTTGCCGCTGTCGCAGACTTAATTGTAGCCCGTCATAGTAGGTGGGGGGCCTTATTGCAGTGACAACCCACCGTGCTCTGCGATTAACCTTCCGACGGCCTACGACAGGCTACGATGGCCCACGAAATTCAAACATGTTTGAATTTTGTAGACCATCTACGATTAACTTTTTTTTGTTGTAGCCCGTCGGAACGCAGCGAGTTTGTCGGGGACAAAACCTGACTAATTGAGGAGTTTGTCTGCGACACCTCCACAATTTTTTCAGTTTGTCGCCTACACGGCCAAAGGGTTAATCGTAGAAAGTAGGTGGGAGGGACCCCTAAGAATGATGAACCCAACTTCAGATGGTTCGATAGTCGCTCTGTGTCATATTCTCAGTAGGAATGACAAAGTCCAACTTCAGGTGGATCAAAAGGAGGAGAGTTAGCTCAGTGTTTAAGGCACTGGACATATAATCCCAAGGTTGTGGCCATTCTCCTTCACCCCCTGCAGTGGTAGATTTGCTGCTATATCAAAGACCAGTCCTTCTCATACCATGTCTATGTAGAGTGGGAAGTAAAAGAACTCTCGTTGACAATCTTCTCTCATGTTCGGGTCGGCTGAGCTTTTAACAGAAAAAATTTCCAGGTAGGCATTCGTGGTAGCGTATCAGTATACACCTCGTACATGACAACAAGTAAAAGAACTCTCATTTTAGTAAATGTGTAGGGGCAAGATTTCTACCTAAATTCATCTCATAGATTCGATCACCACCCTTGTGGTGTAAAAGAACCCTGAGAAAGTCTGGTAAGAACCTGTAATGGTTAACTGGACGTTAAATCAAACCTACCAGGTGGGTCAATCTTCTCTGTGTGTCATCTTCTTCGTAAGAATGAAGAGGTCCAACTTCAGGTGGTCCGATCGTCTCTCTGTAAGGAGGAGTTTTTGAAGGATTACAATTCGCAATTGGATTGTCCCCCGTTCAGTGAGGGTAAAAGTGCTTCCACTGAGGACTCTCCACAATTTGTATTTACGTGATTAAAACTAGCAGAGATTACCGCCATTTCTACTTGTTTTCTTGATATCATAAATGCATTAGAGTTGTCTTCATAATATTGATAGAAAAAGTTGATTAAAACATGCATTAGTTCAACCGAAATATAAGTGAACATACTCTTGATAATGAATAACTTGCTTATGTGAATTTTATATAAATGCAGGTGTTCGAGAGACTGCGGCTGACGCACCCGACAAGCTGTGACGGGTCACTCCTCATGACGCCCAACACTGAGACGATGGTCAAGACGAATAGGTATGCGCAATAATGCAGGATTCCACCAATAGATGCTCAGTGGTTATGTTCACAGGAAAATCTATCATACCACACCTTGCCATCCCCCAAGTACCTTGTGCTTGTTTTCGTATACTATGTTGTACATAGGTTGCGCAATACTGCTGCATGGAAAATTTTTTGTAATACCTATTATAAAAGGAATACCTAATCTGGGCATACATTGAAACCAGCTGTAATGGCTGAGTATGATCCCAGTATAAATACAAGTTTAAAAAAAAAAAAAAAAAGTAAACCCTCGCCAAAACTCAGCAGCAATTGACCAGTGAGATTTGCTGCTTGGCTGCTGACATTTTTTCAGAAAGGGAGCGATTCTTCTTGAACGATCTATATATACAACCCACAACTCTGAGTGTGTTTTATTACCAGAGCCCCCACTGTAGAGTCAAATTTGTATCAAGATTTTATTTGCTATCTATTTTCTAACCAAGATTTGCTTCCCTGAATTTGTAGTCAAGAAACCTGTCTCTCTGGTTTATCTCATTCATGTTGCTGAGATGTTAAATCTGTATCCAAATTAGAGGACGGGGCTTAAACACCTCCACTGCGGCCTACGCTACCTTGAATTTGACCAGAATTTGATCTGATACCAGCCTGTTGCCATGTTATAACGTAGCAACCATTTTGAAAAGAGTCAACAATATTGGGATAGCCCTGGAAACCGTTTGTGACTGTCTCCACGTCCTTCAAACAGATGTTTCGTTCGGGGGGAGAGTGTAGGAACTCTGCCATACCCAAAATATGGGTGTGGGGGGGGGGTAGAAAAATGTATTTTCTAGGGGCTTAAACTCAAAGTTTCGTCCGAATCGGACTCTTCAGGCGTCTTGGGGGCTTACAAGGTCTTGACAGTGTCTAGTTTTAGATAGATAAACCATGATAAATGCTGTAAAATCTGCTTGTCAGTGCAAGTTTGATGTTTGTTTTGAGTCAATAAACTGTTATAAAAAAAACCAAAAAACCTGTACTCATGCAGGGATGGCACAGCCCGCCTCATCTACAGGATCGAGACGGACAGTCCGGACGACATGCCCGTCGTGCAGGTGTCCGAGGCCGGTCAGCTGGTGTCTGCGGCGAGCAGCGGTCACGCCAGTCTCGTCATCACAGCACACGAAGACTTTGGAGTGAATCAAACCATGGTCATCCTCATCAAGGTAATCTGCTCTGCCTGGTGCAGTCTTCATACAGAAATGAGAGCTTCAGTTTGTTTGATTTTCAGTTATTTTTCTCAGCTCTAGATATATTTCATGTATTCTTGTAAATGTTTTTTTCTTCAGATTTTGGGGATTTTTTTTTAGCTACGTCCCATATCTATTCTTGTAAATGTTATTTGTTGTATTTACCATAATGTAATAAATATATATTACTTTGAGATGCTGCCAATCTCTGCAGAGGAGATGCTGCTCAAGTTTTCAATTTCAAAGCCAATAGATTTCATTTCTTTCCTCTGTGTGAATTCAGCAAATCTCTGCTCTGAGAGTGACTCCTTAATTATGGAGATTTCCCAGTTTATTTTCTAGGTTTCATTCAATGAACCTTTTATAGAAAGTAGTTTTAAACTAAATTTATGGCCTCGAAATATAATTTTCATTGACTGTCCTTCTATAATAATAAGTGAAAGAAACTTCATGATTTACTAGATATGTTTCCTCAGTACACAATTCCATGTTGTACCTTAGGAATGACTAATTGCATGTTTCAATGTGTTTTTTAGGTGAAACCCGTCTCGTACCTGATGTTATACAGGTGAACCTAATCGTATGTTTCTGCATATTTCAGGTGAAACCCGTCTCGTACCTGATGTTATACAGGTGAACCTAATCGTATGTTTCTGCATATTTCAGGTGAAGCCTGTCTCGTACCTGATGTTATACAAGTGAACCTAATCGCATGTTTCTGTGTATTTCAGGTGAAGCCCTTCTCGTACCTGATGTTATACAAGTGAACCTAACCGTATGTTTCCATGTATTTCAGGTGAAGCCCGTCTCGTACCTGATGTTATACAAGTGAACCTAATCGTATGTTTCTGTGCGTCTTTCAGGTGAAGCCCGTCTCATACCTGATGTTATACAAGTGAACCTAATCGTATGTTTCTGTGTATTTCAGGTGAAGCCCGTCTCGTACCTGATGTTATACAAATGAACCTAACCGTATGTTTCTGTGTATTTCAGGTGAAGCCCGTCTCGTACCTGATGTTATACAAGTGAACCTAACCGTATGTTTCCATGTATTTCAGGTGAAGCCCGTCTCGTACCTGATGTTATACAGGTGAACCTAATCGTATGTTTCTGTGTATTTCAGGTGAAGCCCGTCTCATACCTGATGTTATACAAGTGAACCTTATCGTATGTTTCTGTGTATTTCAGGTGAAACCCGTCTCGTACCTGATGTTAAACGCAGACACAGTGATCCACACGCGGGGACGCACCCTCTCAGCTGTCCCTGTGGGCAGCATCCTCCACTTCATCGTTACATACCACGATGATGTGGGCGAGAAGTTCTACGCAACCAACACAGCGCTCAGACACCGCCCGAACAGGTACGAGCTAATACAAACTCCTGACTCGGCTTGAAATTGTGTCACAGGGGCTTTCATTGGACATTCATCAGCAGAGGCTGCAAAGGATTTTTTTCCGCCTCATAAATTTTTGTTTACCTTAAATACTTGCAACATTGTCCATACAACAATTTAGTATTTTGAAGTTAATGCGAAACACTACATTAAATTTCTAATTGAATCTGCTGTGATTAAGGAAGGAAGAGAGTTCTGTCTTTCGCAGGTTAAGACAACCGAGCATCGAAGTATATCTAAGTAGTGTGAAATTGATCTGAAAGATTTCCGAACAAGAACGGTGTTAGCACAAATGAGTGATTTAGTTAATGTAGAGTTATAAGAAATGACGGCCAGTGGAGTGTTTTCACAGGCATTCATTTAGCTCTAAGCAGTGTTAAGAACGAGCTGAATCGAATATTTTTTTGATATTTTTTTTTTAGCAATTTTTATTAAGGGAATATTGTGTGTACAATCCACAAATTCGGCGATACAGCCGTTCTTCCACTCCGGCCCTAACCCCCTACTCCTCATTCTGATGGCGAGTGTTAAGCCAAATGAGCAGTGGGTCTTTGGTATGACCCGACTGGGGTTTGAACCCACCATCTCCCATGCTTGAGGCGAACACCTCTACCATGTAGCTGCCGAGCTTGGTATCGGAAAAATGAAATACCAACTACATTTAAGGGGTACTTATGAAGCTGTACCGTTTGAATGTTGATTTTGACATGTAGAACCCTTGAGTAAGTTCATGTTTGTTATCGGCAGGTTTGATCTTGTCCACGTGCAGACAGGACCTGAGAATGGAACGCTGATCGCCAGAACGACGAGCACAGGACAGACGGTCCTCAAGGTAAATAGTCGTATTGATAAATCTCGTGATATGTTCTGACAGACGGTCGTCAAGGTAAATAGTCGTATTAATAGACCCGTGATATGCTCTGACAGACGGTCCTCAATCTAAATAGTCGTATTGATAAACCCTGTGATATGTTCTGACAGACGGTCGTCAAGGTAAATAGTCGTATTAATAAACCTCGTGAAATGTTCTGACAGACGGTCGTCAAGGTAAATAGTCGTATTAATAGACCCGTGATATGCTCTGACAGACGGTCCTCAATCTAAATAGTCGTATTGATAAACCCTGTGATATGTTCTGACAGACGGTCATCAAGGTAAATAGTCGTATTAATAAACCTCGTGAAATGTTCTGACAGACGGTCCTCAAGGTAAATAGTCGTATTAATAAACCTCGTGAAATGTTCTGACAGACGGTCCTCAATCTAAATAGTCGTATTGATAAACCCTGTGATATGTTCTGACAGACGGTCGTCAAGGTAAATAGTCGTATTAATAAACCTCGTCAAATGTTCTGACAGACGGTCCTCAAGGTAAATAGTCGTATTAATAAACCCTGTGATATATTCTGACGGTCCTCAAGGTAAATAGTCGTATTAATAGACCCGTGATATGTTCTGACAGACGGTTGTCCAGGTAAATAGTCATATTGATAAACCTTGTGGTATATTCTGACGGTATTCAAGGTAAATAGTCATATTAATAGACCCTGTGATATGTTCTGACAGTCCTCAAGGTAAATAGTTGTATTAATAAACCCCATAATGTGTTCTGACAGATGATTCGTCAAAGTAAATAGTCACATTAATAAACCCTGTGATATGTTCTGACTGATAAATCCAGCTAAATAAGTAAAACCTCGCATAAGCAGACAGCTTTCGTTCTGGGCCACAGATTAATCTGTTTTTGTTGTGGTGTCCAGCAGAGGTGTCTACTTACACAGGGGTTTTAGGACTTTTCGTATCGAAATAACTGTCCGCTTACGCAAGGTGTGCGCTTATACGGGGTTGAATTAAACATCTAATACAGGAACAAATTTCCGTATCAAGTAAAAGTGTCTGCTTATGCGGGGTGTCCGCTTATGTAGGGTGTCCGTTAGGTGGGGTTCTACTGTAGTCATATTAATAAATCCTGTTATATGTTCTGACAGACAGTTCTCGAGATAAATAGTCACACTAATACCCCATGATATGTTATGATAACACTCGGGTTAAAAACACCTGTTGTCGTGCTGTAGGTGTGGGACCAGAATAACCCCGGTCTCGCAGACTACATCAACATCGCCGTCGGACACGCCATCTCGCCTGCCCACACAACCTTCACGCTGGGCGACATTGTCTGCTTCTCCAGCCCAGTCGTCGACAGCTCAGGTGAGAAAAACAGCACTTATTGACGACAGCTCGGCTTCATTGATACAGTTTTCCACTTTTCCAAGAGAATCCTTGTTTTCAGTTTCCAGTTTATATAACTTTTATTGCTCGAGGTGCCAGTTTTACAAGAAAACCCTTTTTTCCCCTTTTTTTTTCGGTTGCCTATGGAAGTGCCATGGCCACGTTTCATAAATCTTACAATAAAATCCTTGTTTTCACAGTTTATACAGTTATTTTTCTTGTATATGATAGATATTGTATGAATTAAGCCTCATTCACGTTAATAAAACGGTGGTTTGAACCTGCCCACACACCCTCAGCCCAATGGTATGACCGATACAAAATTGAGGCAGTAAATTCCGGATCAAAAATATTTCCAGTTTTTCATGACCCCAGCTGACATCCCTGTTTTCTTGTGTAAAACTGCACTTTGTGCTTGTACAAAAATTACTGATGGATTTGTAATAATTAAGAGTATTATATTAACTACTGTTCTTCAGGTCACGCGGGTTCGTGGAGCAGCAGTTACCCGGTGGTCAGCATGCGCGAGTCTTCGGGCATCGGTGTGGCAAGTCGTATCGGGCAGACAGTCGTCACGTACAAGGTTGGCGAGCACACCACCAACACAGAGGTACGGTCCAGATTACCAGCTCCTATCTGCTTAGCATTGAACACCTTCATTCTTCTCACACCCGGGGGGGGGGGGATAAGCTTAGTAGTTAAGGCACTGGACTTGTAATCCCAAGGTTGTGGGTTTGAGTCCCACTGCAGCCACCTTTCTCCTTCAACCCCAGCAGTGGTAGATTTACTGCAATATCAAAGGCCAATCCTTCTCATACCATGTCTATGTGGTGTCGTGTACAGCCACCTTTCTTCTTCAACCCCAGCAGTGGTAGATTTACTGCAATATCAAAAGCTAGTCCTTCTCATACCATGTCTGTGGTGTGTTGGGGAATGAGATTTCTACCTAAATTCTTCTCATACATTCAATCACCGCCAAACCAAAGTAAGTCTAATAGAACATATTGGACGTTAAACTACCCAACCAAAGAAGCCATGTTGAACCTGGAGTTGATGTCTTCGCTCTTTATTTCCAGGTGAATGTGGCGCCCGTTACACAAGTCTTGATGAAGAACGAAAACCTGCAGCACTGGACGAACGTGGCCGGACGCGCAGCTTCCAACTCCATCCCCGTCATCCTCGAGTCCGGCTCGTCCAAGTCCAACCTCATCGGTGAGTCTTCGCACCCATTCACACCCGTCTCCTGTATAACACATGTCAATCAGCACAAGCCCAGCCCACTTGTATTATGTCACTGCTTGTCAGGGTGGGGAGTTAGTTCAGTGGTTAATGGAAGTCCAAAGGTTGTGGGTTCGAGTCTCACTGCAGCTACCTTTCTCCTTCATCCCCAGCAGTGGTAGATCTAATGCTATATTAAAGGCCAGTCCTTCTCATACCATATCTATGTGGTGTGGTGTACAGCCACCTTTCTCCTTTACCCCCAGTAGTTGTAGACTAACTGCTACATCAAAGACCAGTCCTAAAAGAACTCTCACTCCTGTAAATGTGTAGGAGTGAGATTTCTACCTGAATTCATCTCATAGATTCAGTCAAACCCAAAGCAAGTCTATTATGACTTATTCGATGTTAAACTACCCAAATAAACAAATGCAGTGAGGCAAGTCTGACTAACGTCTTTGATCGTAATGTTGACAGGTACAAACTGCAGCGAGCTCGTGTCGGACGAGAAGTACCAGGTGCCCGTCATGTTATTACGATGTTAGACGAGTCTGAGTAACATCTTTGATCGTGATGTTGACAGGTACAAACTGCAGCGAGCTCGTGTCAGAGGTGAAGTACCAGGTGCCCGTTATGTTGTTACGCTGTAAGACGAGTCTGTGTAACATCTTTGATCGTGATGTTGACAGGTACAAACTGCAGCAAGCTCGTGTCGGACGAGAAGTACCAGGTGCCCGTTATGTTGTTACGAGGTTAGACGAGTCTGAGTTACATCTTTGATCGTGATGTTGTCAGGTACAAACTGCAGCGAGTTGGTGTCGGAGGAGAAGTACCAGGTGCCCGTTATGTTGTTACGATGTTAGACGAGTCTTAGTTACATCTTTGATCGTAATGTTGACAGGTACAAACTGCAGCAACTTGTATCGGAGGAGAAGTACCAGGTGCCCGTTATGTTGTTACGAGGTTAGACGAGTCTGAGTTACATCATTGATCGTAATGTTGACAGGTACAAACTGCAGCGAGCTCGTGTCGGACGAGAAGTACCAGGTGCCCGTCATGTTGTTACGCTGTGAGGCGAGTCTAAGTAACATGCATCCCGCAGTCGACGTCCACGATCTGGTGCATGTGACCGCTGACTTTGACCCTGCTGCTGGTAAGTACACCCCAAACTTTCTCCGAATAATGAGATTATAAATTTCCAAACAGGTGTTTTCATTGGGTGCTGCTCAGGGCTACTCAATAATGAACTTCATTCATTCGTAATAATAAAACATGGGGTCGGTTGAATAAGTTATGCCTACGAAAGAACCGGGTACAAGGAGACCACATTCAAGGGTTAGCGTTTAATGATGTTCCAGCTCGTTCACCAACACTGTCCTTTAGAAAAAATACTCGATGGGGAATTATGTCACAGAGGCTAGCCCATTAGTGTGAAGGTTGAGATAAATTCAGAAACCTATTCAAGTTTAGGGCCAGAGCTCGATACCATCTTATTTGAATCGCTGCGTAATTCATTCGGCTTTGCCTTGTAGGTTTCCCCTGTAGTGACCACCTCACCAATGTGACTATTTTGGCCCAGTCTCTTAAGATCACCCTATAAGCTGGAGTCTAGTCTACATCCAGTTGGAGGTCGATATCTGAAATTATTGTTTTATCAGAGATATCAGTTTTCCGTGTTTTTCTAGATTTCCAGATTTTGCTAGTGTTACAGATAAATAGTATACATTTATATGATTCTTTGTTTTTCTATTTGCAAAAAAAAAATATGGATGTAATGTGGATTCGGATATTTTTCCAGGTTTTTTTTTTTCTCAATTGGTATCTCTGATATTGTTAAAAGCAAACTCGCGAGATGAGAATAACTTGGTCTGTACTCCACAGAGTAATTCGCAAAGTGAAGTTGAGTGAATTACTTGGTGGTCAAACGAGGTGAAGTGTGGATTACGTTTCATCGAGTGGGTTTCTGATTTTATCGCACCCCGTATAAAATTATTAATTAAGGAAATAATTACCCAATTCTTAACATTAACCCTATGGGGAAAAATACCAGGGTAAGATAAGTTGTAAAATTTCATCAGGAATGCTACTAAACCCTTAACCCCCTCCTGTGTGCCGTAGGTCAGTACGTGTGCCGGCTGAAGCGCGTTGCCATGCCGGACCTCCTGCATGTGCTGGCCACACTCGATACGTACGTGCAGCTACGTGCAGTGGTTCCAGCACGTGATGGTCAGCCCGAAGTGTCGTCCGGCGTCGTCAGCCTGCCCTTCCTGCCCGCCTTCCACGTACACTCCGCCGAGCTGGCCCTGAGCAACATGCAGCCGCTCGGCTCCATTCGTGTGTCAGCGACAGAACGCGTCTTCCAGGACATCAAGGTAACATCCACCTGCCACAATTAATTCTAATTGAACGAATTGGTTTTTACACTACCGAAATAAACAAAAAAGAAACCTGCTACAACTTCACAGATGGCAATTTTCCACTTTCCATGGAAATACTTGTTTGTAAAATTAATTATTTTATGTAATTCAAAAATACATAAATAGAGACTCATTGATACCAATACAACAAACCTCCGCACATTTTCTGAACTCCATTCCATTACCAATTCCTGTAAATTGAACAGCCAACTTTGAAAATGTTTTTTTTTTAAAAGAAGAAAATATTGCGGGAAAAAATAAAGAAATTGTTTTTCAAAAAAAGAAAAGTACTAAATAAACGCTTTTTATCTCCACCAAAATGAAAAAAATAATTTTACAAAATAAATAGTAAAATGTAATGTACAAAAATGAATAGAATTTGTTCTTCTTGTGCCCAGTTGACAGCGAGCAACTCACAGCTAGTGCAGGTGCAGTCCCCGGAGCGCGACAGTCAACAGGAGCATCTGGTGCACTTCCCGGTACGCGTGATGGAGAGCGCTGCGCTGTGGCAGGCGGAGAAACACGAGCTGTCGGTGGAGGTGAAGTGTCTGGCCACGGGACAGGTGCACACCGTGTCACTGACCGTGCGGCTCGTCAACAGGGACGGACAAGGTAAATCCTACATTCTGTCTTGCAAAAACACCACCCTCATGTGGTGTGGGAACAAAAAGAACTTGCCTCGGTAAATGTGTACGGGTGAGATTTCTACCTAAATTCATCACATAGATTCGATCACCACCCTTGTGGTGTAAAAGAACCTTGAGAAAGTCTAGTAAGGTAGAGTAGGGAGAGGCCCTACATATCATATGTTTACGTGTTGTATTTTTTCCCTCGGCAGGTTCGGTGCCCATGGACGGGCGTGAGGCGGGGTGGGGAGATGCCTTACATATCGTATGTTTACGTGGTATAATTTTAATTCTTGGCAGGTTCTGTGCCCATGGACGGGCGTGAGGCGGAGTGGGGAGAGGTTCTACATATCGTATGTTTACGTGGTATATTTTTATTTCTTGGCAGGTTCTGTGCCCATGGACGGGCATGAGGCAATGTGGGGAGATGCCTTACATATCGTATGTTTACATGGTGTATTTTTGTTTTTCGGCAGGTTCTGTACCCATGGACGGGCGTGAGGCGGGGTGGGGAGAGGTCCTAGATATTGTATGTTTACATGTTGTATTTTCCCTCGGCAGGCTCTGTGCCCATGGACGGGCGTGAGGCGGGGTGGGGAGAGGCCTTACATATCGTATGTTTACGTGGTATATTTTTATTTCTCTGCAGGTTCTGTGCCCATGGACGGGCGTGAGGCAGTGTGGGGAGAGGCCTTACATATTGTATGTTTACGTGGTATATTTTTATTTCTCTGCAGGTTCTGTGCCCATGTACTGGTGTGAGGCAGTGTGGGGAGAGGCCTTACATATCGTACGTTTACGTGGTATATTTTTATTTCTCGGCAGTTTCTGTGCCCATGTACGGGTGTGAGGCGGGGTGGGGAGAGGCCTTACATATCTTATGTTTACGTGGTGTATTTTTATTTCTCGGCAGGTTCTGTGCCCATGGACGGGCGTGAGGCAGTGTGGGGAGAGGCCTTACATATCGTATGTTTACGTGGTATATTTTTATTTCTCTGCAGGTTCTGTGCCCATGTACGGGTGTGAGGCAGAGTGGGGAGAGGCCTTACATATCGTATGTTTACGTGGTGTATTTTTATTTCTCGGCAGGTTCTGTGCCCATGGACGGGCGTGAGGCGGGGTGGGGAGAGGCCTTACATATCGTATGTTTACGTGGTATATTTTTATTTCTCTGCAGGTTCTGTGCCCATGGACGGGCATGAGGCAATGTGGGGAGATGCCTTACATATCGTATGTTTACATGGTTTATTTTTATTTCTCGGCAGGTTCGGTGCCCATGTACAGGTGTGATGCAGTGTGGGGAGAGGCCTTGCATATCGTATGTTTACGTGGTATATTTTTATTTCTCGGCGGGTTCTGTGCCCATGGACGGGCGTGAGGCAGTGTGGGGAGATGCCTTACATATCGTATGTTTACGTGGTATATTTTTATTTCTCGGCAGGTTCTGTGCCCATGGACGGGCGTGAGGCGGGGTGGGGAGATGCCTATGCGATATTATATATTTACGTGGTATATTTTTATTTCTCGGCAGGTTCTGTGCCCATGGACGGGCGTGAGGCAGTGTGGGGAGATGCCTATGCGATATCGTATGATTACGTGGTATATTTTTATTTCTCGGCAGGTTCTGTGCCCATGGATGGGCGTGAGGCGGGGTGGGGCCAGCTCCTACATGTCGTCGCAGAAAACTACCAGAGCTGGATCTTCATGCTCATGTGTATAGTCGTTCTCGCTCTCACACTCTTTATCAGTAAGTCATATTTATTTAAATCTATAGGGTTCATTACGTATAAATAGTCTGTATATTTGTCGTCAGTGCAACATGGACAAAGTAACCAGAATCTTTAAATCTCTAAAATATATATACAAAGTATTATCATCAAAGGAGACAGATCCCCAAAAAGAACGTAATGTCAACTCATATCATTATACTGACCATGATCGCATCATCAACGTATATATTTATAATTAACTCGACAAGATATTCCCTCTAAACCTATCTAGACTGGTCTTCTTTGAGAAATAATAAGGAGGCATTAGAAGTTTGATGTATTTTCCGCCATGTTTCGGTATTTAATTGAACCTTCTTCAGGGATCAGATATGTAATAACTACACAAGTATTGTTACCGAAGTGAAACTTTTTTACTGGTTGTGAATGTTTGGCAGAATAACTGCCAAGGCAGAGGCCAATTTGTGTATTTTTCTTTTTGAATACAATAACAAAATTTTAAAAATATATATATATATATATAAACAGTCATCTTATGAGAAAGAGTTATGCCAAATGATGATAAAAAAGGCGAATCTGACCGTTACCTGTGTTTTTGTTCGTGTTTGAACTCAAGCATCCATCGTCGGCGATCTTGGTACATTGGCGGAGTGTTGCCCTTGTACTCATAATCCGGACGTAGAAATTGCTGCCCGGTTAAAAGGGGCTGGTGCGAAGACTCGCCAGCCGCGTAACCAGACATAACAGAGAGCCCGGTTCACCGCTCGGCTCACCGGGCTGGACCGGGCCGATACCCACCAAATCCACTGGAATGATCTGAAACGAATCCTAATCTGATGGCATACATATACATAAGATATAAGCACCTTCAACACCAGCATAATTGGTTAGAACGGGGAGGACCAAGGTTGGCTGGGACTAGCATTAGTTCCCTTGTGATCCGCTAGGGGGCTTTAAATCACAAACTCTTCCCAAATTTTCCCAAGCCAGAAAGATTTGTGAACTGTATATAATTCTGTGTGGTGAAATTTGTACACATTAGAAAACATTTGACCTTTTCGCTGCAGCTTACAACGCAGCGATCGCAGCCCGGTCGAGTAACGTATCTCAGCAGCCGGGAGTCTTCCTGCAGCGCGACCAGTCCCCAGTACAACCAGGTACGTGTCTCCGATTTACACAGTATTCAGTTATAATCTTCACGATTCTGTTATATCAGACTAAAAAATGAAAAAAGACAACAATTTAGTCCCCAGTTCAACCAGGTAAATATCTCCGATTTACACAGTATTCATTTATAATATTCACCATTCTGTTATATCAGACTTAGAAATGAAAAAAGACAACAATTTAGTTCAGTACAACCAGGTAAATATCTCCGATTTACACAGTATTCAGTTATAATCTTCACAAATCTGTTATATCAGACTTAAAAATGAAAAAAGACAACCCAGTTTAGTCCCCAGTACAACCAGGTAAATATTTCCGATTTACACAGTATTCATTTTATTTATAATCATCACGATTCTGTTATATCAGACTTAGAAATGAAAAAAGACAACAATTTAGTCCCCAGTACAACCAGGTAAATATCTCCGATTTACACAGTATTCATTTATAATCATCACGATTCTGTTATATCAGACTTAAAAATGAAAAAAGACAACCCAGTTTAGTCCCCAGTACAACTAGGTAAATATCTCTGATTTACACAGTATTCATTTATAATCATCACAATTCTGTAATATCAGACTTAAAAAATAATAAAAGACAATAATTTAGTGCCAAGTACAACTAGGTAAATATATCTGATTTACAAAGTATTCATTTAAAATCATCACAATTCTGTTATATCAAAAATGTAAAAAAAGACAACAATTTAGTCCCCAGTAAAACCAGGTAACTGTCCCAGATTTACAAAGTATTCATTTATAATCATCACAATTCTGTTATATCAGACTTAAAAAATGAAAAAAGACAACAATTTAGTCCCCAGTACAACTAGGTAACTGTTCCTGATTTACACAGTATTCAACTCTTTCTCCTTTTTTAATAATGTTTATTTCACCATTCTGTTTAAGTACACCATTCTGTTTAACAGTTCTTCCATGAGAATCCAGGTTGACAAAGCTTGTTATAAAGATACATCGGTGAAGAATATAAGTGATGATGATTACTAAACAAATGACTATACAATTCGGCCTCGTATATCATGTATGGTAAACTAATGTGTACGGGCATTTAGCAATGCCTTAAATACCTGTTCCGTACAAGCTTATTGTGTTCCCTCTCCAAGGTCTTTCATCACAAATCGTTACCCTGACGAACTCCCTGCTGGGCATGACGTATAAATAATGTTCCGGCCCACTGTCAGGCTGTGCATAAAATAGCCTTCTTTCATGATTTTCGGGTATATAGTATTAACCCTTTAAGGACGGGTGCCTGTGGCCAAGCTACTGCCTGGAGGACGGGTGCTGGTGGGCACTCTATACCGCTAGGGGATGGGCACACAGTCGTTAAAACCTACAATTCAATTGTTTAATCATGTGATAAGATGTATAATCTTAAATATTTATTTCTTTTGAATAGAATATTATGGTATTATACATAAATTCTGTGAAAATTTCATTAGTGTTCCTCCATTATTTTTTGTTAAAAACGATTTTGTAGATTTTTGAGAAATGATGCCTCAAGACATCATTCGCCCTGGGATGGATGATGCTTCAAGGCATCATTCGCCCTGAGCTGGATGATGCCTCCAGGCATCATTCGCCCTTAAAAGGTTAAGGAAGCAATTAAGTCTAAGACGAGATGTGAAACAGGATAGTAACATTTTCTCCTACAAGCGCGCCCCTCTACATGGGGACAAACCTGCTCGACTGGAAAAAGTTTTTGGAAACTGATCAAGTCTCGATTGTCTGTTTTCAGCCTTCAATCCGCCGTCGCCATGGAACTCTCCGTACAGCACAGGAATGTCGGCCAGCAATGTGGAGATGTGGTCGAGTGGATACAACCCGAACAAGTCTTCTTCACCGAACATGCACCAACGCTCTCCCTACACCCTCAACCCCTACACCTAACCTACACCTAGTGTGTCCATCCCAACACTAGAAAAGAAACCAGCAAGTTTTGGTCAAAGTCGTTGTTCTATATGAGTTTGATGCAGAGTGATATGAACAAGGCGAGGTTGGGTGAATATCGCGCTGCATTCAAACGAGTTGGAAAATGACTTCTTTGACCAAAACGAGTTGCTTTCTGTATTCATCTCACCCCTGCTCACACTAAAAGAACGAATGACACACTGGATATATGATGCCATACGTAGACCATGGTTTACAAACTAATACTCATAGGGGCATGGAGAACGAGTTACCAATGTTAAACCCATAGGATAAAGTTACCGGGGGTGAGATAAAACCTCAGCTCCTACAACCAGCACGTAGTGTGCGAACCTTCAAGGTGGACAGACGTGTTGTGTGGAGCGAATCGAGAGAAAACTCTGGGTGTACTTCTGTTATTGGTTCGTTGGTTGAGAGGAGGTGTGAAGTGACATGAGTGGAATAATGAGCCCAGGCATAACCGTATTTTATACAAGGCCATCTCTATAACGCCACATCTTCATATTCTTCAAGGATGAAAGGATTCTGATCAATTATCCATATCCCAAAATTCAGATTATTTATTCCTAATAATCAACAGGGATGCCAGTTTGTAGGATTTTGCCTACATGTAGGATTTTCATTTTAGTCTCAAAGAGATGGAAATTTCAAGAAATTGTACGTTTTGAGAACAATATAGACTCCAGGTTCCCTAAAATCTAAATCTTAGATAAACTTGTTCTGTAATCTTTCAAAATTCTCAATTCAGCTACAACCAGCTCACTCAGTTTGAGGCCCTGTGGATCCCAGTGCTCCAACCTAGACCTGTAGGATGGTAGGATTCCTGTAGGAAGTGCTCCTACGGATAAGGGCAAACTTGAATACTGACATCTGATTGGCTTAAAATATGTCATGTGAGAATAGAATTATTGAAGCCTCACCAAGTGTAAAAAAATATTATCAGAGGAATGCCTAATGAACTTGTAAAGATATTCTGCGGAATATAGAACTGGTAGTGTGTGGTAATCTTTCTTTAATGATTTTCTTTGAAGAGTACTCCATTTAGTGCAGAACTATACATATACCCACTCTCATAGCAGATATCTAGATATCCTATACTGGCCATCCAGGCCCAAGGATTTGCTAGGAGAGTGATGGGAATTCCCCACACACCATGTGCGTTTTAGGTGATACATAGACTGGCATCAGTCCCCATGTAGGAAAATTTCCTGACCCCAACTGGCATCCCTGAATCAAAACTCCACAACATCTTTAAGTGGGCGGCACCCACTCATACCCCGACTGGACCCCGGCCGCACTGACGGCCACTCAAATGTGCCTTTCTATATCTTCTTTTTTTCGGAAAGTGTCTAAACATCCCACAATACTGAGCATTTGCTACTGCTCTGTAACAACACTTCCACTACCAGATTTTTTTTTTTTAACTTGCATCCCTCTGGTTTTTCATCAGGATATTTAAGCGACCTAAGATTTAGGGATTAAACTAATACACTCCCTCTTTAAGAACAACAAAATACTTGAACATCTTATGCGATATCAAGGAGTACCAACAAAAGATTTTAAAATCTGAATAATGGTACAACAAATACAATCAATCTTAGTTTAAGGGAAATTGTATTCCTTCGACAATCAAAAAAGGAATATGTTAATGTGAAAGAGGAATGTAAAAAACAGTAATTCACCCTAGAAGATAGTCAATAGAAGGGAAGACACCAGAGCTACTGTCTGTTTATTTTATCCTACCCCTAATAAAAAACTGCCATAGACTTAACATAGGGAAATTTTATGTGGCAGGCCGTGACATAAAGTGTTTTTTATGCCACTAGAGTCATAACAATATTGACCAATCAAAGAGCAGGATGTCAGCTACTATGAAAAAAAAGTTCTGTTGGTCATAGACTCAATATTTATCTTTTAGTAATACAAAAGCATAGACGAGGTAGGATAAATACGAAACCGAACGAGAGTTAGACTTGTCAGTGTCTATGCCACTCTGGTCAGGTCTGCTCCTCACTACACTCGGCTACGCCTCGTGAAGTAATACACGACCTTCCCGTCGTGGCATAAACATTGTCAAGTCTAACTCTCGTTCGGTTTCTACTAAGTTCCTTCTACTAATACTTCCTTAATTTGGATCACAACAAAACTGTTCAAATTCATCATTCTCGTCAGTGGCTCAGAATTTATCTGATTTTTTTTTTTTCTTTTAAGACTCCACAGGGGTTCAGTGTTTCATAGATTTTGAAAGATTGGTGTGAGAGGAAATGTCTTAAATGTCTCATGTAACTGATAAATGTGAACACATTATTTTTCCAAAAGGAAGCCTAGGTGCTTTGTGAAAGTGTAAGATTGCATTTTTATTTTTCTCAAGGGAACAGTAATGTATTCCTATGCCACCGTCATTTATGTGAATATGAGAAACTGAAATATGCATGACAAGCTTTCTGCTATTCATGGTGAACGAAATGTTTATCATATATTAGAGATATAGAGTGAAGAAGGGGTTCTGAAAGTATGTAGAAATAACTGTACATAGTGATGACCTATAGGGCACAGAGTGATTGCTAGTTCTGTCACTGACCGCCATTGTAAGATAGCACCACTGTAGTCGGGGGACGACCACTGTTATCCGCTGGTATAACCTGTAGACAATCGTGAGACCAGGCTAAACCCCTTTTATGACAAACCCCAAAAATATTTTTGATAATATCAATTGATAACTGGACCCGCCACCTGGTGTTTTGTTCAGCGTCTGGCGGGCAAGATGGCCGCCTCCATAACACAATAGTTATGTGCCCTATACCTTGACCGTCAGTTCTCTACTAGGTGAAAACCGACCCCTCCCACCATCCCTCCCCTCTTGTGATGTAATATATATACATATATAAATTGAAGGCCGGAAAGATTTACGCAGTATTCTGATCTCAAGGACACGTTGCACATAAGTGCAGACCAAATTTCTCGCCACTTTCTTTCCGGCTTTTAGAGATGCCAGTTGTCCATGCGTTATATTTGTGGTGCATTAAATCACGATGATGTGAGATAGAAAAGGAGTAGCGGGTCCAAAAACTGTCATGGGTATCTCTGGGATTAACGAAGAAACCAACAAGTTTTGGTCAAAGTTGTCAGTATACAAAGTCTGATGCAGAGTGACATGAACCAGGCGACAGCCGAGTGAATATCACATAGCATCCAAACGAGTTGGAGAACAACTTCTTTGACCAAAATGAGTTGCTTTCTGTATTCATCTCACCCCTGTACATGCCAAAGGAATGGCCGACACACAGGATATAGACCATGGAGAACGGACTGCAATACTCCTAACGGAGTAACAGAGAACGAGTTCCCAATGTTAAGTCTATTGGACAAAAATACCAGGGGTGAGATAAATACATTTAACTCCGGTGAACCATTGGTTTAACACATTCTGTACAAAATACTCGTATGATAAGGTCAGCAGCTAATTTGAAACATAAGAAATTTTCTTTTTTTTATTATAAGAAATTAAACATAACACTGGTTGGATATATGTGTATATAGGAGAAGTTCAATATATTCAGTATATAAGTGAGTACATATTGTTACAGTAAGTATAACTACTGTATAAAGGATCAGACACTGTTAAAGTGAAGCATTGTGAGAAGCATTAAGTTCCCTGTGGATTCTTCTTTTTGTTGAGTTAAGAATCACGAATCAGTCCTAGTCATTTCTAGGTCTCGTTAAACTTGTATATCTGTGCATTTATCCACAGTCAGGTTTTCAGTGTCAGTATTAGCTGATGGGCAAAAATAGAAGAATATATTAAGTTTGAAGCAAGCAGACTTGCAGCTAAAATGTGTGTGAGATGAAAACATACAGCTTTGAGTTGTGTGTCAGATGCAGCAAGTGATCGTATTCATGTAAGCTTCATATGAAACTGTTTTAAGTCCAATGCACATCTACCGATTCGGGGTTGAATGATTAGTTCCCAAATCGTATAGTTGTTGGTGAACAATTATGTAACCCGTGTCGTCCACCCTAAAGAGCGGTATTTCCAATCTTCCGTTGTCGCAGGCTGGATTTTTCGACATGTTGGTAAACTTTTTGTGAGCAATTTAGGAACTTAATAGAACAACTCAAGTGGAGGGTTCGCTAATTGTTTGGCTGACCCTTGCCTAGCTGCCCCACATCTACCGACGAGGGCCGACTCCGTTAGGATGCCTCGCCGGAGACAAAGTACCATTCCTTTGTCACCGCCAAAGCTACGTCAATGTTCCAAAATCTGTAGATGTGCATTGATTAGAAGGAAGTTGTCCGAATGATTGTTGGTCACTGAGGGACGAGTAACGTGGATTGTTTCTCGTCTGACTTGTCATGGTCTGTCACAGTATTGTTTACATGCTACAAGCTCAACAATTACCCACCTGTAAACGTCACCCATGACAGTATTAGTTCGCAGATTACTTGTACCTCATGGGGGCAAATAAATGTTGTGCTCTTACCAAATCATAAATCAGCACAAAAACCTTGGTCCTCACAGAACAAAATGTATTTTATTCAGGTGCAGAAAATCAGTGGTTCTTTGTTTAAGTCAAGATTGTTTCTAGCCATGTTTTGTATTAAGTCAAGGTGGTCTATAGCCATGTATTAAGTCAAGATGGTCTCAAACCAAGTCATGTATGTATTATGCATCAACCTCAAGAAAGTTAAAGGGCTGATTCCACCAACACGATGTTTTTTGTCTCACAAGGTCGGGCTGTGTCTTGTAGCACCTTCCTGCATCTTGATGATTCGGGATAGATCTTGTAAGATCTGGTCATGCACTTATCCCTATGTGCGTAGCGTATATTGTCGCTCAGAGGAGGATATTCCACTGCCGCGATTCAACCAGATATTCACATACGATTCATTCTGACCTAGCGAGTCATCAAATCGGGCATGATCGGGATATATCGCACGGTCTGGTGGAATCACCGCTTTACCTCTCATGAGAAGTGAGAAATTGTATCCTCAATACCTCCATAATAGACACGTGCAAGATTAGATAATTTAGTAAAAATGAAATCAAATTTATTATTACGCTGTGCTTAAAACTTAGTATTGTGTGCTAGTTAGCATCAGCTTCAAATAGAAAAATGGCTAACATTAACTCAATGGTATGTTGTTTTTGAGATAAAAGTTCTGAAGCTTCCGCAAACTTACGTTAGTGGGTTTTCTGTAATCTTATTTTATGCTCAGCTTTCATTTCATTGTCAGACACTCGCCATCCTTCACAGGTGGACTGGAAAATATGGTGTAAAAGTTTCTCAGGCCAAGCTACAAAAAAATGGTAAAGAGGGTTTCTGTTTGTAAATAGACGAGAAATGGGTTTCCAAATAATCAGAATTTGAAAGCTGAATATATGTAAAAAATCTCAGAGAATAACTGAGAATATCGGCACAGATTGTAAACCTACGTCCCAGAGATGGTCAAACTCGTTTGTTGAATGAATCCTGACAAGTATTGTAAAGATAATGTATGTATATTAAAGACTTAATTACTGATTCCACCAACATGATGTATTTGCCGTGTTATATCTTGGTATGTCTTGTTATATCTTACATTGTCGCGATATATCTTACTTCTGTTGTTGTGACACGTCACGCATGATCATATGTGTACTTTTTCCCGATGTCGTGTGTATATTTTGTTGCTCCACCACCGCGATGCTTCAAGATCTATTGCCGATATATAATGGCATATCGCAGCAAGAATGCGGCGAAGATGCTTAACCAGACTGATTCTTCGCAGCAAATATTCACGCGATCGTTCAAAAGCTAGCAAGACTTATCAAGATAACCAAGTGACGACAGATCTCGCTATATCTTGTGTGTTGGTGGAAGAGGCCCTTTAAATTTGATTCTAAACCGCCAAATCTCGTCAAATTCTGTCTCCTTCTAAAGCATTGATAGGACATGACACCAGCTTTCTAGTCTCTGCATCTGTAATTTCTAATCTTTGCTCCCGGCTTCACTCTCACTACACAATTGCATCTTGCCTTTTTGTATCGTTTGGTGAAAATGATTTTCATACTATTTATTAGAGAATAAAGATAAACGATGTACTTAACAAATGTATCAGTTGTCTTTGTACTGAAACAGATGGAATCCCAATATACGCTGCTACAGGACTGGTAAGGGGTTTTAGAAGTTTGAATAAAAAGAAATATGGAATTTTGGGCTTAGTTCCTCATAGGTAGCCGTGTGAATTACTATACTATTCAAAGGAGATGGTAAAGAGTTCTGACCCTAATCTTGAATAGGTTTCTGAATTTATCTTATCCCTCACATTAACTAATTGGCTAATATTTCTGACATCATCTCGAATTAGAGTAGATAATCTGAAGTGTATGTCTTCTGTATTGAAGATCTCGTTTTCTCATTCACTGGTATCTGCATGGAGTTGTCCCTATGCCTTCACTGCTATATAAGGAATATAAACAGGGATGCAAGTTCTCCCGTCAATTGACGGAATTCCGACCTTTCATACCTACTGGCAGCAGTTAGAGTTTTAGACCGTTTTTGACGCCTTGATGGCCGAACCACGGGCCGGCAACAAAGACGGTACTACCCGGCTATCAGTGCCGGACTCGAGGCCTCAGTCGGCCGCCCTATGCGCCGGCAATGACGGCGGGTATACACGGGAACTGACGCCGGCCACAGGGCCTCATGTGGCGGCTGTAAAACGCTCTCACTGCCGCGTAGACCGCCGGCATGGTGCCGTCCAACTCCGGTCTTTGAGGCCGGCATAGAGTTGTTCAGGTCTTACGTTTTTTATTTTATTTTATCTATTTGGGGCCATATATTAAAGTCATACAGTAAGGAGCCATAACTCAGAGACTGAAGCTAGTCTACTGCTGAGCAAGACGGGGATTCCCCAGCTCACTGGAATAGAACCGTTACCAAAAGGATTTTATATTTCCGACTTTTTCTTCAGTCCCGACTTACATCCCTGTATAAAAGACAGACCCTATTGAGGTATCCCATGATTCAGTCTGTACAGGATCAGGTGTTCGCTGGAAATCTGATGCCAGAAATGGAAATTTCAGTTATTTTTACGTATACATTTCAAATGATATTCGGTTTCTCCGGTTATAAATCAGAAAATTGTTGTTCATCGGAAGACAGGGGCCGAAGTGTGGCCAGCCAGTTAGGAGCGGATCCTGTACTTACCCGGGGCGATATTAGTTTAGTAACCTCTGGAGGGTCTATGGATTGACCCAACAGCCAATGACAACATTCAGACCAAACAACGACCTTCACCCTGACCTCCTTACATACGGTAATGTTAATTGCAAATGAATTTCTTTGGCCAAAACTACCCTCCTACAATTACTTAAAATTCAGGTTGGCCCAATTTCTCTGAGGACAGCCATATAATTACTTATGGGATATAATGATTAAGAACATACAAAGTTCATTATCAGCATTTGCCCCAATAAGAATATTTCATATTTCACAGAATAGATCTGACTGGGTGAATGATGAGGTTACTATAAGAAAACATAGATACTAAACCCATAGGGATGGTGGTTCGTGGGTTTTTTATACTCAAAAATACGGCCCGACTGTATATTTTTGTCAAAAGACCAAGATTAACATTCAATATCACCTGCGTATTACTACGAGTCAACCTCTCGTGGTATACAGGCGCCCGTCCACAAAAACATCGATTATTGTCTATAAATCCTTCGGTGGAAGATTTTACATATATAAGAACCGACTATTAAAGATAAAAATAGGCTTTGGCCATCCTATAACTCCATCATTAGGGATGACACTACTCTTTGATACCAAAATAATAATAGAACGGGTGACTGGTCAACTCGTCCCTTAGTCAACTCGTCCCTTAGTCAACTCGTGCTTTTTTGGTCAACTCGTCCTTTTCCCTAGTCAACTCGTCCTTTTTGTTTTCCAATTGTCTTACACCTATATATAACTGAATTATATAATAGATAACAACTATATGATGTTAGATAGCAATTGTTTACCTGAATTTGATATTAGTATGAGTACATTCCATTTTCATTTCATAAACATATGAGTCAATATCCATGGTTTCTTCTTCGCGGTCAGGTAACTCAGTTGAGATGTCAGTGGACTCAGCTTCAGGCACTAGGCTGTGGAAACTGGAGCTGCTTAGGGAACTGACGAAGGACATATTACTGGTGTGCGAGATTTGTAGACTACAGGGACTGCAGTACCACTGGAAGTACTCTTGGTCCATCAGTTAAAGATAGGCTTCTTTTGTGAATTCAGTGTCACATTTTCGTGAATTTAATTTTAATGAAAAAGGACGAGTTTTTCGTGAATTTGATTTTAATGAAAAAGGACGAGTTGACCAGAAAAAGGACGAAAAACCCGAATTGACTAAGGTACGAGTTGACTAAGGCACGAGTTGACTAGCATTCATAGAACCTACCACCCTCTATTGAAAGGACGAAATGCTTTTATTTCCCTTCAGAGAAATGTTTCTATTTCCTCCAGAGAAATCCTTCTCTTTTCTCCAGAGAAATCCTTCTATTTTCTCCAGAGAAATCCTTCTATTTTCTCCAGAGAAGTCCTATTTTCTCCAGAGAAGTCCTATTTTCTCTAGAGAAATCCTTCTATTTTCTCTAGAGAAATCCTTCTATTTTCTCCAGAGAAATCCTTCTATTTTCTCCAGAGAAGTCCTATTTTCTCCAGAGAAATCCCTCTCTTTTCTCCAGAGAAATCCTTCTATCTTATCTGTATTTTCTTTATCCTTTATATCTGATATTTGCGGATCATTCCTACTAGGTAGCGCCACTGTTACGTTCATTAGTTCCACATACTGACACAAGGGGGCAGCACAGTGCGCTGCTCTGACTGTCGTCAGTTCCTGTTTCCGCTTTCCGAGACTTTAACCTGAGAGGGAAGGGAGGGACTCTGTTTGCCTTCATTTGCTAGTCATGAATTCCATTGTGTCAGAATCACAAAAGGACATCAAATCGGCAGATTCAAGTCCAGATATCATTATATAGATATAAAGGAGTATGGTAAATGTGTGTTTGGGACATTTCCGTTAGGTTTGAGTTTTGCATTTCTGAACACGTTTATCTACTGCATTTATAGGTAGGAAGATCGAGGTTGAAGTGTTGTCACTGGTTTCCCTCTCTCAATGACATTTCATGTCAGAATAATCCTCTGTCCCATTTCAGAAGACAACAAACAAGCTAGAAATGTCTAGGATCAAAATAGCAATGCATTCCTAATGAGCCACAGCCTGGGAGGTCTTTGACCCCTTGTAATTCTGTAATGTTTTGTAATTCCACTTGCTGCATTTTTGTTCATTTGCGCATGAGCAGTACTGCAGCAACTATGAAAATTTGGAATGACAAGAGTACAAAGAGTCAGACATTCTAAGTACAAAAAGAAATGTAAGCATATGTAATGTATCAAGATGCTTGAGGGCTGTCTAGTGCGTATTCGTCGGAACCAATCAGATCTTGTCAAAATGATGCTATAAATAGAACAACAAACCACGTTTTCCCTTTCACCACCCAGCTAGGAAATCCAGGTCATCAATATCAGCCGTGCTCTCTTTGACCATCACGGACCTATGTTTTTACTCTGTGCCGTACAAACCGGACTATTGTAAGCTGTACTGTGATTGGTTCCGACGAATACGCACTAGACAGTGGTGGTTCGACTGGCTGCCTGTGTCACATTTACCATGGAATTCATGCATTGCAAGTCACCAGCATTACTCACATATAAGTCGTCTTTTTACTTTCATTTGCTATGTTGTGCTTCTCCAAGTACAGGCATCCCGGAGAAACCTTGAAAACTATAAAAACCTATATTTCAACTCTTGAGCCTTTATTTTTTAAAGTAACCTATATAACATATAAAAACCTATATTTCTACTCTTGAGCCTTTATTTGATTAAAGTAACTTTTATAACATATAAAAACCTATGTTTCAACTCTTGATCCTTTATTTGATTAAAGTAACTTTTATAACATATAAAAACCTATGTTTCAACTCTTGAGCCTTTATTTGATTAAAGTAACCCTTATAACATAAAAAAACCTATATTTCAACTCTTGAGCCTTTATTTGATTAAAGTAACCTTTATAACATATAAAAACCTATATTTCAACTCTTGAGCCTTTATTTGATTAAAGTAACCTTTATAACATATATAAAAACCTATATTTCAACTCTTGAGCCTTTATTTGATAAAAGTAACCTTTATAACAAATTTAAAAAAAAAGGAAATTCTAGAAGTTAACTTGACACAAAGTCAGATTTTCTAATGACAAGATATCCACATTATCAGTGTATTTAATGGATCTTAAAAATGTTTAAAGTATTTTTGGAAATCAAGAACTAAAGATAAGCGATGCACTATATTTTGACTCCATCATTGTGAATATGTTAACCCTAAAAACCTAAAAGAAAAAAAGCAAATGGTCCATGCACTCCATTGTTGTTTACAGATTAAAAACTAACAGGATTTTCATGTAGAGGAAATACATAACAACTGTCGAATTAGAAACCTTAAACTCAAAAGGACCCTACATTATCCTACCCCTTATAAAAAACGCCATAGGCTTAACATGGGATTTGTTTATTTCACGGGTGTGACATAAAGTGTTGTTTATGCCACTACTTTCTGATACTGAAAAAATATAGGAACAGGGTAGGATAAAATCTAGACGCCACTCGTTATTTTGTTGGCTCCGTAATGTCACTCGTCTTCGACTCGTGAAATTATGGAGCCAACAAAATGCGTGGCATAAATAAACTCAGACTCAAACTCGTGACGTCTCTTCATATTCTCTCTCAATAATAAATAATAAAACTAATAATAATGAAATGGTGGTCATCAAATCGCGATAATCTTGTAAAAGAACGCTCCCATAAAACCAGAGGTTCAGAAACATTTAGCACTTATTCTCTATTCATACATTTAGTGGGACTGCATGGCTTGCCTTTTGTAATATCCACTGTCATGTCAACTGTCATGACCTATTTGGACGACAATCTGTGTCTGTTTCTTTTTCTGAATAAATTAAAATAAAAAAAGTTATCCTATTATTCACTACTAGTTATTCTTCCACTACAGACGATGACTAGAGTCTGCTCATAATGACAGCGAATAGTTCTTTAAGATTGAATACCGTCACAAAAAGGGGCTAGATGGCAGAGCACGGTTTTTACACTGACGAATCTACCCACCAAGTCTCGGCTGGAGATCGAGTCGCGGCTCTATGGTTTCCATGGTGATTGGAACGCCCGCAGCTAAAAGTCGTCTGCTCGTGTGAAGGAGGCGGGAAAGATGGCTGATAATTGATCCGTAGTTTGAGATGAATTTCAACGAGGAACAGTAAGAAGATTCTTCAGGGAAATACGCGTTAAAATCTGCCTGCAGAAACTCCCCGTAAAATGGAATTCACATGATGGGATTCATGTACCTCGCAGAGGGTTTGTCTGAGACAAATCCTGCTGAGATTCATGTACCTCGCAGGGTGTTTCTCTGAGACAAATCCTGCTGAGGTTCGTGTACCACACAGGGTGTTTGTCTGAGACAAATCCTGCTGAGATTCATGTATCTCACATGGTGTTTGTCTGAGACAAATCCTGTTGAGATTCATGTACCTCACAGGGTGTTTGTCTGAGACAATTCTGGTGAGATTCATGTACCTCACAGGGTGTTTGTCAGAGACGAATCCTGCTGAGATTCATAGACCTCACAGGGTGTTTGTCTGAGACAAATCATGTTGAGATTCATGTACCTTATGTATGTCTGAGACAAATCCTGTTGAGATTCATGTACCACACAGAGTGTTTGTCTGAGACAAATCCTGCTGAGATTCATAAACCTCACAGGGTATTTGTCTGAGACAAATCCTGCTGAGATTCATGTACCTCACAGGCTGTTTGTCTGAGACAAATCCTGCTGAGATTCATGTACCTCACAAGATGTTCGTCTGAGACAAATCCTGCTGAGATTCATGCACCTCACAGGGTGTTTTTCTGAAACGAATGCTGCTGTGATTCATGTTCCTCACAGGGTGTTTGTCTTAAACAAATCCTGCTGAGATTCACATACCTCACAGGGTGTTTGTCTGAGACACATCCTGCTGAGATTCATGTACCTCGCAGAGTGTTTGTCTGAGACAAATCCTGCTGAGATTCATGTACCTCACAGGGTGTTTGTCTGAGACAAATCCTGTTGAGATTCATGTACCTCGCAGAGTGCTTGTCTGAGACAAATCCTGTTGAGATTCATGTCCCTCACAGGGTGTTTGTCTGAGGCAAATCCTGCTGCGATTCATGTACCTCACAGGGTGTTTGTCTGAGACAAATCCTGTTGAGATTCATGTACCTCACAGGGTGTTTGTCTGAGACGAATCCTGCTGAGATTCATAAACCTCACAGGGTGTTTGTCTGAGACAAATCCTGTTGAGATTCATGTACCTCACAGTGTGTTTGTCAGAGACGAATCCTGCTGAGATTCATAAACCTCACAGGGTGTTTGTCTGAGACAAATCCTGTTGAGATTCATGTACCTCACAGGGTGTTTGTCTGACACAAATCCTGCTGAGATTCATGTACCTCACAGGGTGTTTGTCTGACACAAATCCTGCTGTGATTCAGGGTATTTGTCTGAGACAAATCCTGCTGTGATTCATGTACCTCATAAGATGTTTTTCTGAGACGAATCCTGCTGTGATTCATGTACCTCACAAGATGTTTGTCTGAGACAAATCCTGCTGAGATTCATGTACTTTACAGAGTGTTTGTCTTAAACAAATCCTGCTGAGATTCACATACCTCACAGGGTGTTTGTCTGAGACAAGTCCTGCTGTGATTCATGTACCTCACAGGGTGTTTGTCTGAGACAAGTCCTGCTGTGATTCATGTACCTCACAGGGTGTTTGTCTGAGACCAATCCTGCTGAGATTCTGTCTTGGGACAAAGTCTCCTCATCTGAATGCTGGGGTCTTAGCTCTCTGAGGCTGATGATTATCCCTGACAAATTCCGTTCCTCAGATACAGAATCCTAAGAAACTTTGATTTTAAACATGTTTAAGATCTTTAGAAGTATTATAATGAGCGATTTTCCCATACAAATGCACAGTCGGTGGCACTACCAACAGACTTTCTGGGTAACTCAAAAAGTCTCTGCCATTTTCGTCAGCCAATAGGCCTGTTTCCATTGGTCAACGAAAAGGGTATACATTTTTTGAATTACACAGAAAGTCTGTTGGTAGTGCCACTGACTGTGCGTTGGCATAGAAAAATCTTTGAGGGTGGTAAATTTCACTCAATGACCAAGCTTTCACTCAGTGGTGGGTGGTGCCACATTGCATAATATAAGCAGAAAAAGTCGTGGGTCATTTCACGGGCTGGATCATTTCCATTGACCGATATTGGGTCAGCAGTGCCAAAAGTCTGTCAGTGGTTCCTGACTGTAGATCCGTGACGGGAAATCGGCCAATGGAAACACGCCTAATGGAAACGGGTCTATAGGCACCATGTTTGCAGTGAACACACTGCTGCTGACACCTCCTGCTGTTTGTGGGACTTTAATGTTGACCTGAGAACGCATGAGCCACAGAGCATATTTCATATGTTTGCCTTTACATCAATGAGGTTTAACAGACTGGAAATGAGTACTATATGGAAACAGGGTTACTGTAGCTGCACGGAAAAAATATGTGGTATGATGGTAAATTAGATTATATCAATGTAGAAGGGAGAGGGAGAGTCTTTTTTTTTTTTGCAAAAACTTTATTCATTCATCTGGCATCAAATTACATGTGACTTTCCCTCATCCAATATTTGTTCCTGATCGGAGTCAATGATTCAAATATCTGAGATAGACTTTTCTCTGTTAAAAACATAATATGAGTGTTTTGCTCCCTTTTTTTATGATAAAAAAACCAACAAACAAACAAATCAATCTTACCTAATATCTAACTGATCATTTTCTTATTGCCTTGGAGAAGATTGCCACCCTTTTCAGTAGTTCAGGTATAAATTAACCTTTCATGTGACAGTCCATAATCTTTTCATGTCCGATACAGTCATTTCTAGCAGCATAAATGAAAAAACCTCAGGGTGCTGAGAAAAAATATCATGATTCACAACATCAAATATAGATCGCTTCAAAAACTATTGAAAATTCTACCAAATATTTTTTAGGGACAAGTACAGTTGTAGATGGCTGGCCAATAGTCATTGGGTGGTGCTCGATTACGCAATATCAGCCGCAAAGGTCGTCGACCAAAGAATTTCTTCAAGCATTTACACGACTTTTTATAGAAATGTACGAAGACTGAGTTTTCACAAAATCATCACGAGTCTTGACGATTAAATCAAGCCGCCTTGACATTTCACTAATCCAATATTTGTTCCTGATCGGAGTTAATGATTCAAATATCTGAGATAGACTTTTCTCTGTTAAAAACATAATATGAGTGTTTTGCTCCCTTTTTTATTTTATGATAAAAAAAAAACACATAGTCGCCAGGTGGTGATCAGATGTTCTGAAGTCGTCTCTCGTTTGGCGTTAACACTTGATAATTTTTAGGCATTTACGGCTGAAAGTCGTCAGGTGGTGCTGAATTCAAGAATCGCAGCCTATAATCATCTATTGTAAACACCAGGTAAATTGTCAGGTGGTGCTTAATTCAAGAATCGCGGCCTATAATCGTTTAGTTTAAATACCGGGTAAGTTATCAGGTGGTGGTAAATTCAAGAATCGCGGCCTATATTCGTTTAGTTTAAATACCGGGTAAGTTATCAGATGGTGGTTAATTCAAGAATGGCGGTCTATAATCGTTTAGTTTAAATACCGGGTAAGTTATCAGATGGTGGTAAATTCAAGAATCGCGGCCTATAATCGTTTAGTTTAAATACCGGGTAAGTTATCAGATGGTGGTAAATTCAAGAATCGCGGCCTATAATCGTTTAGTTTAAATACCGGGTAAGTTATCAGATGGTGGTAAATTCAAGAATTGCCTATAATCGTTTAGTTTAAATACCGGGTAAGTTATCAGGTGGTGGTAAATTCAAGAATCGTGGCCTATAATCGTTTAGTTTAAATACCGGGTAAGTTATCAGATGGTGGTAAATTCAAGAATCGCGGCCTATAATTGTTTAGTTTAAATACCGGGTAAGTTATCAGTTGGTGGTAAATTCAAAAATCGCGGCCTATAATCGTTTAGTTTAAATACCGGGTAAGTTATCAGATGGTGGTAAATTCAAGAATCGCGGCCTATAATCATTTAGTTTAAATATCGGGTAAGTAATCAGATGGTGGTAAATTCTAGAATCGCGGCCTATAATCGTTTAGTTTAAATACCGGGTAAGTTATCAGATGGTGGTAAATTCAAGAATTGCGGCCCATAATCATCTGGTGTGAACACTTGGTAAACACCACAGTCCATGAGAGTTTTGTTTCATATTGATCCCATCTTTACTAATTTGGTAATGAGGCTGTTTGTTGTGTTCCATCTGACTCCCTCATTAGATTATTTTACAGCTCTTCACTCGGCAAACTCTCTCTGTCTCTGGTTGCCGCTTACCTTTAAAAGATCTCAGCCATTTTATAGGTCGAGCGATATCTTTTGTTCACTTAAGTAACGATCAGTGGCCTCTGTTGATGGTTACGACTAATGTGGCGTTTCCACCTCATGAGTTTTAGATTCCACTGAATACAAAGTGTCCATAGAAAACACATAGGGAGTATGTATCACCATACCCAGAGCATATAGATATATCAACCTAATACAAAGTGTCCATAGAAAACACATAGGGAGTGTGTATCACCATACCCGGGGCATACAGATATATCCACCTTATACAAAGTGTCCATAGAAAACACATAGGGAGTGTGTATCACCATACCCTGAGTATACAGATATATCCACCTAATACAAAGTGTCCATAGAAAACACATAGGGAGTGTGTATCACCATACCCGGAGCATAAAGATATATCTACCTGAAACAAAGTGTCCATAGAAAACACACAGGGAGTGTGTATCACCATACCCGGAGCATACAGAAATATCCACCTAATACAAAGTGTCCATAGACAACACACAGGGAGTGTGTATCACCATACCCGGAGCATACAGATATATCCACCTAATACAAAGTGTCTGTAGAAAACACATAGGGAGTGTGTATCACCATACCCGGAGCATGCAGATATATCTACCTGAAACAAAGTGTCCATAGAAAACACACAGGGAGTGTGTAACACCATACCCAGAGCATACAGATATATCCACCTGATACAAAGTGTCCATAGAAAACACATAGGGAGTGTGTATCACCATACCCGGAGCATACAGATATATCCACCTAATACAAAGTGTCCATAGAAAACACATAGGGAGTGTGTATCACCATACCCGGAGCATACAGATATATCCACCTAATACAAAGTGTCCATAGAAAACACATAGGGAGTGTGTATCACCATACCCGGAGCATACAGATATACCCACCTAATACAAAGTGTCCATAGAAAACACATAGGGAGTGTGTATCACCATACCCGGAGCATACAGATATATCCACCTAATACAAAGTGTCCATAGAAAACATATAGGGAGTGTGTATTAACATACCCGGAGCATACAGATATACCCACCTAATACAAAGTGTCCATAGAAAACATATAGGGAGTGTGTATCACCATACCCGGAGCATACAGATATATCCACCTAATACAAAGTGTCCATAGAAAACATATAGGGAGTGTGTATTAACATACCCGGAGCATACAGATATACCCACCTAATACAAAATGTCCATAGAAAACATATAGGGAGTGTGTATCACCATACCCGGAGCATACAGATATATCCACCTAATACAAAGTGTCCATAGAAAACACATAGGGAATGTGTATCACCATACCCGGAGCATACAGATATATCCACCTTATACAAAGTGTTCATAGAAAACACATAGGGAGTGTGTATCACCATACCCGGAGCATACAGATATATCTACCTAATACAAAGTGTCCATAGAAAACACATAGGGAGTGTCTATCACCATACCCGGAGCATACAGATATATCTACCTAATACAAAGTGTCCATAGAAAATACATAGAGAGTGTCTATCACCATACCCGGAGCATACAGATATATCTACCTAATACAAAGTGTCCATAGAAAACACATAGAGAGTGTGTATCCCCATACCCGGAGCATACAGATATGTTGTACATAGTGTGTATGAGAAAATAGTGCACCTAAATGAATTCATATCGGTACACAACTTTTCAGGAAAAGATAGATAATAAATTCAATATAGACTGGTTTCAGATAAAAAAAAGTTGTATGCTCCTGTTGTGACCACCTCCAATTTCATTAAAAAAACCAAACATTGATTCTCCTCACTGCTACAGATTTCTCTCGTCCACCTACTACAATATGGCTCCGACATGGTCTACGATGCACCTCCCGATAACAAATCAAAATCGAGTCAGAAGGTCACCTAGTATCGGGGCAGTTGACCACGTTTCTGTGATTAGACACTGTTAAAAACCCCATACAATGCGTGGTAGATTGGCATGTCTAGACATATGTCTACAATTTTGCACCCTCCCGATATGGCACCGATTTTGACATTTTGTATCGGTGCCATATCGGGAGGTCTACGATTCTATCCACTGAGCTCTAAATCATCTGCGATAGGCCTTACAATTTACCTAAACACCGATTAGGCCCGGCGTCCACCTACTACATTAGAAATTTAGACCTACCGATATGGCACCGATACAATAAGTATGTATAGTTATATAACAATGATGTTAGTATATATAGTTATACTATATAATGAAATATAGAAATAGGCCTACGAGAGTAGGAAAAGAAGGAGATAAGGTGAGGGTGGGTGGGAAAGAAAAATTATATGTGTGTATGGAGTGAAGTAGACTTGCTCAAGTCTTTGATTATGAACATTCATTAAATGATTAAAGAAAATCGGAATACAATTCATTATAGCATGTGTCTTTCTCTGACTGGCCCATGAATCCTGTGTCACTCAGAAGGGGTGGAGGGGTAGGATACAGGGACTGAGGCCTGTGTCACTCAGAAGGGGTGGAGGGGTAGGATACAGGGACTGAGGCCTGTGTCACTCAGAAGGGGTGGAGGGGTAGGATACAGGGACTGAGGCCTGTGTCACTCAGAAGGGGTGGAGGGGTAGGATACAGGGACTGAGGCCTGTGTCACTCAGAAGGGGTGGAGGGGTAGGATACAGGGACTGAGGCCTGTGTCACTCAGAAGGGGTGGAGGGGTAGGATACAGGGACTGAGGCCTGTGTCACTCAGAAGGGGTGGAGGGGTAGGATACAGGGACTGAGGTCTGTGTCACTCAGAAGGGGTGGAGGGGTAGGCTACAGGGACTGAGGCCAGTCCCTGTGTCACTCAGAAGGGGTGGAGAGGTAGGATACAGGGACTGAGGCCGGTCTAGGAGTGAAGTACTGGAGAAGAGTGAGGGGTAGGTGAGTGTAGAGTGGCTACACGTGGGTGCGTCGTGCGTGTGTAGCACGCTAGAGAGGGTGTGCGCAGGGTGCGCTAATGACGGGATACGCCAGGGGGGGAATGCCCACCCCTGACCAACGGCCATGCATACAGGGTGCACCTAGTATATAAGGTGCACCCAAACTAAGTAAAATGTTATAAGGTGCACCTGGGGTCTAATTTTTGATACTTTAGTATCGTTCTATATATCTAAATACCTCGCCTATAAGGTGCACCCTATATAGGCATGTTTAGTATCAAATGAAAGCTGCGACTGATACGTGTAAAAGATGTGTCTTATACACGAGGATTTACGGCAACATTACAAAAAAGATAGCTCTGGGACATAATATTTTTGTCAGCATTTCTCGTTTTTATATGTTCCTAAGTATTATAATTCAGAATTATTTGAAAATAGCAATAGAACACCAGTGTCACCTAGCCACGAAATGCAAATATTGCAGTTTCCCATAAACACCAATAGTTTTAAAAGTACTTGCCTTCTTCAGATGGCCTTCCCATAGAAGTTAGCATGCCCTTTTTGCATTTTTAATTTGCTGCTATTTGAAACTTACATTATCAAGAGTTATTTGCAAAAATCAATAAAATTTAGAAATCTTCCAACCACCAGCATTCGTCTTTAAGTTGCTATCTAGTAGGAGGACGCCGGGCCCTACAATGCTGCATATATAAGAAGAACCCCACCATTTTCTTTATGTGAAATATAGATTCTAGGTCAGGGAGTGTTAATATTCAGGCTTGTCAGGTGCTAGATACATCGATTAATCTGTGTACATGGAGCAAATAATCAGTCGCAAACAGAGTGTATGCTTCGTGGACAACGATTATTGGTACGGATAATTTCTCCAGGAGAATTTGACCGACCTTTGTAAAGTGTACAGATTATTGGTGCTATTTTCAGCGGGGGATGGAAATACTGAATTATGCCGCTTTTCCACCTGCCGACGAATGGAGCACCGATTATTTGTGCACTTTAAAAAAATCTTCAGGTACAAAAATCTTCATGTGGTGTCTCATGAGGATTCGTCTTTCCCGGCGTTTACACTAGACGACTGTCGATCGTCAAGCCAGTAGTCGTCAGATGGTGCCCTAACCCGGCGTTTACACTAGACGACTAAATATGTGGCGACTGTCGATCGTCAAGCCAGTAGTCGTCAGATGGTGCCCTAACCCGGCGTTTACACTAGACGACTAAACATGTGGCGACTGTCGATCGTCAAGCCAGTAGTCGTCAGGTGGTGCCCTAACCCAGCGTTTACGCTAGACGACTAAATATGTGGCGACTGTCGATCGTCAAGCCAGTAGTCGTCCGATGGTGCCCTAACCCGGCGTTTACACTAGACGACTAAATATGTGGCGACTGTAGATCGTCAAGCCAGTAGCCGTCAGATGGTGCCCTAACCTGGTGTTTACACTAGACGACTAAATATGTGCCGAGTGTAGATCGTCAAGCCAGTAGCCGTCAGGTGGTGCACTAACCTGGTGTTTACACTAGACGACTAAATATGTGGCGACTGTAGATCGTCAAGCCAGTAGTCGTCAGATGGTGTCCTAACCCAGCGTTTACACTAGACGACTAAATACGTGGCGACTGTAGATCGTCAAGCCAGTAGTCGTCAGATGGTGCCCTAACCTGGTGTTTACACTAGACGACTAAATATGTGGCGACTGTAGATCGTCAAGCCTGTAGCCGTCAGATGGTGTCCTAACCCGGCGTTTACACTAGACGACTAAATATGTGGCGACTGTAGATCGTCAAGCCAGTAGTCGTCAGGTGGTGTCCTAACCCGGCGTTTACACTAGACGACTAAATATGTGGCGACTGTAGATCGTCAAGCCTGTAGCCGTCAGATGGTGCCCTAACCCGGCGTTTACACTAGACGACTAAATCTGTGGCGACTGTAGATCGTCAAGCCAGTAGTCGTCAGATGGTGCCCTAACCCGGCGTTTACACTAGACGACTAAATAAGCGGCGGCTATAGATCATCAAGCCAGTAGTCGTCAGGTGGTGCACTAACCTGGTGTTTACACTAGATGACTAAATATGTGGCGACTGTAGATCGTCAAGCCAGTAGTCGTCAGATGGTGTCCTAACCCGGCGTTTACACTAGACAACTAAATATGTGGCGACTGTAGATCGTCAAGCCAATAGTCGTCAGGTGGTGCACTAACCTGGTGTTTACACTAGACGACTAAATATGTGGCGACTGTAGATCCTCAAGCCAGTATCCATCAGATGGTGCCCTAACCCGGCGTTTACACTAGACGACTAAATATGTGGCGACTGTAGATCATCTAGCCAATAGTCGTCAGATGATGCCCTAACCCGGCGTTTACACTAGACGACTAAATATGTGACGACAGTAGATCGTCAAGCCAGTATCCGTCAGATGGTGCCCTAACCTGGCGTTTACACTAGACGACTAAATATGTGACGACAGTAGATCGTCAAGCCAGTAGTCGTCAGATGGTGTCCTAACCCGGTGTTTACACTAGACAACTAAATATGTGGCAGCTATAGATCATCAAGCCAGTAGTCGTCAGGTGGTGCCCTAACCTGGTGTTTACACTAGATGACTAAATACGTGACGACGGTAGATCGTCTAGCTAATAGTCGTCAGGTGGTGCCCTAACCTGGTGTTTACACTAGATGACTAAAACGTGATGACTGTAGATCGTCTAGCTAATAGTCGTCAGGTGGTGGCAATGTCCGCTGCAAAAGTCATCAACATCAGAATGTACTCGAGCGTTTACACTGACAACTATAAGTTTTCACAGAATCGCCACCTGTGAAGAAATACTTGCTGGCGTCAGGGCGTGTCCAATAGTCGTCAGATGGTGCCTAATTGTATAATATGATATAAACAGACTCCCCAGTCGCCAAGTGCTTAGCGTTTACACTCGACGACTTCTAGACTTTTACGGCTGAAAGTTGTCAGGGGGCCTTTACATAAGTAACGACAACTATGAAAGTGTACTGGAAAAATGTACAAGGGCATTATAAACGTTTTACGATAATATACACTCAGTGATCCAATGCTAAGGTATACGTTGCCAGGTGTATGTTTGGCTACAGGCATTACGTAACCACGTAGATAACGTGTGACACCGGCCTGTGGAAAAGGCCTATTGGGAAGATGCTTCACCGCAAAATTCCATGTGATTACTAAAGAACTAGCAACAAACAAAATCATGACAAATCTCGATATATATTTTGTGCTGGTGGAGGATCCCCTTTAAACTGACCAATAGTTGGCAGGTGGTGCCAAAAGGTATAACGAGTGGCCAGTGGGGGCTGTTGAATAAAGTTCGTTCGTTCCTGGTGCTGGACGAACGATAAACAACATCCTGGACGATTCCTTTTTCCATTCAGTATTGTATTACATGACAGAAGATATTTTCTAAATGAACGCATTTGTATACAACACCTTGTTAAAGCTTTAGGTTACTAAACTATTCAACAGCCCCCAGGGACCTGTTTGATAATCTAGGATCGTACACGAAGACCCTATCATATATGCCAATGAGACCCAGTGACGATGTGGGTCAACTTAAATCAAAACATGTAGACGCCCGTATAAACGACTCATACTGTTTTAGCGACCAAACTTAAATATTTTCAAACGATAGCCCTCGTATGAGTCACAGAAAAGGGTCTTCGGATACAATCCTAGATTATTAAACGGGCTCCAGGGGGCTGTTGAATAAAGTTCTTCGGTTTCTGTTGTCTGAACGATACGATAGCTGGAACGATAAACAACATCCTGGACGACTTTTTTTCCATTCAGTGTTGTATGATAAAACAGAAGATATCTTATAAATGAAAGTATTCGTATATAGCACCTTATAAGACCTTTAGGCCACTCTTATGATCAATACATCTTATGCTTGCAACAATTATCTTATACAACACCATGGCCCCAAAGATAATTCTAGGATAACTTTTTTGTCGTTCGTAGTTATTCAATGGCCCCCAGGGAGCTGTTTGATAATCTAGGATCGCACACGAAGACGGAATTATATATGCCAAGGGGACCCAGAACAGACGTAAATATTATCAAACGATAACCCTTGTATGAGTTACAGAAAAGGGTCTTCGGATACGATCCTAGATTATTAAACGGGCCCCAGAATCGTCTGGGGAAACTCAGCATAGTCATTTTCTGGCAGACGACATTTTCTAGCAGACATTTTCTAGCAGACGACATTTGCACAACGACGATGATTTTTGCAGCAATAAGTAGGTCAGTCTCTACTAATGAAGCAGTTGAAGAAATGGCGGGAGAAGGGACGACTCATTTTGTGTAACGTCATCAATTAAAGTTAGTTCAGGATCTACTCATTGGAAATGATAGCGAGGAGTGAAAGACATGTTATATAACAAGGAGTGTTTTAGTTGTGATGAATATCCATGGGACTCTTGACAATATTATATTGAGATTGTTTTAGAATGGGCATACAAAATCAAACATGTTTCTTTCTTTATTCAATGATTAAAAGGTAATTGTTTGTTCTTTATTCAGAATTAGTAATTTCTTCTCATGATTATATACTTTATCCGTACAGAATTAAAACAATGTCTTTGTTACCTCAACAATCGCTATAAGCCTCTGTCTATCCTTGAATGTTCCAATTGGGTCTGCGATTCTTGCTCACATTTTCTTCCCCTCGGGGCACCACCTCACGATTTATCTCTAGACGACCTATAATCGTTACGTTTTCAGTGCCCTAACCCTGCGTTTACACTAGACGACTAAAAACGTGACGACTGTAGATCGTCTAGCCAATAGTCATCAGGTGGTGCCCTAACCTGGTGTTTACACTAGATGACTAAAACATGACAACTGTAGATCATCTAGCCAATAGTCATCAGGTGGTGCCCTAACCCGGCGTTTACACTAGACGACTAAAACATGACAACTGTAGATCATCTAGCCAATAGTCATCAGGTGGTGCCCTAACCCGGCGTTTACACCAGACGACTAAATACGTGACGACTGTAGATCGTCTAGCCAATAGTCGTCAGGTGGTGCCCTAACCCGGCGTTCGCACTAGATGACTAAAACGTGACGACTGTAGATCATCTAGTCATCAGGTGGTGCACTAACCCAGCATTTACACTAGACGAATAAATACCTGACGACGGTAGATCGTCTAGCCAATAGTCATCAGGTGGTACACTAACTTGGTGTTTACACTAGACGACTAAATATGTGACGACTGTAGATCGTCTAGCCAATAGTCATCAGGTGGTGCTCTAACCTGGTGTTTACACTAGATGACTAAATATGTGACGACTGTAGATCGTCTAGCCAATAGTCGTCAGGTGGTGCCCTAACCTGGCGTTCGCACTAGATGACAAAAACGTGACGACTGTAGATCATCAAGCCAATAGTCGTCAGGTGGTGCTTTAACCCGGCGTTTACACTAGACGACTAAAAGCGTGACGACTGTAGATTGTCTAGCCAATAGTCATCAGGTGGTGCTCTAACCTGGTGTTTACACTAGATGACTAAAACGTGACGGCTATAGATCGTCAAGCCAGTAGTCGTCAGATGGTGCCCTAACCTGGTGTTTACGCTAGATGACTAAAGCGTGACGACTGTAGATCACCTAGTCAATAGTCATCAGGTGGTGCCCTAACCTGGTGTTTACACAAGATGACTGAATATGTGACGACTGTAGATCTTCTAGCCAAAAGCGCACAACTTGAATGGGCAAGACTAAACTCTCTTCAATGTGGTTGTGTTAGCGATAAGAGTAAAGCCTATAAGACACCACCTGACCGCTGTGCCCGATTCTGCCTTTGCGCGACAGATTCGTCGGGTCTGTGACAATTTGTGTCAATCGGGTGGATGTACGTACTTCACTGACCCGATTTTATTACCTTTCCCGACGCGTCGGGCATTACTACCATGACAGATATGACCGACTCTCACCGCCCTTAAGATTTCGATGTACGCACTTCACCGACTGTTCCCGATTCTGAATAGGCTGCTTACAATAGCGAAGCTTTGAATTCCCCCATTTCATACTCAAATATTTCATACCGTAGGGGAGACAGAGGCGATAATAGATCTGAAAACAGATCATAGATCTGAAATTATGAAAGTTTTAATTATATCTACATCTCCTACCCGGCCCGGGGACCAGCTGGGCCCGACTCCCGCACACTCTCTTTGATCCCAATCGGGTCGTTTTACGAGGTTATAAAGGGAGGGAAGTGTGATCGGGGACACTCATCGTGTCGGTGTCTTATAGACACCAAAATTTTATGCCCGACTCTCAGCCGATGGTCGGGATGAATCGGGAACAAATGTCAATATCTTATGGGCTTAAGTCTACTGCCGCGTATACCCTGAATCTCTTGGCTGAAATAATCGTCCACCCCAGAATGTACTCAAACATTTACATTAGAAGAATTTTTATAGAAATGCAGAACGACAGAGTTTTTACAGAAACGGCAACAGCCTAGACGACTAATTCAAGCCGGCCTGAAATAGTGATCAGCCGTCTTCATCATCAGCAGTTTGTACCGAATTGCATTATTTGATGTAATCAGACGATCTTTGGTGGCCACGCCGGTCCTGTCAGACGGGGAAGTCTTACCCGGCGTTTACACGAGATGATAATTAGGCCGCCATTCTTTGAATTTTGCACCTCCAGAAATGAAAGACGAATGAGTTTGCCGAATTGCGTAATCTGACGTAATAAGATGATCTGTAGTCGCCGCGCATTTAGTGTTTACACGGGAAGATGTCTAGCATTTTACGGCTGGAATTCGCCAGGTGGTGCTAGATTCAAAAACCGCCGCCAATAATCGTCTAGTTTATCATCCATCGTGTATAAAGTCCCCATTGAAAATGTGTGGGGACTCAGTAAACCACGACCCATTACATAAAACCTGTCAGATACCATAACTGTGGTTTACGGATTCAAACTTGTGGTATACGGCCTCAAAACCATGGTTTACGGGGAAAGTAGTCCCTTTGTGCTATAGAGCAAAGAAATAGTCCCTATTGTTGTACCTTTTAATATGGCAATAACTGGGTTTAATATATTGGAGAAGATGGATAATAAATACACCAAACGATGGTTTTGTGGACAGGCGGCTCTGTAAACCACTCGAGGTTGACGTCGTAATATACTCGTGAGTGCTTGTGTATTACTACGCATCAACCTCTCATGGTTTACGCCCGCCTGCCCACAAAACCATCGATTATTGTCTATGTAAACGCCAGGTAGTGTAAAAACCGAGTCAATTCTCATATGCTTTATACCCATGCCGTATATACTGTAAATACGCACCGTTTCGGCATATGACCTAAAAATACTGTACGGACCAGTGGTCCGTACATAAAAATACGTACCCATACACATTTATTAAAATATTGGTTGTTAAGCAAAATGAAATTGATTTTTTAAAGAAAATTTCCGGTATATAGTAAATATATAACGTCCAACCATGCTTATACAAGTCACAGAACTCGATGATAATTTACCATTTATACCGTTTATGCGGAACTCGGCGTAAACGCCTCGGTCCGTACAAACCGTAAATTACCATCTCATTCTGTGACTTGTACAGCATGGTCAGGACGTTCTATATAAATACAAGCTTATCGGAGTGCAACCTGTGACACCCCCCCCCCCCCCCCCCCCCACACCCACCCACCCCCCCTCCACCTGGAAAATTCTACCTGTCATTTTGTACCTGAGGGACACCGCCAATAAAACCTGCTCTTTTCAGTCATAATGGACTTTCCCCGCCGCTCCCCCTGCGGGAGTTTTAGAAACCTCTCGTCCCTTTTGTTCTCTGCTCACAGCTCCTTCCTGCATTTCCCGAGCGACCCATTGGTTTCCGTCCCCGTAATGTCCGAAATATGACTTATTCTATAAAAAAAATACAGCAAGGAAATGTTGAAATGCCACACACTAATGTCCTGTTTCCATTGGCCGAGAAGAACCGTCCAGATGATTTGAATTCTGGAAAACGTTGGAAAAGGTGTCGGTGTACATACGCCTTTATTCCACTCCGTACTGAGGGTAAAATTACTGAATTTTTCTGATAAATCATTTGTGGATAATCGAAGAATTTGATTTTGTTGGTTAAACTACATTTACATTGAAAGAAAATTGTGCCGTTTCTGTTAAGAATTATGAAAACGTAGGCACCATGTAAAGCGCATGTTAATTCAATCTATTATCTCACCCCGGTATTTTTCTCCATAGGCTTAACGTTAGGAACTCATACTCCACTGCCATGAAGGTAGTGTACCCAATACTCAATGGCTAATTGGGTGATATTTTTCAATTTATAATGTTATACAGGGTGAGATAAAATCAGAAACCCACTCGATGAAAATAACTTGGTACACACTCCACCGAGTTTGACCGCAGAGTAAACCACCAGTTTATTCATATATACGCCATCGCGTAAGTGCATGTATCGGCTGTATAGTGACACATTTCCTCTTCTATACGTCAGCGTAATGACTGTATTTACCGCAAAGCGTATATGAAGAGAGATATCGTGTGCGGGACATGTATACGCAGGTCGTATACATCTTACAAGTCTATAGATGAGGCGTATACACAACGGAAAATAGGACTACCTTGTATACGCAAAATCATACCTATATACGCCGGGTGTATACATATATAAACTGGTGGTTTTCACACAGTGCTTCCAGATAATTTGAGGTCTGAAAAACGTTGGAAAAGGACCTTGCTCCTTACTGTGGGTCAAATCACTGAATTATTCGGATAAAACATTTGAGGATAATCGAAAAATTTGATTTTGTTGGTTAAACTACATTTGCATTGGAGGAAAATTGTGTCGAATCATGAAAACGTAGGCAACATGTAAAGCCCATGTAAATTCAACGTTGATACCATCTATTATTTCACCCAGGTATTTTTCTCCATAGGATTAACGTTAGGAACTCATACTCCATAGTCGTGAAGGTAGTGTACCCAATAGTCAATGGCTAATGGGGTGATATTTTTCAATTTATAATGTTATACAGGGTGAGATAAAATCAGAAACCCACTCGATGAAAATAATTTGTTCCGCACTCCACCTCGTTTGACCACTACGTAATTCACTCAGCTTCGCTTTGTGAATTACTCTACAGTCAAACTTGGTGGAGTATGGACCAAGTTATTTTCATCTCGTGAGATTCCTTCTAGCTACGTGATACAGTCACCCTACGTATCAGACAAACAAACATTAGTCACCTCTTCCTCATCACAATTATCACAATTACTTTTACTGACCAGGAGGACAAATTCCGTTCGTCACCGAGTGACGAAATAATATTCATACGTCCCTCTGTACCACGTGATCACTGTCATCCTGTTATTTAGTGAGATGTAAAATGGCGTTGAATTCAATGATTTACAGGTATATAATAATAAGGAGTCATAGTGAATGTGGCTGAATGGAATCTGTTCCTTGTTCTTTTGTCAAAACAACTCGGAACAGATTCTATTCAGTCACATTAACCATGTCTCCATATATTACTATATACCTATAGGCGAATGTCTCCCTTTTACTGACCAATGGTATAAATTCCGTTCGTCACTGAGCGACGAAAGAATATCCATACGTCCCTCTGTACCACGTGACCACTCATTCTACTATTTATTGAGTTGTAGAATGGCATTTTTAATTATTTCTAGGTATATAATAATAAAGAGACACAGTGAGTATGACTGAATGGAATCTGTTCCTCGATATTTTGGTTAGAAATTCTCACCTCGTTCTTCAAACTCGGTGAATACTTCTGATCAAAATATCTCTGAACAGATTCCATTCAGTCACACTAACCATGTCTCCATATATTACTGCTTGGTATGAAAACCATCTAGTCAACAGAACTCAAGTAGCGTTGGCAAACAATGCTAAGTCTCCCCCAGGTTCGATCACCTTTGGTGTTACACAGGGCTTGATCCTGGGACCCATGTTATTTATAACATAAACGACCGACACAAATCAATTATGTCTAGCAAATGTCTGCACACAGTACTCTACTTCCCACATGGATCACTTAGCCCTTTAACAACAGGAAGATGCCTCCAGGCATTCCCCTGGCTACGGCAGCAAGATACCTCCAGACATTCCCCTGGCTACAGCAGGAAGATGCCTCCAGGCATTCCCCTGGCTACAGCAGGTAGATGCCTCCAGGCATTCCCCTGGCTACTGCAGCATGATGCCTCCAGGTATTCCCCTGGCTACAGCAGCATGATGCCTCCAGGCATTCCCCTGGCTATGGCAGGAAATTGCCTCCAGGCATTCCCCTGGCTACGGCAGAAAATTCCCTCCAGGCATTCCCCTGGCTACGGCAGGAAGTTGCCTCCAGGTATTCCCCTGGCTACTGCAGCATGATGCAGCCAGACATTCCCCTGGCTACGGCAGGAAGATGCCTCCAGGCATTCCCCTGGCTACGGCAGGAAGATGCCTCCAGGCATTCCCCTGGCTACGGCAGGAAGATGCCTCCAGGCATTCCCCTGGCTATGGCATGAAGATGCCTCCAGGCATTCCCCTCGCTACTGCAGCATGATGCCTCCAGGCATTCCCCTGGCTACGGCATGAAGATGCCTCCAGGCATGCCCCTGGCTACGGCAGGAAGATGCCTCCAGGCCTGCCCCTGGCTACGGCAGGAAGATGCCTGCAGGCATTCCCCTGGCTACGGCAGGAAGATACCTGCAGGCATTCCTATGGCAATATGATGCCTTCAGGCATGCCACTGGCAACGGCAGGAAGATGCTTCCAGGCATTCCCCTGGCTACTGCAGGAAGATGCTACCAGGCATTCCCCTGGCTACGGCAGGAAGATGCCTCCAGGCATTCCCTGGCTACGGAAGGAATATGCCTCCAGGCATTCCCTGGCTACTGCAGGAAGATGCCTCCAGGCATTCCCCTGGCTACGGCAGGAAGATGCCTCCAGGCATTCCCCTGGCTACGGCAGGAAGATGCCTCCAGGCATTCCCCTGGCTACGGCAGGAGGATGCCTCCAGGCATTCCCCTGGCTACTGCAGCATGATGCTTCCAGGCATTCCCCTGGCTACTGCAGCATGATGCCTCCAGGCATTCCCCTGGCTACAGCAGCATGATGCCTCTAGACATTCCCCTGGCTACGGCAGGAAGATGCCTCCAGGCATTACCCTGGCTACAGCAGGAAGATGCGTTTCGTGCTATAAAAAAATAATTGTTTGGTTTAAGAGAAATTTTGAGGAAGTATAAACGCCAAATAAACCTTTGATTTGGTATAAGAAAATATCATCAGTAACCAAGATAGATTACTCAAATCACATGACATGTCATGTGACATTGCTCTTTTCCAAAAAAGGTGCCTGCCATAGCAGGGTCGTTTATGCAGGCAATGCCTGGCTTGCAAGGGTGAGCAGGGGAACTGGGTGCTGCAGGGAAAGGGTTAATGTATTAACTAATGTATGCAGAGTACGAAAAACCAGCAATGGGACGTACTTTATGACGAACATCATGTGAAATGGCTGCAACGTGATATACTGCATTGAATGCAAACAATACAATAAAAAAAAACAAAAAAAAACAAAAAAAACAAAACAATAAACAATAAAAGGAAACTGACGGAAATGTTCGGCGAGCACCAATTGTACTTTTTCATCTGAAAAAAAACAACAACCCCAACCCACTTGCATAAGTGATGTACTAACCCGCTTCAATTCACACCCCCACAATAGGGTGAAGGATGTGTCAGTTCGTATTTTGAACTTCATTTACCAACACCCTGACAGCAAGGGTTCAGGATGGTTGAGTGGCAAAATAGAGTACAACTGAGTCCATCGGTTGCTATAGAGGAAACCTATGAAAATCTAGGGTCAGAGCTCGTATCCCATCGCGTGCGTAAATTACACAGAGATTCAAACGAGTTGGATCAAGCTCTGACCCTGAACTTGAAGGTTTCTGAATTTATCTCACCCTTCACATTGACTAATGGGCTAATATTTGTGACATGATCTTCCATTGAATATTTTTCCTAAATATCTGATGAGCGTTGGATACGAGTTCCCAATGTTGAGTCTATGGAGAAAAAGATAAAGAAGGAGAGATCTCCTCGTAGTTGACGACGTAATATCCTCGCTAATCGCTCGGATATTACTACGCCTCAACTACTCGGAGATTACGGCCACTCGTACACAAAACCAGTCATTATTGTGTATGTAATTATCGTTCCTTCCTTACTTAACGAGCCCTATGTCATACTCTTTCAAAGTTTCCATTGTAGATAAAAGAAAGACCCAACTATCGTTTTAGGACTTTATAAAGACTGTAATTTTTATACCTCAATTGACAAAAGCCGGGCTGCAGATAAAATGTATTTATTGCACATGAATTAGATAAAACATTGCATGGTAAAAGCGATATAAATACATTTCAGATAAAAGATAAAATTGATAAGAGAGATAAACGATTATACATTATGAGCCCTACGGCAAGTAGAGAAAAAAGAAAAAAGGTGTGGGTGGGTGGGTAAAGAAAATTCCCGTGCACCAGTGGTGAGTGCGAAGTCAGGAATGAGTGTCCGTTGCTGGTCATGTGACCATGTGACCAGTTGAATAAATTAGCGGAGTGTTCGATTAGCCACCACAGTAAGTTCGATTATCTGCCTATAACAAGTAGCACAGCCCGGCAGTAAATTATAGGTAATTTACAATTACTGCACAATGTGATTCCGTGAGGATTCATAACTTTTTATTTATTGATTAATTTAAAAAAATTACATCTAGGACACCATCTAGGTGCGTCGCCTGACCCTAGCCATTTTCTGCTTCTCGTATCCTGAAAATATCTTGGGTGGACAATTCTTAAAGACAAACGCTGGTAGTTGGCTAATTTCTAAATTCTATTAATTTTTGCAAACAACTCTGGATAATATAAGTTCCATATATCAGCAATTAGAAAATGCAAAAAAATTAGCATGTCACCATGCTAACTTCTATGGGAGGGCCATCTGAAAATGTAAGTGCTTAACTATTGGTGTCTATGGGAAACTGCAATATTTTGACTTTGTTGCTAAATGACACTGATATTGCTATCTTCAAATAATTCTGGATTGTGATTGTTGGGAATATGTACAAATGAGAAATATTAGAAAAATACTATGTCACCATGCTAATTTCTATTGGAAGGCCTTCTGCAGAGGGTAAATGCTTATCTATTAGTGTCTATGGGAAACTGCTACATTTTCACGAAACCAGATGGCAGCACCAGTGCTAAGTCTACTAAAGACAGGGGGCGCTTTGATACCTACCAGTATTTGTCTTTAAATGAGTTTATGAATGAGGATTTCTGGACTAGGGAACGACACTAGTAAGGCCTGGAGTCTACTGAGCTCCAAATCGTCTACGATAGGCCTTACGCTATTTCTTAATACCAATTACGATCACAAGGGTGGAGTCTGGTCGGTAATATAATTTGTGTCCCACATGATTTCCAAGGGACAAGAAAAGGCATAAATAACGTCACCAAATAATCAAACGATTAAAAAGTACAGTTTTGGGTAAATTGTGTGTTATCGGTGTATTGCGCCTTCTCTTGTGTTGCGGATGCTTCCACTCAGTAGTTTCGATTATCAAGATCTCATCAGGCCTATGCAAAGGCATGAGATACTATATCTTAGATATCTGGTATCTCTAAGTGCAGTGCTTGTTTTCAGGTCACTTTTCAGATGTCATGGATAGAGCCCCCCACCCCCTATTGTAATTTACTGTGCTTATTCTTTTCACCATTTTATCGTGTCCCTAATTAGGTTCCCTTGTTTCATGTTATTGAAAAAAATCCAAAAAGATATGAGGTCGCTTTTGGGTGGTGTTCTATCCATATTTACTGTTCATGGTATTGAGACTTCTTAGAGCCTGGGTTTTTATCTTACCCCTGGTATTTTTTCTCCATAGACTTAACAATAATTATTATTAATTTATTAATAAAAGTGTCCATGTTGCATGATGATGGCGGGTCAGTGTTGGTGCAACCTCTACCAACACTGACTCTAAAATCCCCGCACCCTCCCCCGTAAAATCCGGCATTCTCACACCCGACACCAGTCTTCCTCTACTACACTCCATTCATGCGTACCTTTACACACGGATCATAAACACTTCAACACGCACGCTCCACGCAGAGTCGCACTGCAAGCTCCAGCCCGAGTTTCTACCGAGTCGATAGCGAGGTTCAATGAGCGGTCCCGCAGTCGTAGCTCACGGCGGCTTTTGATTGGCTGAGCGGCGTTTTCCGCTGCCCGCCGCTTGGAGCGCGTCCGTGCCTTGCGTCTCTGAGGAACGCGGACGGCGGGAAGTGTACCACGTCGCCGGCGTTCCAAGTTCGACACCCAGGGACGATTTTATTACCATTTACGCTGGTAAAAAAAAAGGAAAAAAGTACGCGGAGGATATCCCCGGAAGGTTCAGGAAACTATCATCTCAATGTAAAACACGTTGGGGTTTGTGTCAATGAAAAAGGCGCGAAAGTTGTGTAAGCAGACGACATTTGGATCAGTGCTGTGAGGGGAGCGGCGGCAGCGGCGTACATTGCGCGGGAAAGCACCACCAAGCACCACCGGCCGCGCTGCCAGCCACCAACCCCCGGCCAACGATGACAAATCAACCTCACCGCCACCACCGGAGTCTAAGCGCCAACTTCCTGGCCGAATCCTGGTCGGAGTAGCTCCGATAATAAGCACGGGGGAGATTTCCAGGAGACCGGTGGCGTTGGGGAAGGTTCTGACGGAGACAGGGACACCTTACGCCGGGCGGACTGACGGAGACGATGCGGTCTCCCCTCGTCGCCGAGATGCTACCGGGGGGCAGGTGGACACCACCACGACCCAAGGCACACCTGGTCTACCTGGCGCTGCTTCTGTGCTTCACAGGTAAGTCCAGTGTTATCCCTACTCCCCACCTCGTGAGCGCTATCCATGTGTCTGCTGTTTCAGGGTTCATGAGAAGTGGATGTGGAGTTTCATTTATTATCCACCTAATACATAGTGTCCATATAAAGAGTGTATCTACATACCCGGAGCATACATGTATTTATTATCCACCTAATACATAGTGTCCATATAAACGCCGTGTATCTACATACCCGGAGCATATATGTATTTATTATCCACCTAATACAAAGTTTCCATAGAAATCACATAGGGAGTGTGTATGGACATACCCGGAGCATACATGTATTTATTATCCACCTAATACAAAGTTTCCATAGAAATCACATAGGGAGTGTGTATGGACATACCCGGAGCATACATGTATTTATTATCCACCTAATACAAAGTTTCCATGTAAAGAGTGTATCTACATACCTGGAGCATACAGATATATCCACCTAATACAAAGTGTCCATAGAAAACACATAGGGAGTGTGTATGGACATACCCGGAGCATACATGTATTTATTATCCACCTAATACAAAGTGTCCATAGAAAACACATAGGGAGTGTGTATCACCATACCCGGAGCATACAGATATCTCCACTTAATAGAAAATGTCCATATAAAAGACATAGGGAGTGTGTATCACCATACCCGGAACATACAGATATCTCCACTTAATAGAAAATGTCCATATAAAACACATGGGTTGCGTGGATCTACATACCAGGATCATACAGATATATCCACCTAATACATAGTCTATATAAAAAGCACATGGGCAGTGTGTATCTACATTTATTATCCACCTAATACAAAGTGTCCATAGAAAACACATAAGGAGTTTGTATGGACATACCCGGCGCATACGGATATGTTGTATGCTCCGGGTGGCGCATAAGGAAAAATAGTGCATACGGAAAAATAGTGAAAAAACTAAAATGAACTGATATTGACATGCCACTTGCCCAGAAAAGGTGGATGATAAATACATTATAGACTGGTTTCAGATAAAAGCTCCTCAGAGTTGTCTCTGAGCAATATCCTCGCATATGATCGGATATTACTACGTGTCAACTTCTCGGAGCATACGGCCGCTTGTATCTGAAACCAGTCAATATTGTGTATATATCCACCTAGTCCAAAGTGTAGATAGAAAACATATGGTCAGTATGTATCTACATACCTGGAGCATACAGATATATCCACCTTATACAAAGTGTCCATAGAGAACACATGGGCATTGTGTATCTACATACCTGGAACATACAGATATGTTGTATGATCCGGGTTGCAAACCCTATCGCATATGGAAAAATAGTGCGCATGAAAGAATAGTGCGTGCCTAAAATGAACTAACATGGGTACCCAAATCATCAGGTGGATAATAAATGAGATATAGACTGGTTTAAGATAAAAGCGGTTGTATGCTCCTCGGAGTTGCCTCTGCGCAATATCCTTGCATGCGCTCGGATGTTACTACGCGTCAACTCCTCGGAGCATACGATCGCTTGTATCTGACACCAGTCAATATTGTGAATGTATCTACATGGTGAACCCTCCACTATAACGAACACAAGTAGATGATAAAAAGTGTCCCCAACACCAGGCTGTCCGCTTCAGCCGCTGTCCATGGGTTCCGTACGGACAAGCGACTTCACTTATCTACAGAAGAGGAAAGCAATGGATTGTGTGTTACTTTTGTTTCAGGGAAATAGCGCAGAATTATCCAAAATGTACTTGTACTATCCGCTATACCTATGCACAGGAGAGTTATTCATGTATATATTCTCAAGGTGCACTTGATACAAATCCAAAATGTTCCGGTTTTTTTTACGACTCTTACATCATACACCCTCGTCGTCAGATTTCACATCTTACTGACACTACGATGTCAGGCTTGTTCAAGGGAGCAGCCACGCTGATATTTTCTGTAATCTTATCATAATGCTAAAAGAATAATCAACATACTAAGCGCGGATTGCTGCTGCTTTATTGTACACTGTGCTATTACAGAAAGTCTAGAGTATATTTACTCTATAGTATATTTGATTAGATGAATAGACCTTGTTGGGTAGATAGATAGATATAGGGAGAGAGAGACAGAGACAGAGCCACACAGATACAAAGAGGGAGAGAGACACACACAAAGGCACAGAGAGAGACTGAAAGGGAGAGAAAGATAAAGACAGAGATTCAGAGAGAGACTTACAGAGTGACAACAGAGAAAGAGAAACAGACAGACAGAGACAGAGTGAAACAGAGAGAGAATGAGAGACAGATGGACACAAATAGAGATATATAGAGAGACAGACAGAGACAGAGAGACAAAGAGAAAGAAACAGAGACGGACAGAGAGACAGACAGCAATAGAAACAAAGACAGATATAGAGAGATAGAGAGGGATAGAGAGACAGAAAGAGACAGAAAGAGAGACAGAAAGACAGACGGACAGAGAGACAGATAGAGAGATAGACAGAGACAGATAGACAGAGAGACAGAGAGAGATAGAGAGAGAGAGAGAGATAGAGAGAGACAGAGAGACAGAAAGAGAGATAGACAGACAGACGGACAGAGAGACAGATAGACAGACAGAGAGACAGAGACAGATAAAGACAGACAGAGACAGAAGTAGAGTCTGAGAACGGTGTTGATCAACCTTTTCGTCCACTTTAGAAGTCCAGTTCTCAGTTACAGCGAGTTAAATAGACACTAAATAGCAAACGTGAGTGGATAGAGCATTGCCAGCTGGTAAGGGTCGGCCATATCGATATCTCACTGTGTGCATTCAGCATAACATGCAACCATGTCCCTGAAGGTGTCTTCTCAAACAGGTAGGGGATGTCACATCTTTATCGACGTTCAATGGATACAACGTCACAAGAAAGAAACTGATGAGTGTTTGGTCTGTTTCCTCGTTCGCCATCGAGTTTGGAGTGCTCAGCAATATGAACGAGGCGATAGCCGAGTGAATATTCTGAAACACTCCAAACGAGATGGCGAACGGGGACTCAGCCCAAGCACGAAAATGATTCTGATTTTATCTTAGCCTGGAAATATCTATCTGTTTATCACCCGTTGAGAATGAGTTACCATACTCGCAAGCCTGTTGAGAACGAGTTACCGTACTCGCAAGCCTGTTGAGAACGTGTTCCTAGGGTTAAGCCTATGGACGTTTATTCCAGGCTAAGATAATGGCCTTTGTCTCACTCCTGGTATTTGTGTCCCATTGGCTCAGCATTAGGAACTCGTTCTCCATGCCCCTATGAACAATGCAGTCCATTCTCCATGGTCTATATCCTGTGCGTTGTCCTTTTTTTTTCAGTGAGTACAGGGGTGATATAAATACAGAAAGTTACTTATTTTGGTCAAAGAAGTCATTCTCCAACTCATTTGAATGCTACGTGATATTCACTCGGCTGTCCTCTCATTCGTATCACTCCACATCAAACTCGCGGAGAAGACGACTTTGACCAAAACTTGTTGGTTAGTTCACGCTGTACGTTTTGAAGTACTGCACGATTCCCGCTAGTCTGAGACTCGGTGGTCTTAGTACTCCCAGTCTCAGACTGTCTTTGTATGAAGATATAGGTGCTTAAAAGTCAGTCGGTGGTGCTATATCACAAAACGCTTTTTACCCTCTTTGTTTCTAACTGACAATTATTGCCCCAAATCCCACCGATTATATGAATCATATAGAAAAGGTAGTCGATGGTACTCCAGGGAAATCTGTTTATGTTAACAGTTGTTAACTCTAAAACACACACTCTATTCCCACCTGACGACCGATTATGTGCCATGTGCACCGATTATTCAATATGTAGAGGGCCAGACGAGCCTGAAGATTAACCCTTTCTAAACTAACAAAGAAATCGGTGGCTTTGAGAAAAACGCTGTTTTTAGATGGAAATGGAGGTGGTCACTGACCGATTTTTGGTTGCCACCACCGATTAATTCAACTTTGTTTGATTTCATCAGTGGGCTCAGAAGTCAGTCGGCAGTGCTATATCACAGAACGATAAAGAGAACATATATAAAACATTTTCTGATATCTAAAAATTTCTTTTCATTGTTTTCAACTTACAATTATCCCCCGAAAAGTGTCACATAAGTGATCATAATCGGTCGGCGATACTAAATGCCGTAATCGGTGATCATAATCGGTCGGCGATGCTAAATGCCGTAATTGGCGATCTTAATGGGTCAGCTGTGCTGAATGCCGTAATCGGTGATCATAATTGGTCAGCAATGCTAAATGCTCTCATCAGTGATCATAATTCGTAGGCAATACTAAATGCCATAATCGGTGATGATAATTGGTCCACAATGATAAATGTCATAATCGGTGATCATAATCAGTTGGCAATGTTAAATACCGTAATCAGTGATCATAATCGGTCGGCGATGTCAAATTATGTCATCGGTGATGATTATCAATGGGCAGTGATAAATGCTGTAATCGGTGATAATAATTGGTTGGTGATACTAAATGCCATGATTGGTGATCATAATCGGTTGGCAATGCTAAATACTCTAATTGATGGTCATAATCCACTGGCAATGCTTAATACTGTAATTGGTGATCATAATCGGTTTGCAATGTTAACTACCATAATCGGTGATGATAATCGGTCAGCGATGCTAAAATATGTCATCGGTGATGATAATCGGTGGGCGGTGATAAATGCCATAATCGGTGATCATAATTGGCTGGCAATGTTAAGTACCATAATCAGTGATCATAATCGGTCAGTGATGCTAAATGCCATAATCGGTGATGATAATCGGCCGGCGATGCCAAAGGCCATAATCGGTGATGATAATCGGTCAGCGATGCAAAATTATGTAATCGGCGACCATAATCGGTCGGCGGAAACACCACATTGCTCCATCCGACTCACTGACAGTGTTGTATAGTAAAACGGCATTATGACAGTGTTGTATAGTAAAACGGTATTATTACCAAACACCACATTAGTGTACTATGTCAATGACGTAATCACCTTGCTTCTCATGCTCAGCGAAAATTGGCATCAAAAGGAAAGTTATATTTACGTCTCGCTGATGAAAGGAGAAATCCCTTGAGAAAACAGGCCACGTGCGGCGACCAGCTGCATACGGGGGCGCCACCCGCGGCCGTTACGAGAACCACCGGGTGTTATGTTAGTCCCGCAGCTTACAGAACCATTTCGGTTTGATTGGAGGAGATTAGAGTAATCCTTTCAGGTAATTATGCTGTATTATCGACGATTTCCTGGGGCCTGTGCCTATATCTAGCTGCTGTGAAACTCATTTAGAATGAGGTACAATGCATTAGTAGTATCTATGATCAGTTTATTAGCAGGTTGATAGGTTAACTGATGTAGGAGGACTTGATTGCGCTGTATCTGGATAAATATGGTATATTATCCTACCCCTAATGAAAACTGTCATTGATTTAATATAGGCAAATTTTATGTGGCGTGCCATAACATAAAGGAAAATTTATGTACCTAGAGAAATGAAAAAATTGACCAATCAGCGATGAGGAATTATTTACCTGTGTAAATAGTTCCGGCTGCAGAGCAGAAATTCTGACAGCTGTCAAACATGGACGGAATCAAGTCAGACTTTCCTAATGTCATAAAATCCAGGAGACGGGGTAGGATAAATACAAAACCAAACTCGAGTTAGACTTGTCAATGTCTATGCTACTCTGGTCAGGTCTTTTCCTCACTACGCTCAGCTAACATTTCGCGTAGTAATACACAAACTTCATATCATGGCGTAAACACTGACAAGTCTAACACTGGTAAGGTTTCTGCTGAGTATGCTATAATTATTATCATTGCTATTATTATTATATGAATAATATTATTTTAATAGCATGTCGGGGGTGTCTATATATATATATATATATATATATATATATATATATATATATATATATATATATATATATATATATAGACACCCCCGACATGCTATATATATATATATCGTTCTATCTACAATTGTGTAACTTTGTATTGTCTGTAAATAAGATTTCTGTGGGTACCCAGATTGTCAATGTTGTGACTATTTATGTAACATGGGGAGATGGTAGAACGCGACTGAAAAGTGTGTGAATATAACTTAAAAAAACCCAATAAAAAACTGTCTAGTAATTTAAACACATTTAAAAACCTTAAAAACATTTTCTTTTAGAAGAGGAAGAATGCATTTGTCATATCTGTGATAAGTTTATTAGCAGGTTGATAATTGTCTAGTATTTTAAACACAATAACAACTTTTTTTTATTCATTCAACAAAATTTCCAACGCTGGTCTTGGATTTTGCTGGATCACTTCCATCTATAGTCACCGACAGACTTTAAAACTAAAACTACACGGAGAATACGACCACGCAGATCGAAATCATGGTAATATTGTATATGTAAACCGAAATATTCATGCTATGATAATCAAAGACTTGAGCAAGTCGGGCCGAGCAGAGGCGTCAGGGCTTAGCCATCATTGCACACTAAAAGGTCAGACTTTGACACTTTTCCACAGTGAAAAGTCAGGGCTTAGCCATCATTGCACACAAAAAGGTCAGACTTTGACACTTTTCCACAGTGAAAAGTCAGGGCTTAGCCATCATTGCACACTAAAAGGTCAGACTTTGATACTTTTCCACAGTGAAAAGTCAGGTCTTAGCCATCATTGCACGCTAAAAGGTCAGACTTTGACACTTTTCCACGGTGAAAAGTCAGGGCTTAGCCATCATTGCACACTAAAAGGTCAGACTTTGACACTTTTCCACAGTGAAAAGTCGAGGCTTAGCCATCATTGCACGCTAAAAGGTCAGACTTTGACACTTTTCCACGGTGAAAAGTCAGGGCTTAGCCATCATTGCACACTAAAAGGTCAGACTTTGATACTTTTCCACAGTGAAAAGTCAGGTCTTAGCCATCATTGCACGCTAAAAGGTCAGACTTTGACACTTTTCCACGGTGAAAAGTCAGGTCTTAGCCATCATCGCATGCTAAAAGGTCAGACTTTAACACTTTTCCACGGTGAAAAGTCAGGGCTTAGCCATCATTGCGCTAAAAGGTCAGACTTTGACACTTTTCCACCGTGAAAAATCAGGGCTTAGCCATCATTGCGCTAAAAGGTCAGACTATTCTGACGCCACTGCCGAGACATCTCCAACCTGAGACCCAGTGACCGATCAATCACCAGTCACAACAAGACCCGGATGTGGCGCTATATTACGTCACGTCCTGACGCTCTCCTCTACACGTCACCTGCGTCTATGACGTAAGACGCTGTGACGTCACATCCGCCGTCTGACGGCTCCCACAGTGCTCAGTGTCACCTCCTAGCGGTGGGCGGGGGCATTACGGATAGTGTCAGCGTATAGGGCACAGAGTGATTGCTAGTTCTGCCATCATCCGCTAGTAGTTTGTAAGATAGCGCCACTGTAGTTGGGGGGTAACCACTGTTATCTGTAGTTATAATATATAGATGATATTGAGTTGAGGCTAAAATTCCTTCCTGGCAAGACTCCAAAAAATATTGTTGATAAAATCCATTGATAATTGGTCCCGCCACCTGGTGTTTTGGATGGCCACCTCCAGGGCACAATAGCTATGCGCCAAATATACATTCTTTAAGTTACATGAACAGACATGAGAAAGAAACACATAAGATGAAAATAACTTTTGACTCCTTTATAATTCACTCAGCTTTGATTCGTGATCTCAACCTGTATGTACATGATCAGAAACATTATTTATACCGGGGTGAGATAATATGGAATATCAAGAGACTTCATGAGTTTGAGTCTGAGTTTATTTATGTCACGCATTTTGTTGGCTCCATAATTTCACGAGTCAAAGACGAGTGACATTATGGAGCCAACAAAATGCGTGGCATAAATAAACTCAAACTCAAACGAGTGGCGTCTAGATTTTATCCTACCCCGTTTCCATATTTTTTCAGTATCAGAAATTAGTGGCATAAACAACACTCTATGTCACACCTGTGATATAAACAATTCCCATGTTAAGCCTATGGTGTTTTTTATTAGGGGTAGGATAATACCCTGTAACAACTACCATAAGAACGATGGACTGTCACCGGGAATTCTAAAACTTAATAACGGTGGGAGTACGTGGGTTGATCTTACCCCTGGTATCTTTTCCCCATTGATATTGAATCTTTTTCCGAACACTAAAACAACCGCGAACAGCTTAAGAAAACGGAGGTCTTTTTTTACCAACCTGTTTTTCCTCTAGACTTAACTTGGGAACTCGAACTTACACCCATGGAGTTTAATTAATCGGTGGTGGTTTTCAGTTTACGACCAAAGATAATATAGTGACCTTCCTTGAAATGGCAAGTGGAAGCACATGCCGGATGGAATAGAACATGGGTGAGGTCACTCTCCTAGCATAGATCCTGCGCTATACTACCTTGATACACTTATATCTCTGCACCAAGCTGCCAGTTTGGGACAAAATCTGGCCCCTACGCCAGTCTAATTTTAACATAACCTAAATTATGTATAAAGAAATGCATATTTGAAATGCTAAAGAATATAATCCTAATCAGGAATATGCTGTGGGGTTACTTTCTTCAGTGGAAAACACCTCATGGGTTTTGTTTGACAACATGTCACATGTGCTCATTGGAAAGGGTAGTTTAATCAACTGCGGATTCACATTATAAAGTGGTTTAAAGCTTAAAAAGAATACACCGGCTGGATTGTTAGTGAAGTTCATAAACAATTCCATTATTCCCTCACCCGGCGTTTACACTAGACGATTATAGGCGGCGATTCTTGAACCTGACGACTTTCAACCGTAAAAGTCCAGAAATCGTCTAATGTAAACGCCAAGAGCGTGGCGACTGCAGATCGTCTGATTACGTCTGATTACGCAATAAAGCACCACCTCACGACTATTGTACACGCTCTGATCCCGGCGACTATTTTAAGCGAGCTTAAATTAGTCGTCTACATAGGCGGCGATTCTGTGAGAGTAGAGTCATCACCCCCCTGCACTTTGGAAACAAAATGTGTGCTTTGCTTCAACCATATTGGGGTTGAAGGGGGGGGGGGGGGGTTGAGGGGGGGGGATAGGTGGGCGTGGGGGTTTTGGTGGGGATATGTACATTGTCCAGGTGCTTTTGTGTTGGGGCAGGGAGTGATAATTTTTATGTGATGTATTATATAAGCAGTGATTTATATTGAAAACTAGGGGGAGGAGGGCTTATTTCATCCCTATTTCTGCTGGGGGGGTTCCTTTTTTTAATCATGAGATGGTGCTAATTTTTGTTTTGAAATATTTTCAGGGGGGGGGGGGGGGGTCAAAACTACAGGGGTTCAATTTGATTCTGGTGCCTATGTTGGGGGGGGGGGGGTGTATATTCATGGGGGCAAGGGACTTATTTTTGTAACTCTGGGGGGAGCAGGGCTAATTTTACCTAAATTTTTCCTTTGGGAGATTTAAACAGAAATGCCTAATATTTCCTGAGGGGGTGAGGGGGGTGGGGTTGGGATTTAGGACAAAATGTCGGTGGGGGGGGGGGGGGGGGATGTAGGGCAAATATTTCCTGTGTTGGGGCAGAGGATTTCATATAAACTTTTGGATGATATTTTTTCCTTTATATTTCCTGGGGATTGGGCTTCAACAAAAACAGGTGATAATGTTGAGGGTGTTTGTGATTTGTGTAATATATATTTTGGTTTGGGCAGGGAACCTAAGATTAGTATATCTGTGGGGGGGGGGGGGGAGGGGCTGATTCTATTTTCCATGGTGGTCCCAATGATTTTTTTATTGGGGGGGGGGGCGTTTTGAAGAAAATAATTTGGGGGGAGGAGGCAAATTTTTTCAAGTGCATCTGTGTAGAGGGGGACGATTCTTTAGTATTATTGTGGTGGAGGTACACACCGTTTTTACAGTGAACGCCCATGTGTACACACACAAAAATACAGGGGAAAATTTCGGGGGGGGGGGAGGGAGGAACCCCTATGCCCCTATAGACAGGCACACCGAGGTTAACTCAATCACTCGCCTATGTCCATGTCTATTGAAAGTCGTCAGTGTAAACGCTTGAGTAGAATCTGAGGCTGACGACTTATGCGGTGGACATTGCCACCACCTGACGACTATTGGCTGACGATCTACAGTCGCCACGTATTTAGTCGTCTAATGTAAACGCCGGGTAACTCATACCATACGTGTTATTGGAATTTCATAACTTTTAACAGTTACTCTCTTTTGAATCCCAAATGTAGTTTCTCTATCCCGGCGTTTACACTAGACGATTATAGGCGGCGATTCTTGAACCTGACGATTTTCAGCCGTAAAAGTCCAGAAATCGTCTAATGTAAACGCCAAGAGCGTGGCGACTGCAGATCATCTGATTACGTCTGATTACGCAATAAAGCACCACCTCACGACTATTGGACACGCTCTGATCCCGGCGACTATTTTAAGCGAGCTTAAATTAGTCGTCTACATAGGCGGCGATTCTGTGAGAGTAGAGTCGTCACCCCCCTGCACTTTGGAAACAAAATGTGTGCTTTGCTTCAACCATATTGGGGTTGAAGGGGGGGGGGGGGGGTGAGGGGGGGGGATAGGTGGGCGTGGGGGTTTTGGTGGGGATATGTACATTGTCCAGGTGCTTTTGTGTTGGGGCAGGGAGTGATAATTTTTATGTGATGTATTATATAAGCAGTGATTTATATTGAAAACTAGGGGGAGGAGGGCTTATTTCATCCCTATTTCTGCTGGGGGGGTTCCTTTTTTGAATCATGAGATGGTGCTAATTTTTGTTTTGAAATATTTTCAGGGGGGGGGGGGTCAAAACTACGGGGGTTCAATTTGATTCTGGTGCCTATGTTGGGGGGGGGGGGGGTGTATATTCATGGGGGCAAGGGACTTATTTTTGTAACTCTGGGGGGAGCAGGGCTAATTTTACCTAAATTTTTCCTTTGGGAGATTTAAACAGAAATGCCTAATATTTCCTGAGGGGGTGAGGGGGGTGGGGTTGGGATTTAGGACAAAATGTCGGTGGGGGGGGGGGGGATGTAGGGCAAATATTTCCTGTGTTGGGGCAGAGGATTTCATATAAACTTTTGGATGATATTTTTTCCCATATATTTCCTGGGGATTGGGCTTCAACAAAAACGGGTGATAATGTTGAGGGTGTTTGTGATTTGTGTAATATATATATTTTGGTTTGGGCAGGGAACCTAAGATTAGTATATCTGTGGGGGGGGGGGGGGGGAGGGGCTGATTCTATTTTCCATGGTGGTCCCAATGATTTTTTTATGGGGGGGGGGGGGGCGTTTTGAAGAAAATAATTTGGGGGGAGGAGGCAAATTTTTTCAAGTGCATCTGTGTAGAGGGGGACGATTCTTTAGTATTATTGTGGTGGAGGTACACACCGTTTTTACAGTGAACGCCCATGTGTACACACACAAAAATACAGGGTAAAATTTCGGGGGGGGGGGGGAGGGAGGAACCCCTATGCCCCTATAGACAGGCACACCGAGGTTAACTCAATCACTCGCCTATGTCCATGTCTATTGAAAGTCGTCAGTGTAAACGCTTGAGTAGAATCTGAGGCTGACGACTTATGCGGTGGACATTGCCACCACCTGACGACTATTGGCTGACGATCTACAGTCGCCACGTATTTAGTCGTCTAATGTAAACGCCGGGTAACTCATACCATACGTGTTATTGGAATTTCATAACTTTTAACAGTTACTCTCTTTTGAATCCCAAATGTAGTTTCTCTATCCCGGCGTTTACACTAGACGATTATAGGCGGCGATTCTTGAACCTGACGATTTTCAGCCGTAAAAGTCTAGAAATCGTCTAATGTAAACGCCAAGCCTGTGGCGACTGCAGATCGTCTGGTTACGTCTGATTACGCAATAAAGCACCACCTCACGACTATTAGACACGCTCTGACCCCGGCGACTATTTTAAGCCGGTTTGAAATAGTCGTCTACATAGGTGGCGATTCTGTGAAAACAGAGTCGTCACCCCACTGCACTTTGGACACAAAACGTGTGCTTTACTTCAATGACATCGGGGGGTTGGGGGCTTGGGGGAGGGGGGGGGGGATGAGGGGTGAGGGATAGGTGTGTGGATGTGTGTGTGTGTGTGTGGGGGGGGGGGGGGGGTTGGATTTTTCCAGGTGCTTTTGTGTTGGGACAAGGAGTGATTTTTTGTATCATTTGGGCAGGGATTTATATTTGTAACTAGGGGGGGGGGGGGTGAGAGTCTTATTCTATCTTCATTTCTGCAGGGGGGGGGGGGGGGGGCTTCTTTTATTCAAAATCATGAGATGGAGGTAACCCTTTTTGATATATTTTCGGGGGGGGGGGGGAAGGGTGCAATTTTGTTCAGGTGTCTCTCTGTGGAGGGGGGGGGGGGGGTGTATATTAATGGAGACAAGGGGACCTATTTTGGTAACTCTGGGGGGAGGGGGGGGGGGGCTAATTTTAACTAAATGTTTCAATGGGGGGTTTAAACAGAAATGCCTAATATTTCCAAGGGGGATTTATGATGAAACAAATTTTCGGGGGAGGGGTAGGGCAAATATATCAGGTGCTCCTGTGATGGGACAGGGGGTGATTGTTTTTGTGGGTATTTATATTGGTAACTCTGTGATTGAGTGAGGCTTATTACATATCTATTTTTCTATGGGGGACATTTAAAAAGAAAGTAATGGGATTGGGATTATTTATTTTCCAGGGTAGTGGGCTTTAACAAAAACAATTAAGGGCCAGAATTCCTTTTTCAGGTGCCACTTTGGAGGGTGTTTGTGACATTTTTATAATCATTTTCATTGGAACAGGGGCTTAATCTTAATACATCTGTGGGGGGCTAATTCTATTTTCCATGGTGGTCCTAATAACTCTTTTATTAGAGGGGGCAGGGCGCCTATTGAAGAAAATAATTGGGGGGGGGGGGGGGGAAGGCAATTTTTCAGTTGCTTCTATGTAGAGAATGGGATGATATTTAATATTATTATGGTGGGGGTAAATACGTTTTTACTTTGTACGCCCATGTATACATACACAAAAACTAAAGGGGGCAATTCCAGGGGGAGACAGCTATCCCTACCCCCCCCCCCCCCTGGTGCACCCTGATGAATGGCCATATATACAGGTAGACCAAGGTTAATTAGTTAATCGCCGATGTCAGTTCTACTTGAAATCGCCAGTGTAAACGCTCAAGGAAATTCTGAGCTCGACGATTTTTGCGGTGGACATTGCCACCACCTGGAGACTATTGGCTGACGATCTACAGTCGTCACATATTTAGTCGTCTAGTGTAAACGCCGGGTATGTGACGTCACTGAGTTGAAGCTGAGAGGAGTAAGCGCTAGTGCCGTGAGAAATCTGCTTGGAGAGTGAGACGAGCATCAAACTCTACTATAGCCTGGAAGCCTGGCCTATGTGCTTACTCCCATTATAGGCCAGGTAACGCCTTCCATCTTTTTGGTGCACTATTGGTAATGCCTTCATTTTTCTGGTGCATCATGGGTAACAGTGTTCAGCTAGTACAACGCTGGTTTTTAGAGGAACATTCTAATAAATCATCTTTTATCTTTTGAAAGGTTGCCATTACTTCATTTTTTATTATCCTTTATCATAAAGAAGTAGAAATAAGGTATTTGGTGAACATCATGAGGGAAAGAGAAGCAGATCTCCTAGCAGAGATCCTGCTGGGAGAGTGAGAAAGGGGTTGTGCTGGTTATCCTTACCACTGCAAATAAGCAGGAAACCAGCGACAGTTCAAAGTCATGCGCTAGTATACACGAAAACAGGATTACGTTTTAAGGAGTGTAAACAAACTGATTATGGAAGTATATTAGTGCAAAAAAATCCACCAAGGCTACGCTGCATCTAACGCCACACCACAGAATGCAGCATCTGTAACTCATCAAATGGGATGCAAATGCTGAGGTCATGGATTTGGATATGCAAGTCTGTACTGCTCTGCATAAAATGTTATGCAATGGCTAAACGATGGCATTTGAGATATACTTTCAAAGTTTGTTTACACTCCCTTCTCAAGTCCCACACCAATTTGTATATAACCATATATGGCAAACTCTGTTTCTGTGTATTATCACGTAGGAAGGCGTTACCAGTCCCATATTTCTTTGGGCAAGGGAACCAGTCTACAAACTACAGAATATCTGCTGGGAGAGTGAGTAACTATACACACTCTACAAAGCCTCAGTCTGGAGAACGCTACACTCCCGGAAGTGACGTCACCCGAAACGCTCGCTCGCTATGCCACCTTTCTTTCGCCGTTTGCTATTGGTCGAGGGAAAACAAAAAGGGACGCTGGTTGGTACGGATAATCTTGTCATTAGATTCTGACACTAGTCAAGCCGGTACCAGCGCACACAGAACGCCTGGGGCGCTGGTTCCCGGAGCTCGACAGTAATTGACGAAACAGTTTTCCATTAACTGCGGTACTGGCTTGTGAAATGACAATCAGCGCAACGCTCTGAGGAAGACGCCCCGGGAACCAGCCAACTTCTAGCAGCGATAGGTGGCGCCACCTAAAAATTCCTCTAGCATTACAAGACTGCAATTAGCGGGCAGAATGAAGCCAATGGGGAGGATTCTAATAGGCGTCAACTGGCCAGGTGGTCCGGGGACTCCCTAATATCGCCCGGCGGCGAACGACTGTCATCAGGTGTCGGTATTGATTTGTCTTTTGGAGCATCGGTCTGCGTTTATTTACACGCGTTAAAGCCCGGCACGCAAAACCCTACTCCCCCATCTCCAGTTTCTGGGGTTCACATTAGAGGGGGAGGAGGGGGGAGGGGGTGGGAGGGGGGGGGGGGGGGTGAGTGGGGGTGTCCCCAAACTAGCCAGTGGACCCGGCCCTGTTCTTCCCCATACTAAATAGAACTGAACGAGAGTTAGCCTGATTAGTTTTTATGCCACTACGGACAGGTATGTATTATTATATACCTGTGTCCGAATGTCTATTAAATACTGCCCGCTGCTAGGGGTGCAGTAATAATAATGTTCGTGCCCGCTGTGACTGCAACTTTCTAAGTAATTAAAATAGAGTTTTTAATTATCTCAAGGTATATAATAATAAGCAAACGTCCTCACTGTGAACGAAAAGTTTATCATTCTCGGTCAGTCGCCGATTTCATACGGCCTTCCGCCTATGGTGTCAGGCCGTATGAAATCGGCGACTGACCGAGAATGATAAACGTTTAGCTTACAGTAAGGACGTTTCCTAATATTACTACACAAGGCGATAGCCAAGTTTAGTGAGTAGCAGACCTGACCGGAGTGACTTGAAAACTAGTCTAACTCGAGTTCGGTTCTGTATTTATCCTACCCCGTCTCTACACTTCAGGTGTGGCTTCTATTTTTCGATTATTCTGTATCGTGCTAGCAACATCTGAATGGGCATTTTGAGTGCAACCGGAACTTTTTTCGTAGTAGCTGACATCCTGGTCTCTGATTGGTCAATATTCTTTATTACTCTAGTGGCATAAAAAACACTTTATGTCATGGCCTGCCACATAAAATTTGCCAATGTTAAGTCTATGGCGGCTTTTTATTAGGGGTAGGATAAAGGGACAGGTTTTGACCCAATAGACCCTATTGAGGTATCCCAGAATTCAGTCTGTTTACAGGTTCCTGTGTTCGCTGGTTGCCGTCGTTGTATGGTGATGGACCCTTGACCCGTAACCCACAATTATTGCAGTTTAACGGTTTTCATAAATCTTCAAATTGGAAATCCGATGCCAGAAATGGAGATTTCAGCTATTTCTACATGGAAATCCGAAATTATATTCAGTTTCTCCAGTTATGAATAGGAAAACTGTGGTTGATGTGGTCAGTCAGTCGGGAGCGGAATCTTTACTTACCCGGGGCGATATTAGGGAGATAAGCAACCTCTGGAGGGTCTATAACACCCTCCAAGGGGTCATCATTCCATACTGGCGGTATTCTGACATGTATGAAAGAAAAAATAAATTGATATATACATATAAGTAAGTGTAAGAAACGCCACAATTCGCAGTCGGATTGTTTTACCAACAGTTTTTATTATCATAATAATAGTGATCACAATTTAGGCATTCGACATACAGGACCTATTGTCAACGTTTCGGTGGATTTATAACCTTCATCAGAACTGATAGATATATACCCACTTGTCTTCGCCAACCTTCAAAACAGTTGTCTCTTACGTTATAACTGTGTATTAGAGATAGATTTCCAGTGGATCTTGGCTGGTTCTCAAGTCAAGCCATTTTGATCAGTTTTTCCCGCTGGTTCCCAAACTGCACAGTGCCTCGCCAATTGACATAGAACAGCTGAGGGGTGGATACTTTGCCTATCCCCATACAAAAGTGTTTAGAATTTAGGGGTGGGAAAATATCGTTATAGATCTATGAGGGCCATCCATAAAGTATGTACGCAAACATTCCGGAAATGGTGACCTCCACATCTCTGAATCTTGTACGCAACATAACAAAGAAGTAGTACGCACAATTTCCGAAAATTTTGCCCCCACCTCGCCCCTATATCTTACATCCCTCGCTCTATAAACTCGAGATGGAAGATCGGGCCGCGGACCACGTAACATTCAACGTTCACGTACCCCAAGACATTATCCTCCTATTATCACTGCTCGGGATGTAACGACTATGTTTCGCGTTGAGGATGATTGTTTCTTTATCAAAGATTTGGATATGTTTTACCACGCCACATAATACAAAGACTCTGTGCTGAATCTGTGGAACCTACAGATTGCTACTGAGTAGAATACGGAATGTCGTATTCTACTCAGTAAAATAAAGCCTTTTTTGCCACTTCAAGGGCACTAAACGAACCATTATATATGAACAATGCACGGCGCTTACGTCGAATTTCCAATCATTTATAAGATTTTTTCTAATAACTAGTCGAAAGGTGATTGCTAATGACAACATTACCATGATTTTGATCTGCGTGGCCGTATTCTCCTTTTATCAACACTGGAGAATAACTTACCTTTGTTTCCGACTGAACGAAAAAATACAGACCGTTTTCTCCTTGTAGTTGACACAACGCAATACTCCTCGTTATCGCTCAGAGTTTTACTTCGTGTCAAATACGCGGAGAATACGACCACTCAGATCAAAATCATAGTAATATTGTGCATGTCTTTGTCAATAAATAGAAAAAAACGGAGTCAGACAAACAAGTATGGATGCTAGAAATGGGGAGCGTTTTATAATAAAAAATATCCGATTGATGAGAGTGGAAATCAATGTTAAGTTGACGATTAAGATTCTCATCCTGAATCTTTGAGACGACCTTACAGCACTCTCCCATTAAACTGACACAGATTGAGAAATCCGTTTAGCATCCGCCGAACAAAGTCATCACTCAGATGTTACTCTCCGATCCGGCTGGACACTTCCGGTTCAAAATACCCTCCAAATTATGCAAATTCGCCTGACCACGGATCGGTCCGCCATCTTTGCTGGTGAATACAAAGTGCTGTCAGAGTGTAAAATGGCGAAAAACTGTATTAATCGACCTTCTCCTGTGCATTCTGTACATGTAGTACAGTAAAACCCCGCTTAAGGGGGCACCCTCCGTTCTGAGCAAAGTGTCCCCTTAAGCGGGGTTAAAATGAACTAAATTAAGATTTCTGTTCCGAAAAAACTGTCCCCTTAAGCGGGGTCCCTTAAACGAGATGTCCCAGAAGCGGGATTTTACTGTAGTTGAAATAGGATTATTTACATTATTCGGACATGATTTAAATGTGCCAACACGAAGAAAATCGGTTGTTTCGACAATTTATTGACATCGCGTTCACAGTCTAAACTGGGGCTACCACATAATTATTTGATCTTAAATTGCCAGGGAAGTCTAATTTTGTCAAGAGGAATGCGCCAGAAGTACTTAAAACATCCTCACACATTAAATAGTGTCCTAAATGGACGTCCGAATGGTTCCATAGCCTTAGCATTGCGTAGGCGCTTCTCCAAAATGGCCACCCAAGGGGTCTGTAGCGCCACCTACTTCCAGGCCGGATTGGAAAATACTGCAGTCAGACTGTCGTAAAATCCGCCAGTCAGAGTGTCGTAAAATCCGCCAGTTAGACTGTCGTAAAATCTGCCAGTCGTACTGTCGTAAAATCCACCATAGTCACAATGTCGGAAAATCCGACGTTTTTAGTTTCATGCACATTTATGCTCACACAGGCGCAAAATATTTCTTTTCCTATCAATTTCTTTCTTATGGCGCCACCGTTTTTTCCTCTTGCTCTTTTTTAGTTTGTCAACTACATGAGTTAATATTTCAGATTCATGAATAAAAATGCTAAGCCCATGATATATAAATGATTAGGAATAGACAAAAAAGTCCTGTTCAAACATTTATCTCAACCCGGGTATCTTTTCCAAAATAGACTTGATATTTTGAATCCGTATCCGTATTTTAAACTACTACAAAAACACAAACTCAAAGAGCTTCGAGCTCAGTATACATGATTGCTCTAATATTTTGTCCCCATTAGTGTTTATGCATACGTACCTAATATCTGAACTAAGGAGTGTTTAATATTACTGCCCTAAATGTTATATTTGTATTATCTAGATATGATAAATCTTACATTGTACGTTATGAGCCTCAGACGGGATAATTTGATCCCATGCCAAAATGTTTGAACTTCACTATTGTTAATGTAGCACTGTATTATGTGTTTTCCCTTGTCTGACACTAGCATGGCCAATGGTATTTGCAGAAAAAAAACAATTGAATCTGGAGCCGTTGGAAGATGGGTGGTTGTGTCCACCCAAACGTTTCACTCCAGTATAAAAAAAAATAATAAAAAAATGCACATGGGGTATTGTACAAAAATGCCCATTATTGATGATAACAGAAACATGAGCCAAACAGTCTAGGATAGGGCTGAGATCGAATCTGAACCACATTCGATCCGTAGCCGCTGAAAATACATCATTCGTTTTGGTTTGATTTAAAAAAGAATCGATCATTTAGAGAAGGAAAAACAAAGTTAACCCTGCTTATACTATATCTAATAGTATATTACCCTTTAGGCCCGACATCCACCTTCTACGATAGAATCGTAGACCTCCCGATATGGCACCGATACAAAATGTCAAAATCGGTGCCATATCGGAAAGGTGCCAAATCGTAGACATATGTCTAGACATGCCAATCCACCACGCATTGTATGGAGTTTTTATCGGTGTCTAATCCCAGAAACGTGGTCAACTGCCCCGATATTAGGTAACCTTCCGACGCGATTTTGATTTTTAAATCGGGAGGTGCATCGTAGACCATATCGGAGCCATATCGTGGTAGGTGGACGCCGGACCTAACTGCATCTATAGGAAAAAAAGGTTACGATAAATATCGGTTTCTGTTTCTGTAATTACCTAAAAAGAAAAAAAATTGAGACAGGTGGGTTGGAGACCAGGTAGTAATGGCGGACCTGGAGCATGTGAGCCCGCGAAACAGCATGTGAGGTGTCATGTGATCTCATGAATATTCATGAATCAGTTAGTCCTGTGTCTCCAGAAATATATATCTATATAATAATATGTCGGATATAATTATACATGCCATAATTGGTCTGTGTTGCCAAATTAAAGTGTTTGTCGCACATTTTGTCTGAGACTATCTGAACGACAGCTTTACGATTTAGCAACTAATCGCTCAGTCCTCAACCAGTATATATATGCATTAAGCCCAATACCTTTGTCGGCGACAAACGGACGGTAATTTGTCTCAGGCGACACATCCTAATGGAGTTGGCCGTAGTCGATAGATGTAGGACAGCTAGGCAAGGGTCAGCCACCGATTAGTGAACCACCTCCTTCAGATGTCCTTTTATCACCGACAAGTTGTGGTTTCTACATTCGAAAATCGGTGGCAAAAGGTTTATGCAACTTGCCTGCGACAAAGTTCGCCGACTCCTATACGATTTGTGAACTAATCGTTCAACCCTTAATCGGTAGATGGGCATTGGGCTTTAGACTTGTGGAAGTGGCTCCCTCTTTTGGCTGACACAGCGATGGCTGCATTATGATTTCATGTGGCTGTACCAGGCTGCAGGGGGTGGGGTGTGTGTGGGGTAGGGGTGGGGGTGGTGGGGGGTGGTAGAGGGTAGAGGGTAGAGGGGAGGGGGTTAAGTGCTCACCTGAGGTCACATGTACCTAGTCGCCTGATGCAAGCACGGCTTCCCTAGACCTCTCTTATGGCAGGCCGGTGAGGTTGTTTATCCTACCCCTAATAAAAAACTCCATAGGCTTAACATTGGCCGACTCTATTCGGGCGAGTATGCAGAAAAATGAAATTTACCGCTCTAGTGGGATACTTTTGTGAAATGACGTCATGTTAAAAATGACCAATGAGCGGTATCGAGAGTATCAACAAGCACACATCATGGAGTGTCATACAATGTTCACTTTCTAAATATTCTGAAGTAATGTGAACTCGGTAGATTAAATACTAAACCAAACTTGAGTTAGTTGAGTCTTGTTTATCGCACTCCGGCAAGGTCTGTTCCTCACTGCACTCGGCTTTGCCTCGCGCAGTAATACACAACCTTGCCATCCTGCGATGAACAACAACTCGACTAATTCGAGTTTGGTTCCTCCTAAGTATCACCCTCCTAGCATTCTGCACTTTATCTCACCCATGGTATTTCTCCCCATAGGTTTAATATTGGGAACCTGTTCTCCATGCCCCTGCGAGAATTGCAATCCATTCTCCATGGTCTATATCCTGTGTGTTGTCCATTCTTTTAGTGTGTACAGGGGTGAGGTAAATTTATACAGAAAGCAACTCGTTTTGGTCAAAGAAGTCATTCTGCAACTCGTTTGAACGCTTTGTGATATTCACTCAGCTGTTGCCTTGTTCATATCACTCTGCATCAAACTTGTGGAGAACGACAACTTTGACCAAAACTTGTTAGTTTCTTTTTTTACCACTTCCTGCAGCCGTATATTCAGGACATGCATGTTCATTATCCATCATACACAAAGTCACCATTGAAAATGTATCCATTGTTAAAAAAGACTGTCAGGTACCATAGCCCTGCGTTTACACTAGGTGATTCTGGGTGACGATTCTGTCATTTTGCATCACCTGACGACTTTTAGCAGTAAAGTCTAGAGATCGTCAAGCCAGTGACGACTGCAAGGTCAGATTACACAATTGGGCACCACCTGCGATCATGCAGACAATTTTACGCCAAAGACTATTGTCATGTGGTACATTTCTTTGTAAAGTTGTCTAGTGTAAACTGAGGAAATTGCATGATCGAGCACCACCTGACGATTTACAGTTGTCATGTTTCTAGTCGTCTAGTCGCTGCCGTGTAGATGTCTAATTCGAACCAGCTTGAACTAGCCGTTAGAGCATGTCCAATTGTCATCAGGTGGTGCCAAATTGAATAATCTGATGTAACCAGACAATCTGCAGTCACCACTTGGCACATAGCGTTTACATTAGACGATTTCTATCATTTTACTGCTGAAAGTCGTCAGGAGGTGCAAAATGCAAGAATCACCGGCCAGGGGCCCGTTTAATAATCTAGGGTAGTACAAGAAGACCCTTTTCTGTACGCCACAGAGACACAGGGACGATGTGGGACAACTCTATTCAATACTTATGGGCTGATACTGTCTTAGCGAACGGACTTAAGTATCATTAAATGATAATCTTTGTACGAGGTACAGAAAAGCCTCTTCAAGTAAGATCCTAGATGATTCAACGGGCCCAGAATCGTCTAGTGTAAACGCTGAGTTATCAACCTGGATCTGTGTGTTACAAAACCAGCGTAGATTGACAATAAGCCAGGGCGATCTGAAGGCGATTTGCGTTTAATCCATCACCATCAGAAGGTATTAGTGGTCCGCAGAGAGTGAGCTCTTATAACCTGCATCAGTGACTTTAGTGTGCTTATCTTGGTTTATATTAATTAGATTATCCCAATTATGTTCGGGTTTTATGCATAAAAAAATGGATCAGTTTGATTTATAGATGTTGGATCCTGTGTATTATAGGAAAACAGACTGAGGGTTGTATCTGTTCATGTTTAAGCCCAATGCCCATCTATCGATTAAGGGTTGAACGATTAGTTCGCAAATCGTAAAGGAGTCGGTGAACTTGTCGCAGGCAAATTACGTAACCCCTTTGCTCGATGGGCGGCCATCGAGGAGAGGGGTTGGTGGGTAGGTGGGTATCATTTGTAAGCAAATCAGTCTACTAAAGCCGGATGCCCATCTACCGATTTAGGATTGAACGATTAGTTCCCAAATCGTATAGGAGTCGGTCACCTTGTCGTAAATTATGTAACCCTCGCCTGACCCACTGCCCTCGAGGAGAGGGGCTGGAGGGTATTAGTCCTAAGGAAGTCAGTCTACACCTACCGACATATATACGCACACTGATAAAATTAGTGTATGGTCCACTGATCGCTGGGGGAGGGGAAAACCACAACTTGTCGGGGACAAAAGGACCCCTGAAGGAGGTGGTTCACTAATCGCTGGGTAGCCTTGCCTAGCTGTCCTACATCTACCAACTCAGTTAGGATACCTCGCCCGAGACAAATTACCCTCCGTTCGATAGATGGGCATTGGCCTTAATCGGTGGTTCACCCTTGCCTAGCTGTCCTACATGTACCGACTACAGCCGTTTCTGTTCGGATGCCTCGCCTGAGACAAATTACCGCCAAATGTTGCCAACAAAGGTACATAAATATTCCGAAATCGGTAGATGGGCATTGGGCTTTACGCACTCCCGTACCGTCAATCCTAAGAAGGAACTGCACGAAGATCCATAGATACTGAAAATATGCCATGAGTTTTTGTTGCGGAGTAATCTCGCGAGGCAAAGCCGCTTGAGATTATATAGCAGACCAAAAATGAATTGTATGTTTTCAGTGGGTAAGGATCATGTAGGGATCAATTTTATCTCACCCCCTTTCACTGGTTGAATTCTTAGCCGAAGTGTGATTCTGAGTGTCGAATTACTATTCCGGTACCATTATTGTAATGGAACACCATAACCTGCTGAGATCGGTGCTGTCGGCCGCCATCGGCCACCATCGGCCGCTGTCGGGTGCCTTGTTCCATATGCCCGAAGCCCGCCGATTTTAGTACACCCATTTTCTGCTAAGTTCTTTTACCGGTGGTGTCCTCTGGTGCCCGATTGCAACAACTGTGACTTTGACCCCTGTTATGTTTACTCAAAGTGATTATTCGAAAGTAGGTGTGTTTTAAGGGGGTGATTCCGTAGCATCGCCGATTATTATCGGATGCCCTAGAATTTCTCAAATCTTTGAAAATGGTCATTTATTAAACTATTATTATCAGAATTAAAGGAATTACAATACGTGAGCTTCCTCTTAAGGGCCCAGGAACAATTGATCGGGTTAGAAATCGGCCTGGTGGATTTTGCCCTTTAGGGATGAATAAAGGTTCTGTATCATGATTATTCTGAAAAAGAATAGGATTCTAACTGTAATCATGCAATATTACAGTCTACAGGGCCAGAACTGTGGAACTCAGGCTGGATTGCAACTGGGTGAAGTCGGAGATTTATTTTTAACATTTTCGAGCACTACAGGCAGGGTGTCAAAATCGGAACAATTGATAGCAGATACTGCCAGGGTGATGTTTTTATGCCTATTTTCACAATAATTTAACAATAATCAGCAAAAGATTATTGCCGATGCCTCTAGAACAAAGCCGACAGTGAGATACATCCCATATTCTAATGGAACAGGCCCATTTAAGGGGCTGTTCAATCTGGCCGAATTCTCAGCCGAAGTATGATTCTGACAGAGTCTGATTTACTATTCGGGTACCATCGGTGTAATGGAACACCATGATGGGGTGAGATTGGTGCCGTCGGCCACCGATGGCCGCCGTCGGCGGCTGTCGGGTGCCTTATTCCATATGTCCGACGCATGCAGATACTAGTACACCCATATTCCGTCAGGACTTTTTTTACTGGTGGTGTCTGCTGGTGTCCGAACTAGGAACTAAGAGCCGTGACCTTGACCCCTTTCATGTTTACTGAGAGTGCCCGTTTGAGGGTAGGGGGTGTTTTTGAAGTGAATAAACGTTGTGTATAGTGATTATTTTGAGCGATAATAGAATTCTAACTGTAAACATGTCATATTACAGTATACAGGACCAGAACTGTCGACTTGGGATGGGATTGTGAGCGGGTGAAGTCAGAGATTTCAAACATTTTCGGGCACTATCGGTTGGGTGTCCGATGATACCAGATACTGCCAGATGGAAGGTTTTAGGTATATTTTCAGCCGATTATACCAATACTCAGCTGCGGATTGTTACCGATACTACCAGGACAAGGCCGACGTGCAGTCGGTTTGATGGAACAGACCCTTTAAACGGGCCACAGAATCGTAAATACCGGGAAAAACAATACTGGGTTCCTGGGTTGATTAGGAAATAAGAATAATGGCCCAATGTCAAACTAAACCCGTAAAGCCTCAAAAAGGGGTGAAATTACTCCAGTTATTCTATCTCTCCCAAATAAAGTAATTGTATTGTTTTTGGAACACATTGCAGTCAGTCATTATTAAACGCGTCGGCTTTCATGTGATGAAAAGGGTTTGAATATTAATTTGTTTCCAATGTCCACGAAATATCCAGAAAAAAACCAGAAATTCCCGAAAAAGCTAGAGCCGTGCCGACTACTGTAATCGAGAGAAAAGCTTCAATGAAGTAATTTTCTCCCGACGTTTACACTAGACGATTATAGGCCACGATCATGAAATTTAGCACCATCTGACGACTTACCCGGCGTTTACACTAGACGATTATAGTCCATGATTATTGAATTTAGCACCACCTGACGACTTACCCGGCGTTTACACTAGATGATTATAGGCGGCGATTATTGAATTTAGCACCATCTGACGACTTACCCGGCGTTTACACTAGATGATTATAGGCGGCGATTATTGAATTTAGCACCATCTGACGACTTACTCGGCGTTTACACTAGACGATTAAAGGGGACGATTATTGAATTTAGCGCCACCTGACGACTTACCCAGCGTTTACACTAGACGATTATAGGCCACGATTCTTCACATCCATCCGATTCTTGATTTTTACCTGCAACGATCTACAATAAAACCCCACTTCTGGGACACCCCGCTTAAGGGATCACCATACTTAAGGGGCACCCTGCTTAAGGGGAACCCCGCTTAAGGGGATGGCTATTTCAGTACAGAATGCTCCTTAACCCCGCTTAAGAGGACACTCATCAAATCTGACGACAGTGTGGGACAACCCTCCAAATTATTCTGATTGTTTGTTTATGGTGTGTGTGACGCGGGTAGACTGATATCTAGACAATCAGACACCAAGCAACGGCCTACATAGGCCTGTGTAGGCATCAGTTAGGCGTCAGTAGGCTGTCTGTGTGGTTATATCAGTGTCTCTTTACCATAGTGCTACCTGTATACACATTGATAACATATCCATCAACAGACTGAAAACCGCTCTTAAAGGGACACCCAGCTTAAGGGGACACTTTGCTCAGAATGGAGTTTGTCCCCTTTAGCAGGGTTTTACAGTATTGGGCAATGCATACATTCAGCTGTTGTTAAGGCAGGGTTAACCTTCAGACAATTATATAGACCATATTAGCTCTGCCGTCATTTTGGTGCCAAACAGAAACCAACTCCGCGAAGCACTGCAAAGGCGTAGCATCGTGGCAGGTCTGCAGCCTACTAATAATGAATGTTTTTTTGTGGTAATCCAGCTAAAATAAAGTAAGTGAAGAATGTATTTAGTAGGAAACATATTTTTGAGCTGAGCTTTGACTGGAATATTGGTATATTTGCTGGTAAGGCTAAAGTCAGACCCATATTTGATTTCATAACAATGATCCTGAATGCTGTACTTATGAAGGGATATCCCAATGTTTGGCACCAGAACGTAAGGGAAACCCTGCTCTCGGCAGGTTAAATGACGTCACACTAATGCGGTCTATGTATGTGCGAAGGTACTACTTCCGGTAAGCCCTGTCGACAACCATCAAAATAGCACTAATGTCATGCACAGTAGATTTAACACTGGAAATGTGGCAAGTGCTACAAATAATGATAAAACACTCATACACTTCACGTCCTATCTCCAAGTGACTGTGACACAAAATGAACATCAGTTAACGGAAACAGCATGCTTCGGTAAAGTGGAAACTAAACCTTTGTGAGTCAAATACATTGATTATCGGCTCATCCCGTCAAGTCTGCCATCTTTTTCCCATTGACCTACCATTGGGAATTTGTACTCAACCCCCATTGAGTATGGCAAAAAATACTCAATGGGCGATGATTTTAAAAAGATTTACAGTCAATGATAGGGGTGAGATAAAATCTGAACCACACTCAATCCATATCTACTGAAAACATGCCATTTGTTTAGGTTTGGTACGTGGTCTCCGCAATCAAAAGTCATGGCGTATCTTCAGAGGCTATGGATCTTAATGCAGTTCCTTCGTATTTCTACAAAGATCAGCACCGGAGATTAAGAATAATGACCAGTTTACTGTGATCTATACGCCCTGCGCGATAAAACATAGTCCCTTCGCTTTGCGCCATCTTTCACTTTTCACAACATGTGAAGAATTCTCCCTGAAAGAAATTTGATGTCATCTTCTGGCGGCAAGCAACCGCACTAACTGTAATTCCCAGCCAATGAAAAAGCAAAGAAGGCTCACATAAATTAAGAAGCACCAATTCTTTTTTCCTCATGGCATTGCACCAATCTGACAGCTCCCAGTCCACATTTTTGGCCATGTTCTTTTTCAGAAAAGGAATTTAAAAAAAAAAAAGGGCAAGGAAACATCACCAGAAGACGCCATTTGCTTCAATCCTGGGGAGGTGGGTGCGCGCGCAACGTCCGGAAATGTGATAATAAGATCAGTGTCAGAACGGAAAATAGCCATTAGGCGGCTGAGTGAGTAAGGCCCACTAATGATACCCGAGCCGGCCACCAGGATCGCTGCGAGCGCCACCTGATCAATATCCGCCACCTAGCGGCCTCCGTCAACACTTTAGCGGAAAGTCGTCTGCTTGGCTGCCGCTCTCACTCTCCGGCCGGATTCCTTGCATCCACTCCCTTCCTAAATGTCAACTGATTGATCGGTGGCGAAAGGAAACTCTGGTAGGAGAGTGTTGGAGAGTGTCAACATTCTTACGAAAAGTCGTCTGCTCAGCTGCGTCCGGGACGCGCTCACTCTCCGCGCAGATATTTGGTTGCTTTGTTGATGAATTCAAGCAAGAAAAGATCTGATTGGAGAGGGCATTCAGCAACAACGTGTTCACCGACATTTTAGAACTAAAAAAAAAAAAAATCAAAAAAAAATCGTTTGCACAGTCTTCATCTCCAAGCCGATACTTGGATACCTGTTTGATGGGGTTCGTTTCGCTAACTGCTTGAAGAATGTCAAAGTAGCACTCTCCTAGCATAGATCTGGCGCTCTACTTCCTGTAGCGGTTTATATATCTCTGTCCAAACCTGCCTGTTTGGGTCCAAATCTGTCCCATACGCCAATTTTAAAAATCTCCTAAATTCTTTGGTGAGAATTTTGTGGTTTACTTGTAAAAAGAGATGCGCATATTCATATGGTAAATGATATACACTCATTCCAGTTATTTGCTTAATCAAATCAGGCATAGTCCTAGGGATTACTTTCTTTAGTGGAAGGTGCTTCATGTGTTACAGGGCTTTGTTTGTCAACATGACACATGTGCTCAGTCCAGCGGGCAGTCTAACCAACTGTGGATTCACATTATAAAGTGGTTTAAAGCTGACAAAGAAACAGCTGGATTGTCTGTGAATCTCATTTATCCATTCCTATATTTCACAACTCATAATGTATGAGTTGTTTCAGTTTCATAACTTTTGACAATTGCCTTATTTTGAATCTGAAATGTTGGCTGGTTCCCACTGTCCTTAGCGGCTACCATGGGGAACCGGCGTACAAAGTGCCCAGCGTCAAGTCTCATTAGACATCACGTGGGCCGCGAGATTCAAGATGGCAGCGCCCATAGGGTGGGTTTCGCTGGTTTCCGGCAGATGGACACGGTGTGAAGTCAGCTGTCACCCGTGACGTGATGGATATGACGGCCGTATGTCGCCAAGTCCCTGCCCAGCGCCCTCTCTGGGACAAAAGCCTGGTCCTAGAAGGGGTCGCGGGTGAACAGGTTGGTTCACAGAGGTTAATACAGAGTCAGGGTGTGTGTATTAGGACTAGGAAGAAATGGTATGTTCTTCATTGATAAATGAGTGTTCAGTCATAAATGAGTTACAATTAAGAGGTTTGGATTACATTTAACTAGTCAACCTTTCTGTAACTGGCTGAGTCTAGGATCCAAATATATTAAGAATCAGTGGGTCTTGAGGTATTTTAGTCTTGAGTGATTGGTCATGGTCAGCAGGGCATGCCTCTGTAACACTGAGACACTGGCCCACTGCTCCGTTCCCAATATCACAGTGAATAGCATGCAGGTAGTGAAGGGATAGTATTTTTTTGCAGTGTTGTAGTATGCATTTCGAACTTACAATTTGTGGGTCACCGTGCTAGTTTGTGATTTAGACATCAATATAATACTATTATAAAAGTACCTTTTAAGAAGTTGCTTTTCACATAGTCATTTCCCTCAAATTTTCTCAGAATAGAGTAGATGCATAGTGCTTCACATATGAATTTTCAAATACATAGATCACCCTCCTTATTTTTGATAGAATTATAGAAAACTATATTTTCCAGTCCATTTCCTATGGAAATAAAGCAAATGTAAATTGCCCTATTTTACCTTTTAAGATAAGAAACACTGGACAAAACGTTAAATTTACACATTTGGCATTAAAATGAATCACAAGGAACCAGTTTTGACTGGTAATTGAGAATATTCAAATATCACCAGTTGGCACCAACCTGAACTGTAGGATATACCTATGAAGGTAAAAGGATTAGCACCCAACAAAGCCAGAGATTAGGTGAGGGATTACCAGAGGTGATTTTACTTGGAACTGTCTCAAGATCAACAACTCACTTCTGAAGGAGTAACGGTTCATTTAAAGTCTCGTTCCTAATTCTGTCAGCAATCCTCAACACGCTCACTATAATGTGATATTTCAACATTCCGAACCCACCGATAATTTTCACGCTGTACAAAAGTCGGTCGATGGTTCTGCTTGTGAAAGGTTGGTAGTACATGGTGCACCCCTCTCTTAAGATCTCACACTCTCTAAGTGGTATTCTGTACTCTCACTACGCTCTATGGAGAAGAATTCTTAACGAACTAGGCTTAGAGCCTTGAGAAATGAGATACAAACCGTAAATTACCATCTCGTTCTGTGACTTGTACAGCATGGTCAGGACGTTCTATATAAGTACATATTTGTATTTTTACGATGGAATTGCTGACGTTCAAACAATATGTACGATGGTAACGGAGTTATATGTTACCTGCTAACGCAGATGTCACCTTAGCTTCTTATGGCGCCAATAAAAAAAAACCCCAAAAAACCTTTACGGCCCTGGAGTATGAGTTCCTAAAGTTAAGCCTCTGGAGAAAAATACCGGGTTGAGATAACAGAGCATAGAGAAGGTCAGGAGAAAACTGTGAGTCAGAGCTGACTGTATTAGGGTTGCTTCACACAATGTGTGCGTTACACTCGATAGTTGGCACCAGAGAAAAGGGAGTCAGTCAAACCGCACTATTTCTCAAATAGTGTGGCGTGTACTCTCCAACATATAGAATGCTGACTAAGAAAGGAACTGATGAGTGTTTGGTCTGTGTCCTTGTTCGCCATTCAGTTTGGAGCGTGCAGTAATGTGAGCGAGGCGATAGCTGAGTGAATATTCTGAAGCGCTCCAAACGAGATAGTGAACAGGGACTCAGACCAAGCAAGAATATGTTTCTGATTTTACCCTAGCCTGGAAATATTTTTCTGTTAATCACGTTAATAAACTGAGATAAAGCTCTAATCATGATCTCCTCTATTGTGACAATATTCCCATTGTTAACATTGGAAATTTGTACTCAAGAGGTGATAGGGGTTAGGAAAAAATCCGAACTGCACTTGATCCATAGCTAATGAATGAGTCAAACAATATTTTATATGATACCAGCGCACCTTGCGCCATTGTACAATGGTGAAGGCCGTCAGAGGTTCATCTTAGTGTAAGGAGATCAGAAAATATTGTTTTGAACATGGTTAGAAACACATAAGGGATAAAGTTTTTCTGCACATGAGAATCTCCATCTCGTGACATATCAGTCCCCATGCACAACTTTGGTTTACCTTGTCTCTATGTGGAGGAGAAACTCCAATCGAATCCTGTTGAAATCGTGCCTTTTTATAGAGGGTAGGTAACTATGGTATACATAGGAGATGCATACTGCTCATGTTTCTCCTCGGGCACCCTAATATGTGTTGGAAATGGCAGACAAACTGTTACTATCAGGTGTGAATAGTAAGCTGAATGAATGACTCCAAGGCTTCGTCCCGTTACAAGCTTTATTGCTGGTGTTACTGCAATGCGCTACAGTAGTCGGACTGATGAGAATACATCAAGATCAAGGTTATATGCTGGCTCTGTGTTTACCACATGGGGGTGACCGTGTTGATCGCAACCAAGATTTGCCTCCAGCGGCCTGTTACAAAGAGCCAGCATGATCAGTTAGGCCAAGGGATAGAGCCTGTATGTTTTACATACAGATAATTTGGAACGCAACACTATTATCAGCCACTAGTGTTCAACATCGCAATAAAATAATTCTGGAAATAGCTATTTAAAGCAATATAGACGTGTGCACCGGGTCAGAAAAGGTTATCCGATTCATCCAATTTATATTGCTCTCCCGAAAAGTCATCGAATCAATAACCCTCAACCGAATGAGAACACCCACCCATAAATCCACACCCCTTCAGCTGCCCCCTCCCTGCCTCATCATCGTGAACCCGGGTCAAATCCTCCTTAGAGAGAGGCCAGGGCTTCATTTATCTAACCCTAGCCGTCTATTAAATGGCAGGAGTGGTCACCCATATCCCTCTACCCTCCTTGAATGGACAAGGATCAAGCCTGCTGCAGAAGCTTAAGGCCTGGCGTCCACCTACTACGATAGAATCGTAGACCTCCCGATATGGCACCGATACAAAATGTCAAAATCGGTGCCATGTCGGGAAGGTGAAAAATCGTAGACATATGTCTAGACAAGCCAATCCACCATGTGTTGTATGGGGTTTTTATCGGTGTCTAATCACCGAAACGTGGTCAACTGCCCCGATATCAGGTAACATTCCGACGCGATTTTGTTTTTTTATCGGGAGGTGCGTCGTAGACCATATCGGTACCATATCGTAGTAGATGGACGCCGGGCCTTAGTACAGAGGTAGGATCTATATAGAACTGCATGGAGAATCGGATAGATAGACAATACTCCACGAGTTTGGATGCTCCGTAATCGTCATCTACAACTAGCTATAGTCTAGGCTTCTAGGCTTTACAGCGTGCTACGGTCCGGCATAGGATCGTAACTTGAGTGGGGAGAGACAGCTTAGTACTATACACCTGTGCCTCAAAATACTCCAAATACCAACCTCTGCTATGCAAGTGGTACTTTAGGCGAACCAGTGTAATGTGCCGGTATGCCGGCATACCGGCACGCTTTAAGGTCAAATAGTCTCTAAGCGGCTGTTGTGTTATGCGTTGCGCTGAATACCTCTGCGTGGAGAGTTGTGATGACGCATGCGCATGGTGCGTAGCATAAAACAACTTCCGCACAGTTTCATTTCGGCTTTGACATCGACTTAGTTTGGTAAGTTATTAAATAATTACGAATATTTAGAGGTGTATAGAACAAGTGAAACTTGTTAACCTAATTGGGACGGCTGCTCGTACCTTGTTACTTTCGCTAAAACTACCGAGCTCATGCGGTAGTTTTAGCGAAAGTAACGCGGTACGAGCAGCCGTCCCAATTAGGTTAACTAGTTTCCCTAAATTATACACCTTCAAATACCAAGAATTAATGAGAAATCACCAGGAATAGCCATTCAAAGAGTATTCCAGTCATGGATGTCGAATTAGCACCCCTCTCATAAGATCTCACACTCTCTAAGTGGTATTCTGTACAAGGTTCTCACTGCGCTCTATGGGAGAAGAATTCTTATCGAACTAGGCTTAGAGTCTTGAGACACAGTATTCCCGCTAGGTGGCATCATTGAAATTATAGGAATCTTTGGTTGCATTGATGTACGTCTTTAGCACGGGAGGCAGGTCAGTGGATTCTCAAGGCTCTAAGCCTAGTTCGTTAAGAATTCTTCTCCCATAGAAGGTAGTGAGAGTACAGAATACCACTTAGAGAATGTGAGATCTTATGAGAGGGGTACAGAATACCACTTAGAGAGTGTGAGATCTTATGAGAGGGGTACAGAATACCACTTAGCGATTGTGAGATCTTATGAGAGGGGTACAGAATCCCACTTAGATAGTGTGAGATCTTATGAGAGGGGTACGTAGTGAGAACCTTGTACAGAATACCACTTAGAGAGTGTGAGATCTTATGAGAGGGATGCGTAGTGAGAACCTTGTACAGAATACCACTTAGAGAGTGTGAGATCTTATGAGTGGGGTACAGAATACCACTTAGAGAGTGTGAGATCTTATGAGAGGGGTGCAGAATACCACTTAGCGATTGTGAGATCTTATGAGAGGGGTACAGAATCCCACTTAGATAGTGTGAGATCTTATGAGAGGGGTACGTAGTGAGAACCTTGTACAGAATACCACTTAGAGAGTGTGAGATCTTATGAGAGGGGTGCGTAGTGAGAACCTTGTACAGAATACCACTTAGAGAGTGTGAGATCTTATGAGAGGGATGCGTAGTGAGAACCTTGTACAGAATACCACTTAGAGAGTGTGAGATCTTATGAGTGGGGTACAGAATACCACTTAGAGAGTGTGAGATCTTATGAGAGGGGTGCAGAATACCACTTAGCGATTGTGAGATCTTATGAGAGGGGTACAGAATCCCACTTAGATAGTGTGAGATCTTATGAGAGGGGTACGTAGTGAGAACCTTGTACAGAATACCACTTAGAGAGTGTGAGATCTTATGAGAGGGGTGTGTAGTGAGAACCTTGTACAGAATACCACTTAGAGAGTGTGAGATCTTATGAGGGGGGTGCGTAGTGAGAACCTTGTACAGAATACCACTTAGAGAGTGTGAGAGGGGTGCGCCATTAGCCCTATAACATGGCACAGTAGACAGTACATGGTTTTCACGATATATAAAGCAGAGGTCAGTAAGCATAAGGACGATGCGCCCAGGTGTTTAATAAGACATTTAGGCCTGCCGTCCACTGAGCTCCAAGTCACCCACAATAGGCCTAAATGTTCCTAAAAACCAATTACGATGCACGCCGAAGTTCCTACTCAAGACTTTCGTATTACGACTTCAATCATCGATTATTGTCTATTAATACCTATGGCAAAACACTCCATAGTCACATACCACTGCCGAGGGTGTAGTTACAACAGTGTTGACGTTTCTATACCTTGGCTGATGCTTCCATTCGGTAATAGGGGTGAGATCAAATCTGTACCGCAATCGATCCATAGCCACTGATAATATGCCATTCATTCAATTTTGCGACATAATCCCACTGGGCTTTCCTACAGTCTTTACTTACATTTTGCATTGCATGGTCAAGACTTAAATGTCTATCGTAATAGGTCAAGCCTTATGCTCATAACAAAAACCCAGTATAACCTTTATCTTATACTACGGCATAAACTTATATCAGGCTGGTATCAAAGTCTCTGTTATCATTCTACAAGAAGATTTTCTCAGAACCGTATCCCCCCATCTACGCGTCCACCCTACCCCTCATAAATACGCCCCAGTCAAGGTAAGGCCCGATTCCCACTAGGAGATCCCTGCCCTAGAGACTGGTGCCCGGCATAGTCGCCGGGAAACACCAGTTGCACAGCGGGTAGGAGAGCATGGTCAACGACTAACGACCTGAAAATTTCAAACATGTTTGATGTTAAACCGCAAGAAACTAGTGCCTTTTTTGGGACGGACTTGAGTTGGCGACTCATGCAGGCACTATGGGGGGACGGGGAAAGATTGTCGATGATTTTGCATTTACGCGTTCCCACTTAGCGACATGGGAGATTCCCAGAAATTTGTGCTCATAGTCGCTGACTGAAGCCCCCGCACATGCCCCAAAATCGCAAAGCGGGAATCAGCATTAGCGACATGGGAGATTCCTAGAAATTTGTGCTCATAGTCGTTAATCGAAGCCCCAGCACATGCCCCAAAATCACAAAGCGGGAATCAGCATTAGCGACATGGGAAATTCCTATTAATTTGTGCTCAGAGTCACCTGCTATGCCCTGGAAAATTGCCTAGTGGGAATCGGGCATAAGTCTACACATCCTGATGCCTCCGCCTCTGCGGAATCAAAGCCGTGGTCACTAGTGAGCTGTGGGCCTATTGAACGAAGCCCTCCGCTATCAAACTCTGCCGTAGTGCGGCCAACCCTGCAGCATGAAGATGATTAGATACGGCGTTAAGAGCCTTGAGCAGCTCTGCTTAATGGCAAATGAGCAGCTCCTAAAAGTGTACAAGTTATGCTCGAATAGTGAGCAGCTCAGTATTTAGGTCATGCCCCACCATAATGCCGTATGCTAAACAAGCACCTGCTCAGTATGCAAAACCCCCGCAGTAGCTCAACATGGGCACCTAAATCTGACATCCGTATAGACCTCACAGGGAACAGTATAGTTTTAGGTGCTGCTCCACTGAAATGCCCAGTCATCAAAAGCTGAGCCTTTGTCAAGTGCTCATCACAGAACGAGTCCTATATTTCCCGCGTGCTTTATACGCTACACAAGCGGATTCCATGCCTAATTAATTACCTTATATGTGGCCTGACCAAAGGCAAGACTTTAGCCCTCTTTTTGTTTATTCAAGACACACCATGGTGGGCGTCTCTCTAGTGTTTTAAGGCATCGTGGGAAATTAGGAATGTGATGTTCACGATTAAAATACAGGGTCCCTAAAGTCTCTCTCACGGAATAAGTTTAGAATATTCACTTCTCAAGTAAATGAAGCATGTGACAGTCTCATATTATTGAGTGACAAAAAGACATATTCTTCTATTTTTTTGTTTATTGTTTATTTCCATGGTTTATTGTTTATTTCCATGTGTATAATACCACAGTTTTCTCCTTTGGTTATATCTTACCCAGCGTTTACACTGGACGATTAAATAGTCCACGATTTTTTAATTTTCCACCACCTGACGACTTTCAGCTGTCAATGGCTAAACATCGGTACATATAAAAAGTGTAAATGCTTGAGGAAATTCTTGGGCTGATAACTATTGCGGCTGATGTTGCGTAATCGAGCACCACCTGACGACTAGTCACCGCCTATTATAGTCGCGGTAGCTGCCACCTTTAAAGCCAATGCCCATCTACCGATTTTGGAACATTTATGTACGTTTGTCGGCGACAAACGGGCGGTAATTTGTCTCAGGCAACCCATCCTAACGGAGTCGGTAGATGTAGCATAGCTAGGCAAGGCTTCCCACCGATTAGTGAACCACCGCCTTCAGACGTCCTTTTGTCGCCGACAAGTTGTGGTTTAAAAGTTCCAAAATCAGTGTGGATCAGTTTATCAACATGTTGATAAATGTTTTCGGCGACAACGGATCGTTGGGAAAGGAGGGTTGATTGGTTGGCCGACAAGGGCCGATGATGTACCTTCAATCCTAACTCAGTCGGCGGGGTGCATAATCGTATCTCTGTCGGTAGGTGTAGACTGATTTGCTTAGGACTAATACCCTCTACCCCCTCTCCTCGAGGGTCGCGGGTCGAGCGAGGTATAACGTAATTTGCCTGCGACAAGGTGACCGACTCGTATACGATTTGGGAACTAATCGTTCAACCCGAAATCGGTAGATGGACATCCGGCATTAACCTCACATTTTTCTGACTTTGGAGTGCCTTCCTTATGTAATGATAGAAACAAGTGTATTTAAATGAATATAATCTTATGGTAATTTGGCGAGGGATCCACATGTATGTGTGAACGAGGTAAAGGTTATAGATAAGTCACACCACATTCCTGGCACCTATTCAATACACACAACAATACTGCAGGGGCCGTTGGATAATATTTTCTCGTACGTGAAGAGCCTTTTCTGTAATTCTATATGGGTCATCGTATAAAAATATTTAAGTTTCTTCACTAAGACAATATTAGCTCTCAATGAGATCGTCCATATGTGTTGAATAAAGTTTACCCACATTGTCCCTGGGTCTCTATGGGTTACAGAAAAGAGTCTACATATACAATCCTAGATTATTAAACGGGCCCCACATAAGTACCCACCCGCCAAGTGCCATCCCTTATAAATAACAAATTGTATAAACATGAATGCCCATAATACACGCAGTGTATGTATATCGGCTAATAAAATGTTTTCTGATTTCTGTACAAACTATACAGGTGTTGACCTTAACCCGGCGTTTACACTAGACGACTAAATACGTGGTGACTGTAGATCATCAGCCAATAGTCATCTGGGACCTGTTTCACTAGTTTCGTGACAAAAGTGTTAGACAGACATGAAAAGCGGCACCAACAGTGCAAGCAAGAACGGACAAACGAAGTCTAATGTCTAATTCTTATGAAACCAGACACACTGTGTTTGGGGTCTGTCTTGCCCTAAAGGCAGCTACTTGTGTTTTCACGAAACTAGTCAACCCCAATCTACCTGTGTCGTGTCACAGACGCCATCTAGACATGTCACGAAACTATTGAAACAGGTCCCAGGTGGTGACAATGTCCACTGCAAATGTCATAGACGTCAGAATTTACCCAAGCATTCACACTGACGAATATGAGTTTTCACAGAATCGCTGCCCATATAGACAACTTATTCAAGACGGCTTGAAATAATCGCCGGCATCAGAGCGTGTTCAATAGTCGTGAGGTGGTGCTTTATTGCATAATCAGACGTAATCAGACGATCTGCAGTCGCCACACTCTTGGCGTTTATATAAGACGATTTCTAGACTTTTACGGCTGAAAGTTGTCAGGTTCAAGAATTGCCACCTATAATCGTCTAGTGTAAACGCCGGGTTAGAGTTACAGAAGAAGTATAGAACTTGATGAACTCTGATCATAAGAACCATACTCCACCACTCACAGTAGTAATCTTTATATTCCATCTGAAGTAATCATTTCACGATAGAAGCCAACAGTTGGCTCGAGTAGCCAAAATTGAAGAAATTAATTGGCTTCTTTGAAACTCCACTTGCATGATTGTGCTCATATTGATAATTACTAACCTCCATTTTAGGATTCTATATATATCACACATTGGACAGCAAAACAAATGAATCTTTACAAATCAAAGAAGCCTTACCTTGCAAGAAGCATAACTCTACTTGAATATAAAACACCCGATAAGATTACCTTTCATATATGTTCATATTTAGTAATGGATAGTGAATTGCCTTAGCTCTGTAAATCAAGATACTTAGAGTAGAGATCGAATTTATTCTAGTAAAACAAGGTTTCTGTGTGTCTCCTGAGGCAGTTAGTGCTCGGAAGGGAACCTCCATATAATCTTTGCAGCTCCAATTCATTTAATGACTACATAATGCAATAGTCTCTGCCACATATGCTCCAATGAGGACCTTAATTGGGCCAGCGAAGCTTTCGCCAACCTACACTGTGTTGTATGGAAGGGATTTAGGGGAAAAAACAACACAACTTCTATTATTGCATTTGGTGGTTTCCGAAAGTCATTATGATCATTATTACGCTTCACAGGTAATCATATTTCAGCGCGGGAAAAACCTTCATTAAGGGACAGTAGCAAACAGCCACAGAACCCTTATAAGGGTCTATAATACAACCAGCTAATGTTTCCTAAACGGGGGGCTAATATTCCGTAAGCCCAATGCATATATACCGATTTCGGAACATTGATGTACCTTTGTCGGCGACAAAGGAATGATACTTTGTCTCAGGCGAGGCATCCTTACAGAGTCGGCCCTAGTCGGTAGATATAGGACAGCAAGGCAAGGGTCAACCAACGATTAGTGAAACCCCCCGCTTCAGATGTTCTTTTGTCAACGACAAGTTGTCGGCCGATGTTAATAAATTCCTTGCAAAAGTTGATCAAATCCAGTCGGCAACAATGGAACATTGGAAACACTCCCCGTTCGGACGACAGACGGGTAATGTAATATGCCTACGACAAGTTCACCGACAACTATACAATTTGGGAACTAATCGTTCAACCCTGTATTGGTAGATGTGCATAGGACTTTATCCAATTCCTAACAAATATAGATGTTCGAGAAGGAATTATGGTACTACATGAGTAGATTATCTGGTGAAATAAAGTAACAGGTGGGATTCCTACGAATGTTGTCACCAAAATTGGAAATTGTGCGTCAACCGGTATTTACATTGGACGACTAAAAATGTGACGACTGTAGATCATTAAGCTAAAAGTCGTCAGGTGGTGGCAATGTCCATCACAAAAGTCGTTGACCTCAGAATGTACCCAAGCGTTTACACTGACGACTATGAGTTTTCACAGAATCACCGCCTATCTAGTCGACTATTTCAAGCCCACTTGCATTCTCTTATATTCTCTTTTTAGATTTTGTACCGTCATTCTCTGGTATGGAAACTCATACTCAACCATCTCTGTACTTTAAGGCCCGGCGTCCACCTACTACGATATGGTCCGATAGGATCTAAGGATGCATCTCCCGATAAAAAATCTAAATCGCGTCGGAAGGTCCCCTAATATCGGGGCAGTTGACCACGTTTCTGCGATCAGACACCGATAAAAACCACATACAATGCGTCGTGGATTGGCATGTCTAGACATATGTCTACGATTTTGCACCTTCCCGATATGTCTCTGATATTGGCTTTTTGTATCGGTGCCATATCGGTAGGTCTAAATTTCCATCATAGTAGGTGGACGCCGGGCCTAAAACCACTCATTCGCTGTCTCTGTTATACCACTCCCACCACCTCGGTACTTTAAAACTGCTCACTCTCTCTCCTTCTCATACACCACACTCACCGACCTGACGGTTGGGAGTGAATAGTGGCTGATCTGAGAAGCTCATGACGACTCTCCTATTGAGTATGACAGCCTCCAGTCCTGTGTCGTGACTAGAATCTGAGTATGGCACACGTACTCAGCCTGTCTCAGCCGGTACATGTATTTATTATCCACCTAATACAAAGTGTCCATAGAAAACACACAGGGAGTGTGTATCACCATGCCTGGAGAATACAGATATATCCACCTAATACAAAGTGTCCAGAGAAAACACACAGGGAGTGTGTATGGACATACCTAGTGCACACGGATATGTTGTATGCTCCGGGTGGCACATACGGAAAAATAGTATATTGTGTTCATGGGCGTCTGTTCACGGGAGCTACTCATGACAGCTGCTCTAGTGACTATTTTCATTTCATATACTTAACAATGGAAACTCGTTCTCCATGTCCCTACGAGTATTACAGTCTATTCTCCATGGTCTATGACATCATATATATCCTGTGTGTCGTCTGTTCTTCTAGTGAGTACAGGGGTGAGATAAATACAGAAGCAACTTGTTTTGATCAAAGTCACCATTCTTAGCCATAGGATGCAGGGACTGGAGCTAGATTGACAACCAACCCCTGTCTACGCTGAGCTACGACTTAGGGGTTGGCAGGGTCCCCAGCCTCCAGCCCCAGCCAGCCCCTTCCTAGAAGTAAAGCGTGTATTTCAGACTGTGGATGTATAGATCACAACCGCTTAAAGCCTGCCCCCACCTACCACGATTCTGGTCCAGATTGGCCTTACGACGGCCTTCCTGACACCATTCCGATTGTAGCGTGAGGTCTGGCAAAATTGTGGTAGGTGGAACAGGTTTCTGCAATTCCGTCTACGACAGCTCACGATAGGCTGCGATGAAAACACCAATCGTAGAGGTCCCGATAATTTCCAACATTTCGTAGCCTGTTGTAGGGTATCATAGCCTATTGGGAAGCTATCGTGACCATAGTTTATGTTATTGGTCCTCCCGAGGCGTTGCCACGCTCTACGATTTCAAACTGTTGGACCTATCGGGGACCTGCCTATAGGTCACGATTTCCCCATTTGAAATCGTAGCGATCGGGAAGCATGTCGTGGCCTATCGTGGTAGGTGGGGTCCCCTCTTACTGTATATTATCATACTTGTAAGAAATTGATTATATTGTTTATCTTTATGGGAATTTCGTTCCATTTGTGACGAGTAGAGAATAGGAACATGAACAGTGGGCTTGAGACCATTTGTTCTTCGCTGGAACAGGAAAAATGGCACAAATGGCGTCCTACACATACATACCTATGACGTCAGTTACCCGTTACCACGTCGGGTCAAGCTCGCTAATTCCGGATACAACCAGAGCTAACGTGCGTAGCAAACCTCTGCTCTGGTGGCCAGTGTAGGACTGGAACCAGTCTAGTTCCGCGCATGCGTGATCAGTGGGAGCAGGGAGCTTTGATTACTCACAGATGACCAGAATAATGATTAATCAAAACCACCAATTGCATTTCACACACAGACATAAAAAAACCACCACAGTTACTAAAAAATAAAGTGAATAATCACGGGGGGATTTCTGCGGAACAATGAAGTCTTAGGGAAAAAGAGGAAAATCTCAGAAGTGTGGACCCACCTACAGAGACTTTGTGGCTGATTATTTCAGGATTCCAAATTGAGGGAATGTTTAGGAAGGAAATACATATTTAGGAAATAGTGAAAAATACATAAAAAGTTCTAATTATTCGGGGAGTAGCTATTTGTAAAACACATTGAAACGTTTTTTTGTTTTTTTTTAAATTCTCTATTGTAATCTCTCGCAATGCAAGTTTTTCAGTTACAATCTTCATGGAAACAAGTATACAACGTTCTTGCATGGCATTCAGTGAAAGATATTAATTAGGTAGCGGATCGGGGACGAATTTCAAACAATGATTGTAAGTTATGATATCTTCACCACATTTCTGGATTTGTCTCAGCAATTTTATTATAAAATTTTTTTTTTTTTTTATCAAACTGGAGTAATCTGTTAGGTGTGGTACACCTATCTTCCACAGGCTCCAGTAGTGGTACTCATATCTATTGCGTTCTGTCCTAACCTTGGACTTACAGACGGATGATTGAACATAATCCGAGTCTTATCAGCTAGCATGTGATACAGGTTATTTGGCACAGCACAAAACAAAACAACAACAACAACAAAATCAGATGCGTACTCCCTGATATAATACAAGTCAATTACACTCATGTTGAACAATAAACAATTGCAGTCATATTCCTGTAGTGACAAATGAAATAGTACAGCAATGATATATTCCAAAGTGTGAATCGTAAAGATTTACTTTTTTTATTGAAGATAAAGTGGGAAAACTGACTGGGCTTTTGATCTGTGGATCTGTGAATAGCATACGGCACAGTAGGCCGTACATGGTTTTACCGACATAGGGAGCAGAGGTCAGTAAGTATTATCTCACCCCGGTATTTTTCTCCATAGGCTTAACGCTAGATACTCATACTCCACGGCCATGCATGTAGTGTACCCAATACTCAATAGCTAATTGGGTGAGTTATTTTATTGATTAATAATCTTCCTGATCATGTATACGGGGTTAAATAAAATTAAAAACCCACTCGTTGAAAAAAACTTGGTCCACACTCCACCTCGTTTACCACTTCGTAATTCGCCGACAAAGGTACATGAATGTTCCGAAATCAGTAGATGTGTATTGGGCTTTAAAGTGAAGCGACTGGTCTGTTAAACAATGTAGATACAGCTGGCAGCCCATTGAATAATCTAAGCTCATAGAGAATACTCTTTTCTGTACATCGGTACAAGGTTTGTCTTTGATATTATTTAAGTTTGTTCACTGAGACAGTCTTAGCCGTCCATAAGGTCGTCTATAAGTGTTGAATAAAGTTGACCCACATCGTCCCTGGATCTCCCAAAGCTGGATGCCCATCTACCGATTTAGGGTTGAACGATTAGTTCCCAAATCGTATAGGAATCAGTCACCTTGTCGTAGGCAAATTACGTAACCCCTCGCTCGACCCGCACACTGATAAAATTGGTGTATGGTCCACTAATCGCTGGGGGAGGGCAAAAACCAAAGAAACAGAGTATTCACTAATCGCGGGGTAGCCTTGCCTAGCTGTCCTACATCTACCGACTCCGTTAGGATGGCTCAGCTGAGACAAATAACCCTTAGTTTGTCGCCGACAAACATACATAAATGTTCCGAAATTGGTAGATGGGCATTTGGCTTAAGCGTACAGAAAAGGGTCTACATTGACACTCTTAAGCCTGATTGATGCCCATCTACCGATTCAGGGTTGAGCGATTAGTTTGCAAATCGTATAGGAGTCGGTGAACTTGTCGCAGGCAAATTACATAACTCTTTGCTCGATCTGCGGACATTAAGGAGATGGGGTGGTGGATATTAGTCCTAAGCAAATCTGTCTACTAATCGGTGGCTCACCCTTGCCTAGCTGTCCTACATCTACCGACTACGGCCGACTCCGTTAGGATGCCATGGCTGAGACAAATTACTGTCCGTTTGTCACTGACAAAGGTACATGAATGTTCAGAAATCGGTAGATGGGCATTGGGCTTTAGATTATTAAACGAGCCCAAAGGAAACCATACTCAATAATATACTCTATTGGAAGCAGTGGTAGATGACTATCAAAACTATGTTCATGGGTGTATAATGAATAAAGCACACAGTCCAGGGATAGGTCAGGGACCTATTAGTTGACTCCACGGTTACCTAAGCCAATATCAAAGTACACAGAAGTCGCTTAAAAGCCCATACACACTGTACGATTTCGGAACATGAATGTTCTTTTCTCGGTGACAAAAGAACAATCGTAAGCTCAGGCGAGGCCTAGAAAATGTGTCGGCCAGTGTGGCACCCCCCTACAGTAATATGCCTAAGATTTGGAAATCCCACCCGTGGCGATGTACCTTTGTCGCCGACAAACTGCAGTCCAATGTTCCGAAATCGGGAGCGATAAATTAAGGAACGTGTTCCTTCCCGTTGTCGCTGACGACGGAGTTTAAGAAATACCCCCCATGGTGCCTACTAACTTTGGCCCATAATTAGTCGCTGGGTGAGCAGAAATGCCCCTGCCAGCTCACCGATGTAGCTCCCATATACTGAGATTTATTACTTGTTCCTTTATTGGTGGCCTCGAATCTCCGAGAAAATCGGAAGTCAGTCGTCCAGTGTGAACAGAATTTGCTTAAGATAAATTCCCACTAATGACCTCCACCCCCATCTATAAATCCTGCTGTGATGGTCGATGCCCAGCGCAAATTCGCCTGAGACAAGTTAAAATGCCCTTCCGATTTAGGGAGTTAATCGGTGGGAACGAAATCGTACAGTGTGTTTCTCCTTTAAGAGGATCTTACTACTTACCACACCTCGGAGCACTTGAGAACAACTGACCACTTCACGTACGGTACGAGGAAGAAGCCGATTCAAAGCCTATACACCAACATACACTGGTATTACACGGGGAATGAATAACGTAAAGTAGGTCTTCTCAAGTAAGGTGTGAAGCTTTTCAACTGGCGAATCCGGGCTTCAAACATGTTTATTTTTCATCAATAATCTTGGCTGGTGTTCAGGTTTTTGAGTCATATTTCTTTTAGCAATCCTGAATAATGCTATTATCGCCTTCTTCTATGCTTAATTCATGAAGTGAAATTGTACTCGCATGAACAATGCCTTTGAGTGAGTGAATGATCAGCACTCAGAGAATTTCTCAGCCTATAGGTGTATTAGGGACTATGATGGGATCTAGATTCACTTGTGCTGCATATCTAATTAGTCGAGTAAGCATTTGTTTATATAATGGTATGTAAAGGAAAAACATTCTCTGAAATTAAAATATGAAAATATTGCATCACTTCCGACCAAGCTTTTCTTCTCCATTTTCCGCCTACCATGGCAGTGCTTTGACATTTGGCAGATATCACAAAAGGGGCTTTCTGCTACTCTTCTCTTTTTGTAACAAAAGAGTCCATTTTGACTTCTGATATAGGTACAACCCAAGTTAAGGTATCAAAATCACTGTGACGGAAATCTCTGCTCGATTAAACCGGGTTTTGATTTAGGTTCCATATGGAATTCTATGGAATCTCCATTTATTTTCTAAAAGTCAAACATTATGCCTAACTTTTAACATGATTTCTGAGGAAGTATATCGAAACCGAAAATAGATAAAATCTCAATAGATTCAAAATATATATGATAATAAAGCCCATAATCTCCGTTTTAATATGCAACCCTGTATCTTTTTTACAGCCTAAGTTATGAGAGTTTTTGTATTTTAAGTAAAAAATAACTAGTTTTCAGACCCCAACATGGTTGCGCGGTCGTTTACTCAGGATTAAGCTTCACCGTCAAAGTTAACACATGCTCAGAAAACGGTTAAAGTGTTTGTTAACATTAGAGATGAGAGGATTTCTTCTACAAATCATGGCCACGTCAGATGAGTAGTGCTCTTTGTGTGACACAATTCAACTACACCCAAGCCAATATGTACATACTATTAACCTGCTTCCCATACTAGTGTGTAATATTGATGATTATTACCCATCATACACAAAGACCCCTTTGAAAATGTATAGGGATTCAGTAAACCACGACGCATTTTATACAATCTGTGGTATACGGAGTCAAATCTGTGGAATACGGCCTCAAATCCGTGGTATACGGAAAATAGTCCCGTATAGACTTTGTTTGTACAAATAACTATATTTCAATCTGTAACGATCTACCGTTCTTTTTGTGAAAGATTCCTTCCTGTCATCCCATAAAGTACAAAAATGTCACATTATTACTCTGTAATCACAGAAAATAACAAGTTTATTTAAAACCATAAACAAATAAGTGTATTTATATGTATATCTAAACATGGTTAAGGCAAGGTAATAGGTTTTTTTATATTTTTTATTTCTTTATTTGTTGCTTGAGATACATTTCTTGGAGGTCCTTTACAACAATAATAACGTTATTGTGCAACAAAAAAGTGGCTGCGATGTGTCAGCTCTTTATATTTTAGCTGATTTTCTTCACATTAGCCAGGCCCATGTGTTTTTTTACAGTTTCCACACACTTGTACAATATTCATCGTATTCAATAAGTACTAGTTGATCTTTGTATCAGGCGGGTGGCCATTGACATTTGTATCACTGCATAAGTTCGTTTCAGTTGAGGTTTGCTATAGAGAATATAAAAAAAGCAGCGAAGTTGAACTCAAGTTATTTGAATGTTTTTGTTGTTGTTTTTGTTGTGATTTAAAAAAAATATTCACAGGCATCCTTAGGTGAACCTTCTGTGTATGTCTGATTCAATCAATGGTAGTAAACGTAGATCATTATCCGTGATAAATATCATATAAAAGGCTGCCAATCCAGCAGCAAAGCCTGGTGTATATAACACTCATTACCCACACCTTACGATCGATTACAGTCAGCGTTCCAACACGATGGGCGGATTCCAAACGGAGACTTACATCCTGATCCTCTCTAGCTTCTCCGTAAGCTGCCAAATCGGACGGCCCCAAACGGCTTATCCAGTCACGTGACCAGCAAACGGGCCTAATTACTGCAGGATCTTAGGCTTACTATTACCAGGTCAGGCCTGATGGTCATGCCTCATTGGTCAGATACGCTTGATTGGACGCGGAGACAGCCACTCTCCCAACAGAGATCCTGCGCTCTACTTCCTGTAGCCGCTTATATCGCTGCCCCAACCTGCATGTTTGGGCCCTAATCTAGCCCTGATGTCAGTATTTAAAATATCCTAAATTCTTAGAGCTTTAGGGAGTATTTTGTGGTTTACTTGTAAATAGAGACGCACATATTTATATGGTAAATGGTATACACTCATTTCTGCTATTTGTTATATCAAATCAGGCATAGTCCTAGGGATTACTTTCTTCAGTGGAAGGCACCTCATGTGTTGCAGGGTTTTGTTTGTAAACATAACACATGTGCTCCCTTGAGGGGGCAATCTAATTAATTATGGATTCACATAATAAAATGTTTTAAGTCTGAATAAGAAACAGCTGGATTGTCTGTGAAGTTCCTTTAACAATTCCCATATTTCCATACTCATGATATGTGATTTTTTTTTACCTGTATAACTTTTGACAGTTGCCTTGTTTTGAATCTGAAATGTTCTCCCCTGTCTTTAGTGTATACTTAGGGAACCAGCTTTGGGTTGGGGCAGAGAATAGTCAGCGCTTGCGCCGCGAAAACTCTGGGAGGAGAGTGGGAGGCAGCTGAACGCTGATTGGTTGGAGTTGTTCAGGTTTGGTTACGGTTGACCAGGTCCAGAATCACTGTTCTTTATGGTTGAGTGGTTTTGCTCATGTTGTATGGTGCATGTTTCTAGGTGGTTTATTCGATTCACATTTGAGGCATTGCCTTCTGGTAACTGTTTCACTAGTTTCATGACATGTCTAGATGGCGTCTAGATGGTGTCCGGTTTCATAAGAACTTTTGTTTTGTTCGTTCTTGCTTGCACTGTTGGTGCCGCTTTTCATATCTGTCTAACGTTTTTGTCACGAAACTAGTGAAACAGGTCCATGATGTGTCTAGATTTGTCTAATTCTTATGTTTGGGGTCTGTCTTTTCCTAAGGGCAGCTACTTATGTTGTCACGAAACTAGACAACCCCAATGTCTGTATGGTGTCACAGACATGTCACGAAACTAGTGAAACAGGTCCCTGGTTAGATTATCAATTGATTAGGGAATTCTGCATGCAATACATGCGACCACAACATGGTTATCATAGTTGCACATGGGATACTCAGACACACTGCCTAAACCAGCCTTTTCACCAGACGACTAAATATGTGGCGACTGTAGTTCGTCAGGCCAGTAGTTGTCAGGTGGTGGCAATGTCCACTGCAAAAGTCATCAACCTCAGAATGAACTCTTGAGTGTTTACGCTGATGACTAAGTTTTCAAAGAATTGCCGCCTGTCTAGACAACTAATTCAAGCTGGCTTCAATTAGTCGCCGGCATCAGAGCATGGCCAATTGTCGTCTGGTGGTGCCGAATTGCATAATCAGATGTAATCAGACGATCTGCAGTTGCCACACACTTGGCGTTTACATTAGACGGCTTCTAGCCATTTATGGCTGAGAGTCGTCAGGCAGTGCTAAATTAAAGAATCGCCGCCGCCTATAGTTGTCTAGCTGCATGGAGTTGTCCCAATACACTCACTGCCATATAAGGAATATAGTAGACCCAGTAGCCAATGACTGCATTCGCAGCAAACCCGACCTTCACCCTGACCTCCTTACATGATATTTATAGCGCCTTGGGACGGTTCTACAGTCGAGAGTTGACCTAGAATCTAGTGGGCCACAACCACCCTCCTAATGTGAACACAGGGTAAGGCCCGGCGTCCACCTACTACGATAGAATTGTAGACCTCCCGATATGGCACCGATACAAAATGTCAAAATCGGTGCCATATCGGAAAGGTGCAAAATCGTAGACATATGTCTAGACAAGCCAATCCACCATGCGTTGTATGGGGTTTTTATCGGTGTCTAATCACAGAAACGTGGTCAACTGCCCCGATATCAGGTAACATTCCGACGCGATTTTGATTTTTTATCGGGAGGTGCATCGTAGACCATATCGGTGCCATATCGTAGTAGGTGGACGCCGGGCCTTAGGGTTAGGTAGGTTGGAGAGGTGACATAGCCTGGGCTCACTGCAAAACCTAAGAGGGGGTGTCCACCAACCACGACAAGGCTGCGACAACGGCTTTCCGACAAGGTCCACTAGAGCTCTACGATTGGAAGGTGTGTCGTAGCCTTGTCGTGGTTGGTGGACCCTAGTTCCCGACAAGAGGCTACGACAAGGCCCCAACAGGCTGCGACACGAAGCTTGTCGGTAGGTTGTCGGGGGCTTTCCGACAAGGCTACGACAAATTTGAACATGTTCGATTTTAGAGCCTTGTCGTGGTGTGTCGTGGCATGTCGGGAGGTTATCGCAGAGGTCTACGATAGAAAATTTAGGTGGAGCTTGCTCTTCCCGACACGCCCCGACAACGCTGTCACAGAGCTCCTCTCATCACGACAAGGCTGCGACAAGGCACCGATTGGAAATTTCTTGTCGGCGCGTGTCGCAGCCCTGTCGTGGTTGGTGAACGCACCCTCTTACTCATCAATATCTGTGTGCCAACTCTGTGACATTGGTAAAGTGCCAGAGACCCATATCTCAGCCTCTTAGAGGAGTTGCCATAACCATTCACCACAGATCCAAATACCTCATTGAGCCAGTGGTACTTAATGTAATAGCTAAAATTGTATAAATACTCAATACTCCATCAGTTTGGATGCGCCACAATCAAGGCCGAGTGACGATTACAACACATCGAAACGAGTGGAGTATTGTGCATTTTACTATTCTGGATTTATCTCACCCTTTTCAATGATGCTAAATGGCATCACAATATCAGAACGATCAAAATACTTTTTGTATTCAAAACAATATGAAGGGATTACTCAACGATTGTGAACACGCCCTGGTCGTGCATGGAAACCAGCAGATTCTTCAGCTGAGCATTGGCCAGCATAAATAAAAGATTAAAAAAAAAAATTAAAACCCCCCCAAACTTAACAAATCCATATAACGTCATCTCACATTCACCCCGCCACGACCATAGCGTAAAACTGCCACTTTACAGAGGTAATCGTTGAGAATTTTTTTCTAATGTTATTCCTATGGCTAAACTTGTGCCAGGGGTGAGATAAGTGATGATCAATGGGAACTCTTGAATATAATCAAACTCCTGATTACATTTAAATATCATGTCCTATTTTCTTTTTTCTTTATCTTTTTTTATTTGACACAACAGTTCTCACATGGTTTACAATCTCATCAACAATCATGATTCTTTTAAAGATTAAGTTCAGAAGCAAAACATACAAAATACATCAAGATAAATGCATATAGCTACTGCTATTGCTCCTAGTGATTATTAGAATTATATGTATATATTTGTGTGTGTGACAAAGTCACCATCTGAAAGATAGATAAGAGTTCTTCTAACAAGATTCAACGCTTCATAACATCACCAGTGATTTCCATGGTACACATTGTCAAACACAAACACACTCAACTGCCACCTACCGACGGCTGACTCCACTACAACCGGAAATGAAATAACCGGAAGCGAATCTTCCTCCACACAGCGTTCCACAAAGATGTCTGCCAAACGCTTCTTTGCGAATGATTCCGGAAATTTTCTTCCATCCCCAGACGTAATGTTATTTTCATATGTCGAGGGAGGTGGTTTTTTAAACGTATCTTGGACGAAGGTGACAGGTCCACACATTGCTGATCAAATAACGTTGTATTCAATAGACCTTCCCGATGTGAGGCCACATAGACCGCCATATTGTGGGCCAGAAGGAGGCGCCAGGAGGCCTGAGCGTGCGCAGTGCAACTTCCGGTATGCTGCAAAGATCAGGAGCCTGTTGAATAAATAGACAATAATCGATGGTTTTGTAGACAGGCGGCCGTAAACCACGAGTGGTTGACGCATAGTGATACACGAGCGCTAGCGAGTATATTACGACGTCAACCTCCAGTGGTTTACAGAGCCGCCTGTCCACAAAATCATCGTTTGTTGCATTTATTATCATCTTTTTGAATAAATCAAATCTAGTAATTTTGCCATATTAAAGGGTATAACAATAGGAAATATTTCTTTGCTCTATAGCAAAAATGGTCTATGTTTCCCGTATACCATGATTTTGAGGCCGTATACCACAGGTTTGAATCCGTATACCACAGTTATGGTATCTGACAGGTTTTATATGATGGGTCGTGGTTTACTGAGTCCCCATACATTTTCAATGGTCCACTCTAACGATAAGCAGGTGAAATTCACAAGGTGACAAGGCAAAGCCACGTGAATTACGTAGCGAATCAAATGAGATGGGATCTGTCCATGAACCTGAATAGGTTTCTAAATGTATCTCCCCCTCAAATTGACTAATGGGCTAATCTTTGTAACATATCCCCCATTGATTGTTTTTTTTTCTAAATACTCCATGGGCATTGGATACGAGTCCCCAATGTTAAGTCTTTGGGGAAAAAATACCAGGGGTCTGATAGATACTAACACATATATCATTTCTCCATTCTCTAGCTATTTAACGACTAATAAGTGTATAATGAGGATGTAGATTTATGGATATGTTGTATAAAGCTTGATTTCACTGCCTGCCCCTCTCATACCTCACAGTATTACCATCACCCAACCAGCCACTATAAAGATAACATGGTTGTAAGAGATGCTCCTATTGGATAAGCGCTCACAAATCACATGATTTCATTCTCACCTCCCCTTAATTGTAACAGAGCATAGATGAGACAATTAAATCACATCCAGTTACCTTGATAGAAATGTTATTACATTTGTTACTTCCCTCGTAGAAGTACTTATTACTATACACCTATGGCCGAAATGTATGAAATACTGCCTGCTGCTAGGGGTGTAGTATAAATAATGTTCGCGTCGGCTGTGACAGCGGGCCGGAGTGAATTGCAGTAATCTTTGTATAGCCAATAAAAGGGCGTTTTAAACGAGTAGGAGGTGTATAGTAATAAGAAAACATAGTGACTGAGCCCGTACGGATAGCCGTTCTTGGTCAGGCCGTATTTTTTCATCAAATGACCTCGAACGGTTATCTGTACGGGCTCAGTAACCACGTTTTCTCATATTACACAAAATGAAGCACGGATATAGAAATACGTCACTCTAAGAAGTACATTATATTTTGACGGCAGTGCTTTTTTATTTTTTATTAAAAAAAAAAAAGTTTTTACGGTTTTTATTCAAACTGGAGGTTAGATTAGGATTACTTAACAAAAAATCTTCCATCTGCTCCAGTGTGTCATATTTCCTTGTGCAGCTCGACAGCTTTGTAATTCACTCGGCTTTACCTTGTGAATTACTACGTGATTAAAACTCGATGTGATACGAGCTCTGACTCTAAACTTTCATAATTTTCCTCTATAATAATACAACACAGTGAGTGAGCCTGAGCTCCAACATTAAACAAACCCAATAGACCTATGTCTAGTATCTCTTCACCGCGTGTTCTTGAAATACTGAGATGCAAGTTCATTGTTCTGCTGTGAACATAAGAATGAAATCTTAAATGGAGATATTTAGTACAAATTTAGAAGCCACATGGTAAGTGGCTTCCCTATTCAGAACTAAAGCTCCGATCCTAAACAAACTCCAATAGACCTATGACCTATTCATCTCGTATTCTTGAAATACTGACATGCATGTTATGGTGTGAACATAAGAATAAAAAGGTTATATGAGATATATAGTACAATGTTAGAAGCCACAAACTGAGTGGCTTCCCCATTCAGAAACAAACTCCAATATACCTATGTCTTGTATCTATTCAACATGTATTCGTAAAATGCTGTCATGGAAGTGGTGTTATAAATTCAAGAATAAAAGTCAAATAAAGGTAGCTAAAGGGTGGCTTTTAGTCGCGATTCAAGACTAGAGCTGCGATACTAAACGAACTCTCATCGATCAGAGTCCACTACATAGTGCAACATCTCAAACACAGAAATATATAAACGAACTTAATTATACTTACCACGTGATAGCAACATACTGACATATATAATGCTGTAAACTCAAGAATAAACAAAGATATATAATGTGTTAGAAGCCACATGGTGGGTGGCTTCTAATTGATATTCAAGACTACAGCTGCGATATCAAACAAACTCTCATCGACCAGTCTACTAAATAGTGTTTTATCTCCCCCTGGAATTTTTTCCCTTTAGACTTAACATTGGGAACTTGTATCCAACGCTCGTTGAGTGTTTAGAAAGAATCCTCAATGGGGGATTATATCACAAAAAGGTTGGCCCATTAGTCAATGTGAAGGGTGAGATAAATTCAGAAACACGTTCAAGCTCAGGGTCAGAGCTCGATCCCATCTCGTTTGAATTGCTATGTAATTCACGTGGCTTCGCCTTGTGAATTACTACACAATTCAAACTCGATGGAATACGGGTTTTGATCGTAAACTTTCATAGGTTTCTTCTATAATATGGCAAATACAGTTAGGTATAAAAATACCTCATAAAACCTGCCATGTGATGTCAACATACTGACATACATGTAATGCAGTAAACTCAAGAATAAAAGTTAAAACAAAAATACATAATTTGCTAGAAGCCACATGGTGGGTGGCTTCTAGTTAATATTCAGGCATAGCACTACGATACTAAACCAATCCTCCATTAACCTCCAAAACCCGGTAATGTTATCAAACTACCTGCCAGCATCCAATGCTATAATCTCAAAATGAACACAACGTACTGAACATCACTCAGGAGAATGATAAATGCTCAACCAAAATGCAACCAATGAAGATGACACATGTGAATCACTGTCGCATAAAAGACCCTGGCCGTAAAGGGACGGTGAGGGTATGTCTATAGACCGAGCGGCAGACAGGGATGTCAGTATGGGTGTAGACAGTGGCGGATATGGACAAACACCCCCACAGGGCACCCCCTGCCACCCCCTGCACCCCCTGCACCCCCTGCACCCCTCTGCACCCCAGGCAATAGACTGGCTCCAGTCCCTGCATCCTATGGCTACCCTCCTCGCTGGGATACCGGGACTGGTACAATCGGTAATGGTGTTGTTTTTCTGGTGCTGTTTTGCTCAAGTATTCCCAATGCTCTCCATACAGAAATCCTGGCTACTGGTGAGGATATCTGCTGGGAGATTGATACCTTCTCTCTTTGATCTCAGTCGGGTCACAGTCAAGAGCAGGTGAAATTTATTGTTATGACAAAACAGGCGGCCAGAGAACTGGAGGAGGGGAGGGGGAAGGGCAGGAGGAGGTATAGGGTTACAGGGAGTGGCTTGGGGCCATAAACAGGAGATTCTGTTCATATTGGAGAAGTCCTTGTTTCATGGGCCAGTCAGAGAGGGATACATACTGTAATGAACTTTATTAGAGCGTGCTTGCACCCTCTAAAGACATCATCTAGAAGTTAGAGTAGTCACATTGAACTTTCAGTGTGTTTCCAGAAAACTATCCCTTTACTATCTGCATGCTGTTCACTGTGGTAGTGAGAACGGAGCAGGGTGCCAGTGTCTCAGGGTCTGAGAGGCATGCCCAGCTGACCATGATAAATAACTCAAGACCGAAATACCTCATGACCCCCTGTTGCTTGATATGTTTTGATCCTAGACTCAGGCAGTTAAAGAAATGGCAAGTTGACTGGGTGCAAGTGGGTTACAGAAAACTATCCATAGGCTAAATCTAACTCAAATCTTTTAATTGTTATTCATTTATAATTGCACGCTCATTCATCTGTGATGAACATACTTTTGGCTCCTAGTTCTAATTGTGTTTAATCATTTAATAAATGTTCATAATCAAAGTCTTTGATTCATGGGCCAGTCAGAGTAGGATACATACTGTAATGAACTTCATTCTGATTGTGTTTAATCATTTAACCCTTTAAGGGCGGGTACCTGTGGCAATAGTATGTGGAAAAGGCGGTTACTAGTGCTTATGTATACCGCCAGAGGGCGTGAGGGCTCAGGCACATTGTGATAGTTCTATAGTAGTAGGACGTGATAAAATATGCAATCATTAATCTTATTATCCATTTCACCCAGAATCATAAGCTGGGTGTTGCATCTATATTCTGTGAAAATCTTATGATAATAAAACCACTATTTCCGATTTTATGCCACAAAAACAAAATTTAGCAAATTTAAGAAAAGGATTCCCGCCCCAGCCCAGCTGATATCCGCCGTGAATGGCTTAATAAATGTTCATAATCAAAGACTCGATACTGCACGAAAACCATCATTTTACATATGAATGTGCCGGGCGTATATAAGTAGGTATTTTGGGTCTACAAGGTCGTCTTAATCCCTGTGTGTATACACCTCATCTGTGGGCGTATATATAAGCATCCAGTGAACAGGGCTTCACTGAGAGCGGGCGGGGGGAGGTGGCGGGGGGTGGGGGGTGGGCTTCCTACTGAGGAACCTGTACTTCTACCAACACAAACGGGCGGGGGCAGAGGGTGTTTCCTCTCATATACGCCGGGTGTGAAATACAGCCAAGACGCGTCTGTCGTATATAAGGCCTGGGCGTATATAAATGAAAACAAGTCAATATTCAGCCAATACATGCACTTCCGTGATGGCGTATATATATGAATAAAACGGTGGTTTTCGTGCAGTGCGAGCAAGTCTACCCAGGCCCCTCCATCAGCAGACAAACTATCCATGGGAGAACACCACGAGGGTGCTGTCTCCTAAACGCCCCCCACGCCTAGGTCGGCCCCAGTGTGGTGCGGAATTAGGAGACCGCGGATCCAATAGCTGTGGTCTTTGCGAGCATTTCTGGTCGTTATTTACACCTTTCTGCGTGAAGAAAGCCCCGTGAAGCCCACATCATGGTGACATCGTTGTCTGTCCGCCGCAGGGGAGATTCTGTGTGGGCGTATTCCAGATGAATTTGGGGAACATTTGTCTGGAGACAAAGAACCTGTTTGCTCCGACCGCATCGTCTTTATAGATTGATATCATTATCATTGTCTTATTATCCTCATTATTATTTTGATTATCAATGTTATTACTATCAACATAATCAACATACTATCATATTTTTTAAGCAGTTTTATTTGTTCTGATAGGTTTGGGGAAGTACAACTCAACTGCCCAATTCGGTTTAGATGATGGCTTTTTATTAGAACAATGGTACAACGTTTCGGCTGCGTTACTGGCCTTTATCAAGTCTTTATCAAGTTTCATTTGTTCTCTTGCATTAATACATCTAGATCTGTAAGTCAAGCACATCTATACTGTAAGTGTCATACATGAACTGATGAAATGCTGCTATCATAGGAAAAACAAAAAAGACACTCCTTTAACGCTTTTTTTATTATTATTTTTTTTTATCATTAAATCTAGCCAGGTCCTTACTCTATGATTAGGCGAGTTGATCATTATTACTCACATTTCAAAGTAGAGGCAGATACAGTTTATTCTGGCCTTATCATGATTTCAACATAATTCCTTCAGTATAATTTATCGTATCAAAAGAAATATTATTTCTTTGAATTAAACAAGTTATTTTAATTTTGACTTTATCATAGGCCGTCTATTTTGGGGGGTGCTATTATCTTTCACTTTGTCTACGTGTTTTGCTCGGGTGCCTAACGGGCTCACAACGCACGCCAATGCGGCTTATGATTTGCTTTCCGATGGAGAATATTGTATCCTTTCTAATGCGCTCTGGACACAGTTATTTTTGAGGCGGGAGGGCGTCGGAATGGCTGGAATCCCTTCGGCGGTGGTCAGAGCTCGATTCAAACGAGATGACCCTAAACTTGAATAGGTTTCTGAATGTATCTCACCCTTCACATTGATAAATGGGCTAACCTTTGTGACATAGTCCCCCATTGAGTATATTTTCTAAATACTCCATGTGCGTTAAGTACGAGTTCCCAATGTTAAGTATATTTTGGAAAAATACCAGGGTTGAGATAAAATGTATGAAGGACCAGTCCTTATATAAACAATTACCATATACCCATGCCATATATACTGTAAATATGAACCGTCCCGCCATATAATGTAAAGATACTATACGGACCAGTGTTCTGTACGGCAAACTACGGAACACTTCCGTAAACGTTTATTAAAATATATATTTTGTTGTTGTTGACCACTTTCTTTATTTGATCTTTTGATAGTTCTTCCATGTGATATAAAGAGGGTACGCTGTTCAGCGAGTGTTTCGCTGGTTTCCATCAGCTCCCTATAACCGTTTGAGTATTATATCATAGCAGTATATAAGATAACAGAATCGGTGTAGACAATGCAATCGTACAAGAGTATACATTTCTCATAGTCTCATAGTCATAAACAAGTGTTTTTTGGTCTTTTTTGTTTTGTTTTGTTGCTTTTTTTTCCGATGATGTTAGCTAGCATTGTATGTAAAACAGGGTTTAAGGAATGTTTGGTAAAGATTCCATCATTACTTTTTTTGTCAGTTTCTTAAATATTAGTTGTTGAGTTAAATGAAATTAATCATTTTTCTTTATTTCGGTTGTATAGTAAATATAGAATGACATGCTATATTTGAACAAGCCACAAAAGGAGATGGTAATTCACGGTTTGTACGGAATTTACGGTTTGTGCGGAACTCGGCGTAAACGCCTCGCATGGTTCCATACGAACCGTACATTATCATCTCGTTTTGTAGCTTGTACAGCATGGTCAGGACGTTCTATATAAATACGTCTTTTTATCTCCGAAGCCAAGCATATGCTTTTACAGTTACTTTACAATTCTGAAAAGAGATCCCTAACCTAAACCGAAGCCAATAGAATGGCTTCCCAGTATTTGTCGGTGTTCTACATAAGGCCAATGACCCTGACTCTGATTTACAAGTGGCCAAGCCTCGTCCAGGAGACTACTTTGTGTGGCTTCAGCAGATAGCTGTGGTTCAAAGGCAATGCTCCTGTGTGTTGCTCCATGGACCAATGAACCTGGCCACATAAAATGAGCGGTCAATTGAGGAGTGGCTTCTTACGCTGCAAACATGGACTTTTATAGTAAGACAAGTGTCAATAGGGGGATTATAGAGGCATTTAGAAGTTTTGTTGGATATCTTTTACAAACAGTACTTATATAGAACGTCCTGACCATGCTGTATAATTCACAGAACGAGATGGTAATTTACAGTTTGTACGGACCGAGGCGTTTATGCCGAGTTCCATACAAACGGTAAATTACCATCGAGTTCTGTGACATGTACAAGCATTGGTTGGACGTGATATATTTACTATATACCCGAAATTAAAAAAAAAATCAATTTCATTTGGCTTAACCAATTTCTTAATAAACGTGTATGACAAGGTGGTCCGTATTTTAGTGTACGGACCAGCGGTCCGTACAGTATATTTACGTCATATGCCGAAACGGTGCGTATTTACAGTATATACGGCATGGGTATATAGTAAATGTTGTTTTTTGGCCTCACGGGAGTTGAAGGTGGAGGTCGGAGTCATTTATGGTGTGTAGTGATGCTGGGGGCTGTTTAACAATCTAGGATCGTACATGAAAACCTTTTTCTGTACGCCAAGGAGACCCAGGGACAATGTGGGTCAACTTTATTCAACACTTATGCACTGCAAATACTGTCTTAGCGAACGAATATTACAATCATTTTTCAAAATACTCCATGGGCGTTGGATACGAGTCGCCAATGTTAAATCTAAGAGGAGAAATACCAGGGGTGGGAAACCAAGTATTATCGTAAAACTGGATGAGGTCTAATCTTGTCCACCGTATTCCACGACTGGAGTTTGGCATAGTGCCTTCATGAGGCGAAGCCGAGTGAAGTCCAGAGCCAAAACTCCAGGAGTGGAATGCGGTGGCCAAGATTAAAACGAATCAGGTTTTGATTTTATCCTACCCCATCTCCTCGATTTTGGAATATTACGTGGTAACAATGCTGTATGCCACTAGTGGCATATAAAACTCCGTATGCCAGTTAGCGTGGCATACGGAAACCCAATGTTAAGCCTATGGGATTTTATATTAGGGGTAGGATAAAACACCATCAACAATTTGAATAGAATGACTATATATGGACATTTTATATCCGACAGTGTATATTCAATAGAATGACTATATATGGACATTATATATCCCACAGTGTATATTCAATAGAATGACTATATATGGACATTGTATATCCCACAGTGTATATTCAATAGAATGACTATATATGGACATTATATATCCCACAGTGTATATTCAATAGAATGACTATATATGGACATTATATATCCCACAGTGTATATTCTCAGGAGGTATGATTTCAAGATGTTGTTTCCTAATTATCTGAATCTTGTTAATAGAAAATCCACCTTCTTATACATGCCATTTCCATTCTCACAATTCGGCTAAACCTCATTTATAAAGTACATCGGAGAAATAATCCACTTAAACAACACAAAGACAACTTTCACCCAACAGTGAAAAAGCTTTCCTGGCCAAAAACCTTGCTTTCTGCTGTAAATGTGGATTGTCCTGTGTAAAAGGTTACTAAAAGGTAAGTAATTCAGCTTCTAGGACCTCCCTACAGTGATGTAGTGACACTGTTGAGGGAATGTTCTTCTCACTCCGCTGTGCTTCAGACTGTTATCTTCTATCAGTCGAGAAAAAAACCTCAAAGATCTCAGCATAGATTGATAGGATATGTACCGTGATGAAGGAGAATATAATGTGGAAACCTCAAACATATATCAAATCGGATTATATAGGAAGACACTATAAGAGAGTCGTCGGGTGTTCGTTATTCATAGATCCATAGAGATTGTGAGAAAACGTGGTTACTGAGCCCGTACGGGCGGCCGACTGAGGTCATTTGATAAAAAAATACGGCCCGATGCCGCAGGCTAGAGGGCCGTATTTTTTCATCAAATGACCGAGAACGGACAACGTACGGGCTCAGTTACTACGTTTTCTTATTTCTATATACCTCATACACGTTTAAAATGCCGTTTTATTAACTGTAAAAAGCCTATGCCATTCACTACGGCCCGCTGTCACAGCGGGCGTGAACATTATTTATACTACACCCCAAACAGCGGGCAGTATTTCATAGACAATCGCTCACAGGTGTATAATAATATTCTATACGGAATCTTGCTTACTGTCTCCGCATTTCAAAAATACACGTGAAATAGGGATATTTCCCGATACCAAAGTCAGAGGGATATAACTGATTCTATGTATATAGGCAGTCGCCATACATATAAGTATGGCCATGAATAGGTCAAGTATTTTGACCTACGAAGACAGCCTGTTTAATATTATTATAAATATACCTAAAAATTGGGAAATGTTGCCTAGTCACGTGATCACATACCCCATACGTCACAGTATGACGTACGGCTATAAATACGTCATGGGTAGCAACAGGCAGTATGCGTAGGTGATACGTTCATAGGTATATAAAGCCCAATGCCCATCTACCGATTAAGGGTTGAACGATTAGTTCACAAATCGTATAGGAGTCGGCGAACTTGTCGCAGGCAAGTTGCATAAACCTTTCGCCACCGATTTTGGAGCATAGAAACCACAACTTGTTGGCGACAAAAAGACATTTGAAGGAGGTGGTTCACTAATTGGTGGCTGACCCTTGCCTAGATGTCCTACATATACTGACTACGGCCGACTCCGTTAGGATGCCTTGGCTAAGACAAATTATTTCCGTTTGTTGCCAACAAAGGCACATGAATGTTCCGAAATCGGTAGATGTGCATTGGGCTTAACAATATATACGGAAACAGGGTTACTGTGGCTGTACGTGATAAATACGTGATAAAATCGGCTATCAGATGAACCGATGCCGCGGCCAGAGGTTTATCTGATCGCTGAAAAAAATAGGAACGAGTACACAATACCGCTAGTATCTGTTTTTTGTGAGAATTGGCGAACAAATGCGAGTTAATGCGTCTCCATTCTTGCAGAATTTCTGTTGACCTTCGAGATTTTGTATAGTGGAACAATGAAAGGTTTCTACCGAACCTAATTGTATTGTCTCAACCAGTTACCTCGCCTCATGTGAAGGTTGTCAGCCTACAATATCAGTGAGACTGTGTATCTAATGTCTTAATAGAACAAATAGGGTCAGTCATTGGCGTATTTATCCGCGTGAATGCGGGCTCCAACATCAGAAGCTTCAGTTAATGTATTTTTCCGGTGTTAAAGCGGGCGTCCACCAACCAAGACAAGGCTACGACAAGAGCCGACAAGAAAGTTCCTATCGGCACCTTGTCGCAGCCTTGTCGTGAGAAGAGGGGCTTTGAAGCGGGCGTCCACCAACCAAGACAAGGCTACGACAAGAGCCGACAAGAAAGTTCCTATCGGCACCTTGTCGCAGCCTTGTCGTGAGAAGAGGGGCTTTGAAGCGGGCGTCCACCAACCAAGACAAGGCTACGACAAGAGCCGACAAGAAAGTTCCTATCGGCACCTTGTCGCAGCCTTGTCGTGAGAAGAGGGGCTTTGAAGCGGGCGTCCACCAACCAAGACAAGGCTATGACAAGAGCCGACAAGAAAGTTCCTATCGGCGCCTTGTCGCAGCCTTGTCGTGAGAAGAGGGGCTTTGAAGCGGGCGTCCACCAACCAAGACAAGGCTACGACAAGAGCCGACAAGAAAGTTCCTATCGGCGCCTTGTCGCAGCCTTGTCGTGAGAAGAGGGGCTTTGAAGCGGGCGTCCACCAACCAAGACAAGGCTACGACAAGAGCCGATAAGAAAGTTCCTATCGGCGCCTTGTTGCAGCCTTGTCGTGAGAAGAGGGGCTTTGAAGCAGGCGTCCACCAACCAAGAAAAGGCTACGACAAGAGCCGACAAGAAAGTTCCTATCGGCGCCTTGTCGCAGCCTTGTCGTGAGAAGAGGGGCTTTGAAGCGGGCGTCCACCAACCAAGACAAGGCTACGACAAGAGCCGACAAGAAAGTTCCTATCGGCGCCTTGTCGCAGCCTTGTCGTGAGAAGAGGGGCTTTGAAGCGGGCGTCCACCAACCAAGACAAGGCTACGACAAGAGCCGACAAGAAAGTTCCTATCGGCGCCTTGTCGCAGCCATGTCGTGAGAAGAGGGGCTTTGAAGCGGGCGTCCACCAACCAAGACAAGGCTACAACAAGAGCCGACAAGAAAGTTCCTATCGGCACCTTGTCGCAGCCTTGTCGTGAGAAGGGGAGCTTTACGACAGCGTTGTCGGGGCGTGTCGTAGACGTTGCTGTTTCCCGTAAAAAAGCCGTCCATGGTACCGACACACTACGACAGTGATATCGAGGAAACCACGACACTCCACTACAAGGCTCCAGTCGTGGCAGAAATCGAACATGTTTGATTTTGTCGTAACCTTGTCGGAAGGCCCCTGACAAGCTTCCAGTCGCAGCCTGTCGTGGCCTTGTCGTTGACTCTTGTCGGGAACTAGGGTCCACCAACCACGACAAGGCTATGACAGGCCTTCCAATCGTAGGCCTGTCGTGGACCTTGTCGGAAAGCCATTGTCGTAGCCTTGTTGTGGTTGGTGGACGCCCGCCTTTACACTAATAAACGACTAAGAACGTGAAGACTGTAGATCGTCTAGTCAATAGTAGTCAGGATGTGCCTTAACCCGGCGTTTACATGAGAAGACTGAAAAACGTGACAACTGCAGATTGCCTAGCCAATAGCCTTCAGGGACCTGTTTCAGTAGTTTCGTGACATGTCTAGTTGGCGTCTGTGACACCATACGGACAGATCAACACAATTTGCGGCACTTAGGACAAGATACACCCCAAACATGGTGTATCCGGTTTCAAAAGTATTAGACGATTTCACTCACTTTCCGTAAGCATTAAGCAATAAGACTTGGACACGAGTAAGGGACACATGTAACCTATTATCGTTCCAAATATGAAAATTGGCCACTCCAATCTGGTGATATTTGACACCAACTGTGACATGCGTTTTGAAACCCGACAAAAGAATTTCCGCTGTTGCTTGCACTGTTGGTGCCGCTGTTGATGTCTGTCTAGGCCTAATGTCACGAAACTACTAAAATAGGTCCCTGGTGGTGCCCTAAATAGGCATCAGAGCATGTCGTTTAGTCATCAGGTGGTGCCAAATTGCGTATCATTAATATACCTCCTCACTTTTACTGACCAGGAGGACAAATTCCGTTCGTCTCAGAGTGACGAAATAATATTCATACGTCCCTCCGTACCACGTGACCACTGCCATTCTGCTATTTAGTGAGCTGTAGAATGGCATTCTTAATGATTTCTAGGTGTATGATAATAAAGACACATTTTTTTGCCGGAAATACTCACCAAGTTAGAAGAACGAGGTGAGTATTTCTGATCAAAATATCTCTGAACAGATTCCATTCAGTCACACTAACTATGTCTCTATATCATATATTGTGATTATACGATCCGTAGTTGTCACTGGCTTGGCATTTACACTAGACGATTTTTAGCTTTTTAAGGCTGAAAGTTGTAATGTGGCGTTTCTACCTACCAATTATGACCACCGATTATGGCATTTAGCACCGCCGACCTACTATTTGTACCACTGATTAAATGTCTGTGTGCTGAATAAATCGTTGATGGAGTGAACATGATTGCCAAAGATCTGTCAGAAAACAATTTTGCATATCGCAACCGATTATGCACACTGCTAGAGCCCAATACACATCTACCGATTTCGGAATATTGATGTACCATTGTTGGTGACAAAGGACGGTAATTTGCCTCAGGCGAGGCATCCTAACAGAGTCGGCCGTAGTCGGTAGATGTAGGATAGCCTGGTATGGGTCAGGCAACGATTAGTGAACCCACCACCCCCCACCTCCTTGAGATGTTCTTTTGTCGCTGACGATTTGTGGTTCAATGTTCCTAAATAAGTTGCCAAAAGTTTATGAACATGTTGATAAATCCAGTCACCAACAACGGAACGTTAAAATGACCCTTGATTGGATGGCCGACACGGGCTGAGGGGTCACGTAATTTGCCTGGGACAAGTTCACCAACTCCTATACGATTTGGGAACTAATCGTTCAAACTCGAATCGGTAGAGGTGTATTAGACTTTACTTCTCAATCAGAACCACCGAGCGACTTCACACTAAGAGTTACCAGTGACCCTTGGGCACTCGAGACACAGAGGAGTCTCGAGAATGCCGCTCTTCTCATGACGTCACCGCAATATGTAGATCACGCGCTCGTGACGTCATCGTCTTACGTGTACTCTGTGGACGCCGGAGTTCGTCAACACGGAGATATTGATGACGTAACACACAGAAACGTAGCGCACCAAAACAAATCCGAAACATGGGAATTGTACCCAAGAAACTGTTGATAATATGGAACTGTCTTTGATAGTTGTATGATCTTTTCTATCCGGCTGAAAACTCTTGTACTAAATGTTTTCGAGCTGTGCGTCGGCTCTTTTGGAATAACACCCCCCCCCCCCAAAAAAAACACAAAAAAACCCCAAAAAAACAACACACAACAACAATGGCTTTCCGACAAGGTCCAAGACAGCCCTACGATTAGAAGGCTTGTCATAGCCTTGTCGTGGTTGGTTGACCCCAGTTCTCAGGCAGTTGCAGAAATGGCAAGTCTACTGGGTGCAAGTGGGTTAGATAGACATGAAAAGCGGCACCAACAGTGCAAGCAAGAACGGCCAAAATGAAGTCTAATGTCTAGTTCTTATGACATCGGTCACACCATCTAGACGCCATCTAGATATGTCACAAACTAGTGAAACAGGTCCCAGGTCCCTGATGTTTTGTTTGGTGTCAGGGCCAATATGGCAGCACAGATATGATAAGGGCTAGATGCCTAACAATGTGCCATCTGTAACGACGTTCTGATCATTGATGGCTGATGGTGCCGCATACCTCTTCTGTCCCGTTGACCACCAAATAAGGAAGTGTGACGTAACATGACGTCACGTGATGTGGGCGGGGCTTGAGAAGCACAGTTTCCCTGACGACGCATTCGAGCTTGGCGCGACATTGATATTCGTACCATGGGCCGTATTTAGATGGTCAGCTGGAAAGAAGGCCTATCATGTTAGGCCCGGCGTCCACCTACTACGATAGACATGTACGAACTCCCGAAGCACTACGAAGCAGAACGTCACAAAAATATTAACAATTGTGAACCTCATTATCTAATGCGGCGTTTCCACCTGCCGACTAAAATCCCTCCAATAATGTTCACGCTGTAAAAAGTCGGTCGGTGGTTCTCCTTGTGAGAAGTCGGTGGCACAATTGTTAACTCTATCTACAAATATAGACAATAATTAATAAAGAAATTGATGAGTGTTTGGTCTGTGTCCCCTCTTATAGGATCTAACACTACTCTGGTATTCTGTATTTCAGTAAAAAAAAAAGCCACGAAGGCGCCAAGTACACAGTATTCCCCCTAGGTGGCATCAATATAGGAATCTGATGTACGCGTTTAGCACGGGAGGCAGGCCAGTGGATTCTCAAGGCTCTAAGCCTAGTTCGTTAAGAATTCTTCTCTCATAGAGCGTAGTGAGAACCTTGTACAGAATACCGCTTAGAGAGTGTGAGAGAGGGTGCCTATTCGCCATCGAGTTTGGAGCATGAAGTAAAATGAACGAGATGATAGCCGAGTGACTATTCCGAAGTTACCGTACTCGTAAGCCCGTTGAATACGATTAAGCCTTTGGATGTTTTTACTATATACCCATGCCGTATTTACTGTAAATACGTACCGTTTTGACATATAACGAAAAAATACTGTACGGACCACTGGTCCGTACACTAAAATACGGACCACCTTGCCAAACACGTTTATTAACATATCGGTTGTTAAAAATTATACTAATGATTTTTTTTTAAATTTTGGGTATATAGTAAATATATAACGTCCAACCATGCTTGTACAAGTCACAGAACTCGATGATAATTTACCGTTTGTACGGAACTCGGCATAAATGCCTCATTCCGTACAAACCGCAAATTACCATCTCGTTCTGTGACTTGTACAGCATGGTCAGGACGTTTTATATAAATACCTGGCTAAGATAATTCTTTAGAGTCGATAGTCAGTTCTGGCATTTCATCATTTATTATTTCACGGTACAAAATGTCGAACAGGACTGTACCAACGATCTTCATGCACTCGTTTCGCCATCTGATCTCCTCAGTTTGTATTTTCTAGAAATCAGTTCTAATCATTATTCGTCTGTTGACCATAAAGGAATCGAGCATTTTACACAATGTAAAAGTTGTAGTTTTTTGTGGGTTTCTTTTATCAGCCGGTACATCAAAGCAGTTCTAACGCGGGGTTAGATCTTCAACTGCAGGAAATCTGTGGTTTCTAGCAGTTATTTGTTGTATCTAGTTGAATATCAAACTGCTATATAGAGATAAAACCGTTTAGAATAGCTCTTATAAGTTTAATTTCAGTATTACCAATTAATACAGCTATATATCAATTCTAATTCCCAAACTCACTAAATGCCCTTCGACTATCTAGACCTAAAACGTCGTAAACACTAGCTCCCCCTAGAGCCAGCGTCCCAACCCACCAGCGGTGACGTCACGCTTCCGGTCATGCGCAGATTGCCTCATTTACGCTGGTGCCGTAGGGACTGGAGTAGGCGTCTTGGTTACCAGCAGCAGGGGTTGTCGGTGGAGACAATGTTTACAGAACAGCAGCACAGTAGGTGTATACAGGTCGGTTTCCATTTGCCGTACCCCACCTGACCACTAAAGCCTAGCTGGTTCCACCATGATGGATTTGCCATGTTATATCTTGGTATGTCTTGTCATATCTTCCATTGTTGCGATATATCGTGCCTCCTTTGCCGTGACATGTCACACGTAATCATATGTGTACTTTTTTGCGATGTCGTGTGTATGCTCCACCACTGCTTCAAGATCTATTGCGGACATATCACTGCATAACACAGCATATCGTGACAAGAATGCGGTGAATGTGCTTAACCAGACCAATGCTTCACGGCAAATATGCATGCGATTATTCAAAACCTAACAAGACTTATCAAGATAACCAAATTGCAACAGATCTTGCTATATCTTGTGTGTTGGTGGAAGAGGCCCTTAAGACATTAACTTTTATTCCCGATTTATCCCAACCATCAGCTTGGTGAAAGTGGGGAATAAAATGTTGATGTCTTATACCTATCAAGAGTTGACACGTTTTTAGTCAACTAGTGTAAACACCAAATTAGGGCACCACCTGACGACTATTGACTAGAAGATTTACAGTCGTCACGTTTTTAGTTGTCTAGTGTAAACGCTAAGTTAGGGTACCACCTGACGACTATTAGTCGTCTAGTGTAAACACCGGGTTAAAGCATCACCTGCGGACTATTGGCGAGACAATCTACAGGCATTACATTTTTAGTCGTCTAATGTAAACGCCGGGTTAGAGCACCACCAGACGACTATTGGCTAGACGATCTACACTCGTCACGTTTTAAGTCGTCTAGTGTAAACGTGAGGTTAGGGCACCACCTGACGACTATTGGCTAGACGATCTACAGTCTTCACGTTTTTAGTGGTCTAGTGTAAACACCGGGTTAGAGCACCACCTGACGACTATTGGCTAGACGATCTACACTCGTCACGTTTTTAGTCGTCTAGTGTAAACGTGAGGTTAGGGCACCACCTGACGACTATTGGCTAGACGATCTACACTCGTCACGTTTTAAGTCGTCTAGTGTAAACGTGAGGTTAGGGCACCACCTGACGACTATTGGCTAGACGATCTACAGTCTTCACGTTTTTAGTGGTCTAGTGTAAACACCGGGTTAGAGCACCACCTGACGACTATTGGCTAGACGATATACAGTCTTCACGTTTTTAGTCGTCCAGTGTAAACACCGGGTTAGAGCACCACCTGACGACTATTGGCTAGACGATCTACAGTCTTCACGTTTTTAGTCGTCTAGTGTAAACGCCGAGTTAGAGCACCACCTGACGACTATTGGCTAGACGATCTACAGTTGTTACATTTTTAGTGGTCTAGTGTAAACGCCGAGTTAGAGCACCACCTGACGACTATTGGCCAGACGATCTACAGTCGTCACGTTTTAAGTCGTCCATTGTAAATGCCGGGTTAGAGCACCACCTGACGACTATTGGCTAGACAATCTACAGTCGTCACGTTTTTAGTCGTCCAGTGTAAACGCCAGGTTAGAGCGCCACCTGATGACTATTGGCTAGACGATCTACAGTCGTCACGTTTTAGTCGTCTAGTGTAAACGCCAGGTTAGAGCGCCACCTGACGACTATTGGCTAGACGATCTACAGTCGTCACGTTTTAGTCGTCTAGTGTAAACGCCGGGTTAGGGCACCACCTGACGACTATTGACTAGACGATCCACAGTCGTCACGGTTTACAATTTACGGTCATCACGTCTTTAGGTGTCTGGTGTAAACGCGGGGTTTTGTTGGGCTCTACGATGCACAACTGCATTAGGAGATCTGAATTCTGCGTCGGCGTTGTTGGGTTCCAGGCCATCTAGCATCGTAATATCCCAACACAGCCACTGGCGATTTCATTTACCTCTCCCTTATCTAAATGCAAACTCTGAATTAGATTTTAAAGAGTTGGCCTTCAATGAGGCATACATAGGGCACAGAGTGATTGCTAGTTCGCCATTATTCGCCAGAAAATGGCAAGATAGCGCCAGAGTAGTCAGGGGACAACCACTGTTATCAGTTGTTATAATCTATAGATACTATTGGGATGAGGCTAAAATTCCTACATGGCAAGCGCCGAAAATATTTCTGATAAAATCGATTGATAATTAATCCCACCACCTGGTATTTTAGATGGCGTCGGGAGGGAGGGGGGCAAGATGGCCGCCTCCATAGCACAAAAGCTGGCATGGGACAGAATACAGATATTTGTTAAGGTTTTGAGGTTGTGTGATATTGTATGTTAAGCAAGATTGATTAGTTCATCTAGATGTAGGGAAACCGAAACCTTCAATTCAGATGAAGAGATTGTGTTCCAGTCGAGAATCTCAGCTGGATTTGTCTCAGACAAATACCATGAATCTCAGCGGGATTTATTTCAGACAAACACCCTGTGATGTACATGAATCTCAGCGGGATTTATTTCAGACAAACACCCTGTGAGGTACGTGAATCCCAGCAGGATTTGTCTAAGACAAACACCCTGTGAGGTACATGAATCTCAGTTTGATTTGTCTCAGACAAACACCCTGTGAGGTACATGAATCTCAGCAGGATTTGTCTCAGACAAACACCATATGAGGTACGTGAATCTCAGCAGGATTTGTCTCAGACAAACACCCTGTGAGGTATGTGAATCTCAGCAGGATTTGTCTCAGACAAACACCCTGTGAGGTACATGAATCTCAGTATAATTTGTCTCAGACAAACACCCTGTGAGGTACATGAATCTCAGTATAATTTGTCTCAGACAAACACCCTGTGAGGTACATGAATCTCATCGTGTGAATCCCACTTTATATTGTACAGAATCTCAGCAGGATTTGTCTCAGACAAACACCCTGTGAGGTACATGAATCTCAGCAGGATTTGTATCAGACAAACACCCTGTGAGGTACATGAATCTCATCGTGTGAATCCCGCTTTACAGGGTACAGAATCTCAGCAGGTCTTCATTTCTCCCTTCTCGCCTCTTTAGAACATACTCCTTACACCCTGTTCAGGGTTCGTTCCTGACAAGGCTGTTGTATCTATTCTCACCCAGGATTGTTAGTCTGTTTTCCCTCTTTATTCATTACTGAAGTAAATCTTTCATTATAGTATATCACATTCTATCTCTGCTGTGTATTAGATAAAAGGCCTTTATAAATGTCCACATGTTCTGAAACCGTCTGGCAAGGTTTTTACAAAGGATAAACTTTGATTGTGCAAAAAGGAAATATTGTATGCCTACATTTGGAATAGCTCGATTCATGTATCATTGTCACAGCAAGCTTTAGCCATCCTAGCTTTCCCCTGAACATAGATGAGGTTTTAAAAGAAAGTGACTATGATAGGAGTGACGGTCCTTTTATTAAATGTGTTGCTCAGGATTCAATAATGTCTTTTGTAATTCTTATCATTTACCTTATCCTATCATAGTGGAAGACATTTGTTATGAAGGATCGAACTTATTTAGCAACAGCCCTGATAAAATGCAGCCAGGATTTCAGAGAGAAGATACGACAAAAGATCTAAACGTCCTAAACAGTGAAAGGGCTGAGATAAATCCAGAACCGCACTCGAATCGTAAAACAAACAATACTCCATTCATTTGGATGCACCGTAATCATCACTTGGCTTCGCCTCGATGATGATTGCGTAGCTATAAAGCTCTTGGAGTATTGCGTATTATTATATACCGGTGCACGAATGTCTCACTTTTACGCGATAGCAGAAAAGATTCCGTTCGGCCGCACTGTGGCGTAAAATATTTTTATGCCACACCGTACCAAGTGACTTATTTCGTAGGTTGAAATAGGTCGATAATGTAAGTACAAAAATGGCATTTAAATCGAATATCGGTATATAATAATAAAAAGACATAGTGAGTGTGGCCGAATTCCATCTGTTCCTCGATATTTTGGTCAGAAATACTCACCTCAGTCTTCGACTTCGGTGAATATTTCTGACCAAAATATCTCTGAACAGATTCCATTCGGCCACACTAACCATGTCTTTCTATATTTCTCGATGCAGTTCTATATAGATACTCCAGCAGTGAAACAAAACTGACTGAAGATTACCACCATCACAAAATCATTTACAACCTGAAGCCACTAGCGTTCCTCACTACAGGCCTTCCCATGGTCTTACAAGGGCGGTACTTTAATACTACTTCCGGGTCAAGGCCGCAGGTCAGAGGTCAGCGTGATTGGGTCGGGGAGTTAAGCCTCACTAATTTACAATAACTCACCCAATTAACCTCGCACTCTGACCTTGGCGGGAAAACGACGTCACAGCAGACGACTTTGCCACGCCGTATAAAAGCGCCGCTCTGATTGGCTGAGCAGACGGTATCACGTGATGTGTACGTGGTCAACTCACAGTGACGACGACATCTGATTGGACATGACGCTTGAGCACCAGTCCCTCTTTTGTTGTCATAGAAACGTGCCCTGGCCACTGCCGCCAGGGGAACGCTGTAGGAACGCGGGCGCGGTGTGTTGTGGGTATTGAAGTGTGGACGTGCCGTGGGGGGTGGGAGGGGGGTGGTGGGGGGGGGGGGGACTTTAGACAGGGCGTGGGGTAGACTTGCTCAAGTCTTTGATTATGAACATTAAATGATTATTAGAATACAGTTCATTAGAGCATGTATCCTTCTCTGGCTGGCCCATGAATCAAAGACTTGTCCACTATGGACTAAATCTCCTGTTTATGGCCCCCAGCCACTCCCTGTAACCCTACACTTCCTCCTACCCCTCCCCCCTCCCCTCCTCCAGTTCCCTAGACGCCTGTGTTGTCATAGCAATAAATTTTACCTGCTCCTGACTGTGACTGATTGAGATCAAAGTGAGAGGGTATCAATCTCCCAGCAGATATCCTGACCAGTAGCCATGATATCTGTATGGAGAGTGTTTGGAATGCTGGAGCTTAACAGCGCCAGAAATCCAACACCATTACCGATTGTACCAGTCCCTGTATCCCAGCGAGGAGGGTAGCCATAGGATGCAGGGACTGTATCCCAGCGAGGAGGATAGCCAGAGGATGCAGGGACTGTATCCCAGCGAGGAGGGTAGCCATAGGATGCAGGGACTGTATCCAAGCGAGGAGGGTAGCCATAGGATGCAGGGACTGTATCCCAGCAAGGAGGGTAGCCATAGGATGCAGGGACTGTATCCCAGCGAGTAGGGTAGCCATAGGATGCAGGGACTGTATCCCAGCGAGGAGGGTAGCCATAGGATGCAGGGACTGTATCCCAGCGAGGAGGGTAGCCATAGGATGCAGGGACTGGAGACAGTCTAGGTGTGGGGTATTGAAGTGTGGACGTACGAGGGTGGGGGGGTTGGAGGGGGGTGCTGGGGGGTGGGGCGTGAGTGAGGGGGTGGGAGGGGGCGGCTGGGGGCGGGGGGCGTAAGGGGGGAGGGGTAGGGGCGGAATCCGCACTGAGCGTTACCTGGTCCTAGACACACCTGTGGAGCAGGAATTGGGAGATTAATGAGGCTTATATGGTCCAGCCCCGGGTACACACCCTCACGCAAGGCTTACTTGGCCAGTGGCTTCACAGGTCTCTAAGTGGAATAGACATTTTTTCTACTGGCCGATGTCGCACCTTATCTGCTTAGTTATGCCATGCCTGGCAAAGTACTCTTAAGATTTTGTGTTTGTCTGAGACAAATCCTGCTGAGATTCTGCACTTGAACACAATTTCTTCGTCTAGATTGTAGGGTTCCATTTCCCTGAGACATGTTTTTCCCCCGCGGTTGCCGACGAAATTTACCCCTAAAAAGGAACGGAATCTCCTGAGATTTTGAACCTTTTGAGGCACATGAATCACAGCGTGTTAATGCCACTTAAAGTGGAATTCACACAGAGGTATTCATGTACCTACCATGGCATTTGTCTCAGACAGATCTTGCTGAGATTCTGTACTGGAACACAATCTCCTTGTCTGAATTTCTCTGAGAAGATTGATGGGGGTCAGAAAAAACCCTTCCCTAAGTACAGAATCTCAAGAGATTTCAATTCTAAACACATTTATACTGAAACTATATAGGAATAGAGAAACCTAGTCCGGAGAAAATATGTCAATGTTACTAGGTAAGGATCGAAAGAATTACTGCCCTCGGGCAAGGCCTCGGACAGTAATTTTGCCAAGCTTTACCTCGTAACTTTGACATACTTCCACCTGGACGTAGGTTCCCTCTAATCTGCTGATTTTAGGAGGTTTACGGTGCTGTCCTCCTGCCATGTGTGGATTGATCGGGTATTGAACGCGTTTCAACGACAGCTGCCAAACATGTATATGTATGTTTATATATATATATATATATATATATATATATATATATATATATATATATATATATACATACATCTATGGAAATACACATATTATATAACCGTCGACAGACTTGCAGATCCAGGAAGTTTATAGCAGCACAGATCAGTACAGAGAAGCACAAAGCAGCACAAAGCAGCACAGAGCAGCACAGAGCAGCACAGAGCAGCACAGAGCAGCACAGAGCAGCACAGAGCAGCACAGAGCAGCACAGAGCAGCTCTGAGCGGTATAGAGCAGTATAATGCAGATATGATATATTTCTGTGTACTCAAATTAAGACATATTGAAGGGGATGACAGATGAGAACATAGCAGATAGAAAATGTCGGGATAGGACAGCGTTTGCAATTATACATTGCCGTTATCTAATATCATTACGCGTAGTAATATACTAGCGTTATCGTTGAGAATTGACTCAATACTAAGCCTATAGGGAACAGATTAGTGCGATCAGAAAAATAGTGCATACTAAAGCGAACTGATATCGACATGCCACTTGGCCAGAAAAGGTGGACAATAAATACAATACATATTGACTGGTTTTAGATAAAAGCGGTTGTATGCTTATCTGAGTTGACTCTACGCAATATCCTCGCATGTGCTCGGATATTACTACGAGTCAACTCCTCGCAGCATACGGTCGCTTGTACCTGAAACAAGTCCATATTGAGTATGTATCTCACACCTGATAAGAGAGAGTTGTTATGATATTGATGATTAGCTGCTTGTACCAGGCAGTTCTGAGTGTGTGTTGGCCGACGTGCGGGGAACCAGCGTCCAGGCATGCGCAGTGAGGGTAAAAAAGACGGCGCTAATTGGGACGTGAAGAGAAATCGCACCCAGTTTCCACCTGTGTTCTAGTCGTCAGAAATAAACATCTACATAAATAACAGAACACAACGAGTAGAAGAGAAGTATGATGGGGTTAAAAGCTGGACCACTGGTGTGAAACTGGGGGCTAAGTGGCCTTGGTACAGGATTCACGTGGTAAATACAAGTCTGAGCGATAATAGGTGCAGTATCACTCTGATGTTATAGTCAAGCTCCCCCTCCTTCAGTCCCCCTCCTTCAGTCCCCCTCCTTCAGTCCCCCTCCCTCCCTCCTCCCTCCTACCTCCCTCCCTCCTCCCTCCCTCCTCCTCCCTCCTCCTCCCTCCTCCCTCCCTCCTCCCTCCCTCCTCCTCCCTCCTCCCTCCCTCCTCCCTCCCTCCTCCCTCCCTCCTCCCTCCCTCCTCCCTCCCTCCTCCCTCCCTCCTCCCTCCCTCCTCTCCACCTCTCTCCTGCCTCCCTCTCTACTCCACCCCTCTCCCTCTCCATCCTCCTGTTCCCTCCCTCCCTCTCCCACCCTCTCTCCCTCCTCCCTCCTTCCTCTGCCTCCTCCCTCCCTCCCCTACCTCCCCCTCCCCCCTCCTTCCCTCCTCCTCCCTCTCTACCCCTCCCTCCCTCCCCCACCAAATACAAATACATGTCTGAGCGATAATAAGTTCAGTATGACTCTAGTATTATAATCAAGCTCCCCTCCCCCTCCCTCCCTCCTCTTTCCTCCTCCTTCCTCCTTCCTCCCCCTCCCTCCCTCCCTCCCTCCCCCTCCCTCCTTCTCCCTCCCCCCTCCCTCCCCTCCCTCCTCTCTCCTTCCCCCCCCAAAAAAAACCAAATACATGTCTGAGCGATAATAATTGCAGTATCACTCTAGTGTTATAATTAAGCTCCCCCTTCCTCCCCTCCCCTCCCCTCCCTCCCTCCCTCCCCCTCCCTCCCTCCCCCTCCCTCCCTCCTCCTCCCCCCCTTCCCTCCCTCCTCCTCCCCCCTCCCTCCTCCCTCCTCCCTCCTCCCTCCCCCTCCCTCCTTCTCCCTCCCTCCCCCTCCCTCCTCTCTCCATCCTCCCCCCCAAAAACTATACAATGTCTGAGCGATAATAAGTGCAGTATCACTCTAATGTTATAATTAAGCTCCCCTAGTTGTGTCCAAATTATTAATCAAAACTATACCGATATATGTGTGCATGTACATTGAGATATAATCAATTATTTTATCCGTCTAAAGTAACTCTATCCTCCAAATCTGATTACCTAGGGAGCCGATATCTTTGACTCTATCAGACTCAAAAGTGAAACTATCATACACCCCCCACACACACATACACCCTACACAGGACGACTGAGATCAGTCATTCTAAGCGCCAACCATGACAGTCAGACTTTATCTTGTCTGTCGAGTAATCAGTCTGACTTTTGCTCCTCCTTAAAAGGAAACGGGGAGAGCTGACGCATGCGTGGTGAAGGTGTTCTAACTCTCCTAGCAGAGATCCTGCGCTCTACTTCCTGCGGCCGCTTGCGGAAGGTCTGGGAGGAGAGTTGGTGTTCTCTTATTAGCAGTCCGCTGTGACGTTTCTTAAAGGAAACCCCCTCCCTCCCGCCCTCCCCCTCCCTCCCGCCCTCCCCCTCCCTCCCTCCCGCCCTCCCCCTCCCTCCCTCCTGCCTGCCCCTGCCTGCCTCCTTGTCTGCCTCCCTGCCTACCTGCCTCCCCCAAGCTTCTTCCCCTCCTCCAACCCTCCCTCCCTCGTTCCTTCTCCCCTCCCTCTCCCTCCCTCTCTCCCCCTCCCTCCCTTCCTACTCCTTCCCTCCTCCATTCCTCCCTCTCTCCTCCCTCTCTCCTCCAACTTCTCCCTCTCTCTCTCCCCCATCCTCCCTCCTCCCTCCCGCCTCTGTCCCTCCCCTCTACCTCTCTCATCCCCCCTGCCCCCCCCCCTCATCTTACCCTCCCTCCCCCTCCCTCCACCTCCCTCCCTTTCTCCTCCCTCCCTTTTTCCTCCCTCCCTCTCTCCTCCCTCCCTCTCCCCTCCCTCCCCCTCCTCCTTCCCCCTCCCCCTCCCTCCCTCCTTCCCTGCCTCCCTCTCTCCTCCCTGCCTTCCCCCGCCTCCCCCTGCCTCCCCCTGCCTCCCCCTGCCTCTCTCTTTCCTCCCTCCCTCCCTTTTTCTTCCCTCCCTCCCCCTTCCCCCTCCCTCTCTCCTCCCTCCCTCCCTCCTCAGTCCGTCCCTCCTCCCTCCCTCCCTCCCTCCCTCTCCCTCCCTGTCTCCCCCTCCTCCCTCTCTCTTTCCCTCCCTCCCTCTCCCTCCTCTCTCCGCCCCCTCCCTATCTCTCCCCCTCCCCTCTCCCCATCCCCCCTCCCTCCCATTCTTCCCCCCTCCCCCTCCTCCCTCCCCCTCCTCCCCCCTACACACTGATGGCTCCGGAGATAGCGTACGCCAGGACCACACAATCAGAGTCGGAGGACATCGACTTAGAGAGGAAGTCTCGGCAATTTGTGGCTGGTTCCCGCGGGAGGTGAAGCGGCTCTTATCAAGGTCGCCGTCCGATAGCTGCCTATTATCGCCCAGCGATCTGACAAAGAATAGACACTCCTTCTCACCTATCTGTGAGCCTGTCCACCTCTGCCTGCTGATTAAACACGGATAGTGGCCGGCTGTCGGGTTGGTGACACTGGCGACCTGACCTGTGAATCGCTGTGAGGGTGCGGAGTGGGTTGCTTTGTGCTGTCCCTGATCTGCTCTGTGCTGCTCAATGCTGTTCAGTGCTGTCCTGTGCTGTGTTGTCAGGTTTGTGACACTGGCGACCTGACCTGTGAATCGCTGTGAGCAGCACTGGTGCAGGCGAGCTGCTCAATGCCACTCCTGATATGCTCTGTGCTGTGTTGAACTGCTTTGTGCTACTCTGAGCTGTTCTGAGCTGCTCCTATCTACTCTATACTGCTCTGTGCTGTTGTATCCTGCTCCTAGCTGCTCTATACTGCTCTGTGCTGCTCTATCTTGCTCCTAGCTGCTCTATACTGCTCTGTGCTGCTTTGTACTACTCTGAGTTGCTAGGAGCTGCTCCTAGCTACTCCTAGATGCTCTGTGCTGCTCCTAGCTGCCCTGCATTGCCCAGAACTGCCTTGCACTGCTCTATAATGCTGTAACTGTTCTGTACTGATCTTCGTTGCTCTGTGCTGCTGTGAACCTCCCTGTGCTTCTCTGCAACACTCAGAACTGCCCTGTACTGTATTGTTCTGTCCTTGCCTGTTCTGCTCTGTGCTACTTTGTGCTGCTCTGTTCTGTTTTGAACCTCCCTGTGCTGCTTTATATTTCTAAGAGCTGTACTGCCCTGTGCTGCACTTTACTGCTCTATACCGCTGAGAGCTGCCCTGTACAGATCTATGCAGCCATGTGCTGTAAACCTCCATGTGTTGCTTCATGCTGTGCTGTGCTGCTGAGAGCTGTTCCATGCTGCTCTGTGCTGCTCTGTGCTTCTCTGTACTGATCTGTGCTGCCATGCACCTCCATGTGCTACTCAGTGATGTCCCCAGCTGCTCGGTGCTGCTCAGTGCTGCTCGGTGCTGCTCTGGGCTGCTAAATGATGCCGGGTGCTGTTCTGAGCTCCTCGGTGCTGCTGGGTGGTGCCTGTTGCTGTTTTGTGCTGATCTGTGCTGCTTGTTGCTGCTTTGTGCTGCCTGGTGCCACTCGGTGCTTTTTGTTGCTGCTCGGTGTTGCTTGGTGCTGCTCCATGCTGCTTGGAGCTGCTCTGTGCTGCTCAGTGCTGCTCAGTGCTGCTCATTGCTGCTCAGTGCTGCTCCATGCTGGTCGGTACTGCTCAGTGCTGCTCAGTGCTGCTCGGTGCTGCTCAGTGCTGCTCGGTGCTGCTCAGTGCTGCTCGGTGCTGCTCAGTGCTGCTCCATGCTGGTCGGTGCTGCTCAGTGCTGCTCAGTGCTGCTCGGTGCTGCTCGGTGCTGCTCGGTGCTGCTCAGTGCTGCTCGGTGCTGCTCATTGCTGCTCGGTGCTGCTCGGTGCTGCTCGGTGCCGCTCCGAGCTGCTCCGAGCTGCCCTGAACTGCTCAGAGCTGCTCTCAGCTCCTCCGGGAAGTTCCCGCTGACGTTTCCGGTTCCGGTGTTAGCGCGATCTCTGGTCGGGGATTTGCGGCGGGCCGAGTGAGTGACAGCTGAGGAAGAGGGGCTGGGGCCGAGTCAGCGGGGGGTGACGAGGGGACTGACAGCTGAGGAAGAGGGGCCGCTCTCACCACGACCTGCTGGGGCCGAGTCGGCCGGGGAGACGAGGTGACTTAACGGGGACCTGGAGCCATGTCTCCGGCCACAGGCACGGGGCTCTTCTACCACCTCATCCCTAACCCGGCATTTACATGAGACGATTCTGGCCAGTGATTGTGGCATTGTGCACCACTTGACGACTATCAGCCATAAATGTTCAGAAATCGTCTTATATGAATGCCAAGCACGTGACGACTGCAGATCATCTGATTATATCAGATTACTCAATTTGGCACCACCTGACGACTATTGGACATGCTCTGACGATGGCGACTATTTCAAGCCGTATTGAATTAGTCATCTAGATGGGCAGCGATTCTGTGAAAACTTAGTCTTCAGTGTAAACGCCCGAGTACATTCTAAGGTCTACGACTTTTGCAGTGGACATTGCCACCAGCTGACGACCATCGACCTGATAATCTACAGTCACCATGTATTTGATCATCTTGTAGTTCCTGATCGGTGACGGGAAATTGACTAGATGATTACGGGTGGTGATTGTTGAATTCATCACCACCTGATGACTTTTAACAGTAAAAGGTTAGAAATTGTCTAGCGTAAACAACAAGCGCATGGCGACTACATTAGAGAGTCTGATTACATCAGATTATGCAATTTTTCGCCACCTGATGAGTTTACGACATGCTCTGATGCTGGCAGCTATTTCAATCTGGCTTGACTTACCAGGCGTTCACACTAGACGATTATAGGCAGCGATTCTCGAACGACTTTCAGCCGTAAAAGTCTAGAAATCGTCTAATATAAACGCGAAGAGCTTGGTGACGGCAGATCGTCTGATTACATCTGATTACGCAATTCGGCACCACCTCGCGACTTTCAGACCCGCGCTGACGCCGGCGACCATTTCAAGCGGGCTTGAATAAGTCGTCTACACAGGCGGTGATTCTGTGAAAACTCATAGTCATCAGTGTGAACGCTCGGGTAAATTCTGACATTGACGACTTTTGCGGTGGACATTGACACCGCCTGGCGACTATCGGCTGACAATCTACAGTCGCCACGTATTTAGTCGTCTAATGTAAATGCTGGGTAAGTCGTCTAAACAGGTGGTGATGAATCACCGAGGTTAATCTCTAAAATATGTAGTCCAGTGTAAATGCTCAGGAAACTATTACAGCCAAGATTGAATAATCGAGCACCACCTGACGACTGACTTATTCGTCTAGTGTAAATGCGTGGTTAGCAATAATAACATCGCTCTTGTTTTTGTGTAACTATTTACTGTAGGTAAATAGTTTCAGCATCTATGTAGTTACTTTCGCGTACTAAGTACGAGAGGGACCTCACAGCAGATTTAGGGAATGCATATCTTTGAGTATGCATTTAGAAAATTCCGCTTTGAGTTATTGTGGTACTAAACTGCTGCAAGCACCCTGCCCCCATGTGGACAGTCCATTAACTAGAGCGAGTTGTAATGAGGGAAAATATGCCAGTCACTACATGGCAGCTGGACTGTAAACATCAGGGACCAGGGAGCTGTTTCAATAGTTGATAAAACTCTCGTAGTTGCTCTCACTAACCAAATAGCGGCATTTCGTGTTGCAATAGTAGAGCATGGCAACAGCGAGCGGCACCTCGAAGCAAAGCGGCACCAACAGCGGTATCATAACAACAATTTCAAATCACATTTCATCTGATATTATATCATATTTAAGTAAAGAAAAAAAGCTCCGAACAATGCCATATGTATGTCTTGGCCATATATGGATTTTTATAATTCTCGAGTGATCCGCTACTTTCTGAGAACTATTAAAGTATTTGAACCAAGAACTAGTCACTGCACTACTCGGTCGGTATGCCACTGTGCTGCTCGACCCTAGGCTATCACTTCCATGTCTTACAAGCGAGAGCTACAGTGGCAGGCTCTGTAAATCAGCTAAAAATACACGTAGAAACATTAAATAAAAAACTAAAATATGGGGAAAACACAAGGAATAATTTCGAATTATTGAATTATTCATTAGATATAGATTGATTAAATGTCTCATTTGTTATGCTGGCATAGCGAACGGCACCAGGATCTCAACAGCGGCACCACTTCTGAAACGAGACTTTATAACTACCACTGTAGGTGCCGCTGATTGCTCTCGCTATTGTGGCGGCTGTTCCCGTTTACTACCCATACTCTTGAAACTGGGAGCTGTTTCAAATGTCGGAAGGGTGCTAAACGAGAGTACTCATCGCCAATGCGAGAGGCCAACAATGGAACTTGAGGCGTCGCTGTCGAGGTGGAGGTGCCACTCTCTATGGGATATTGGTAGTAGTTTTGCTGCCGCTTTGATTTGAGGTGCCGCTCGCTGTTGCCGGCCTCTCGCTTACAAAATGTGACGTGCCGCTGGCGAGACCTCACTCGACTTTTGAAACAGCTCCCAGATCACTGTTTCGATAGTAGAAAGTCCTCTTGCTGTTGGTCTCAGTGGCACCACAGTGGTAGTATCCGTTTCAATAGTAGGTGAACGGAACAGCGAGCGGCACTTGGGAAATGAGCGACACCAACAGTGGTAGTACTCTTTTCAATAGTTAGTGAGGTCTCGCTGTTACTGCCACTGTTACTGTTACTGTTTACGAGAGGGTCCACCCTCTCACACTGACCATAACAACAATTTTAAATCACATTTTATCTGATATTTTAACATATTTAAATAAAGAAGAACATGCTCCGAACAATTTTATATACATGTTTTAACTATATATATATAATTTCATAATTTTCTACTACTCAACTACTTTGTGAGAACTATTATACTATTCAAACCAAGAACTGCATTCACTGCACCACTCAGCCCGTTCACACACACATCCTACTGCAGCTCTCGACTGTAAGGTCTCACTTGCTTTTCTTACAAACGAGAGCTATAGTGTTGGGCATCAGAACTCAGTCAAATATGCAAGTAGAGACGTCAAATAAAAACTGAAATGTGGGAAAAAACACGAGGAATAATTTGGAATTATTGAATCATTCATTGAATATTGGTTTCTTAAATATTCCGTTCACTATGCTGGTATAGCGAACGGAAGGGGTGCCTCAACAGCTTTTGTAACGGGACTTTCTGATCTTCGCTGTTGGTGCCACTGTTGAGGCATTCCTCTCGCCTTTACTACCGCTAATATTGAAACAGGTCCCAGGACTGTAGGATGCTGCTACAAAAAGATGATTCTATCGAATATGGACAATTTTGATGATGAATCTCTTTCATAGATAGGAATGTAGAGACCATTAACTAGAGCGAGTGGTAATGAGGGAAAATATGCCAGTCACTACATGGCAGCTGTACTGTAAACATCAGGGACCTGATTCACTAATTTGTGACATGTCTAGATGGCATCTAGATGATGTGTCCGGTTTCATAAGAACTAGACATTAGACTTTGTTTTGTCCGTTCTTGTTTGCACTGTTGGTGCCGCTTTTCATGTCTGTCTAACACTTTTGTCACAAAACTAGTGAAACAGGTCCATGATGTGTAGATTTGTCTAATTCTTATGTTTGGGGTCTGTCTTTTCCTAAGGGCAGCTACTTGTGTTGTCACAAAACCAGACAACCACAATGTCTGTATGGTGTCACAGACATGTCACAAAACTAGTGAAACAGGTCCCTGGACTATAGGAAGCTGCTACAAAAAGCTGATTCTGTCAAATATGGATAATTTTGATGATGAATATCTTTCATAGACAGGAATGTAGAGACCAAACATTTACACAGTAATATCTGGAGAAGAAGAGCTCGCGAGGTGTATCCATGCTTTAGTATCATGATGGCTCTCTCTGCATTTGCAATTAAAGACGTATCTCCGGCAAATTAAAATGTCCTTATTAAAGGTGGCATATACATAGAGGACACTAATTCGATGTAATAAGACTATAATTAGACTGATTACAGAATGAGAAGGGTACCTCCTGGGTAGGCAGTGTCAGTGTGTGGTTGGGTAGAGCCCGTGATAGTGACAGTATGTGATGGTAGTTCTGTGACGCATGTTATGCCCAAGTCACACTGCGTCGGAATGTGTAGATAAATGTAAACATAATGCGGAAAAAGATACACGGTGTCAGTATTATGCCCAAGTCACACTGCGTCGGAATGCGTAAATGAACGTAAACATAACGCGGAAAAAGATACACGGTGTCAGTATTATGCCCAGGTCACACTGCGTCAGAATGTGTAAATGGACGTAAACATAACGTGGAAAAAGATACACGGTGTCAGTATTATGCTCCAGTCACACTGCGTCAGAATGCGTAAATGAACGTAAACATAACGCGGAAAAAGATACACGGTGTCAGTATTATGCCCAAGTCACACTGCGTCAGAATGTGTAAATAAACGTAAACATAATGCGGAAAAAGATACACGGTGTCAGTATTATGCCCGAGTCACACTGCGTCGGAATGCCTAAATAAACATAAACATAATGCGGAAAAAGATACACGGTGTCAGTATTATGCCCGAGTCACACTGCGTCGGAATGCGTAAATAAACATAAACATAATGCGGAAAAAGATACACGGTTGTCAGTATTATGCCCGAGTCACACTGCGTCGGAATGCGTAAATAAACATAAACAAAACGCGAAAAAAAATGCGGTGTGAGGATTATGTTCCAGTCACACTGGCGTTAAAAACGGCGTTTTCCCGTGTATGCAGGTGTATGTTCTTTTATCCTACCCCTCATATTAATCTCCATAGACTTAACATGGTGTGACTGTATGCCACGGTTATGCCATATAAGATTTATATGCCATGGATGACATATGCAATTAAAAACATGTGACAGGGTAGGATAAAATCTAAACGTCACTCAATTCCATACAATTGTTTACATGGAGTTCATTGTCTTCTGCTAAAGATATCACTCAGCTTCGCTTCGTGATATCATTCCGCAAAGACGTTTCTTGATACTACGCATTTTGAAATATATACAAATGCGCGGTGATGCACGTGAAAACGCGGAGATGCGTATATGAAAGTCTTAATGCGGAAACGAACGTAAGCAAAACGCGGAAAAATGAAGTGTCAGTATTACTTTTTGAAATTTTAAACTTATCTCTACGCATTTTTAATGAGTAAATTATTGCGGTAAAATATCACAATGTGTACAGACGCGTAGACAAGCATTGAGAAATGTTTAGAAACGTACTAAAACGTAGAAGCAAAGCAACCAGATATGTTCCCAATCCGTAGCTGATACGTGGTTCACACCATCTCAAATGCGTAGTAAAAACGGCAGAATTTACGCTAGTGTGACTGGATTGCGTACTTAAACATAAATGCGTTCGATTTGCGTACCAAATACGCGGAACTCACATCCTTTCAAATGCGTAGAAGAAACGCCGCTTTTTACGCCGGTGTGACTGGGGCATTATGTCTACGCATTTTTAATGCGTAAAGGAATGCGGCGAATGGCCACAATGCATACAGAAAAGTAAATAAGCGTTAATAAACGTTAAGAAACGTAATAGAACGTAAAGCAAAATAAACAGATGCGTTTTTTTCGGAACCTCCTGGTTGGCGATTCCGGGTGCTCTATGCATCTCCTATGGAAACAAAGTATTTGGTAGGTAAAAAATAGGTTATCCTGGAATCTACACTAGACGATTATGGGATTTAGCACCACCTGACGACTTTCAGCTGTTAAAAGCTAGAAATAGTGTAAACGCCAGGAGTGTGGCGACTAAGGCCACTCAAAAAAAAAACTTGTTTCTCATTACAGCGCGCATCTGCAAAAACGATTTTAGAAGATTATTTGTTTTTTTGTTGGGGGGGGGGTTTAAAATAAGATGAACCTCGATAGAAATGATGAAAAGTATGTGTATTTGGTATCAAATTAAAGCTCATCATGCCAGGGATGCTTTCAAGGTATAAGCAGTATAAATCTGAAAACCCCGCATACGCAGACACCCTGCATAAGCGGACATTTTGGCCTGGAACGGAGGCTGACCGCTTACGCAGGGTTTTACTGTATGTCTAAGGCCCATTTTATGACACTTTTAAGCCATCTTTGATCCAGCAAAAAAAAAAGCAAAAAAAGCGCCCTCATCATATTTTTCATGGCATGGTGATGAGAAACAATTTTTTTTTGAGTGGCCTAAAGATCATCTGATTACGCCAGATTATGCAATTTGGCACCACTAATAAGTTTATAACATTCTCTGGCAGCGACTATTTCAATCATATAATTACGTCAGGTTAATTTGGTAAATCCAGTCGCCGTACATTTCTTGTGGTGCAAAATTCTAAGAATCTCCCCCTATCTATCTTCTAGTCTAAACGTCGGGTGTTCCACTGGACCGACGATAGCCTATTCCGTAGCCAGAAAATCGCCGATTATTATCGGATGGCCTAGAATTTCTGAAATCTTTGAAAATGGTAATTTATTAAACTATTATTATCAGAATTAAATAAATCATAATACGTGAGCTTCCTCTTAAGGGCCCAGGAACAATTGATCGGGTGAGAAATCGGCCTGGTGGATTTCGCCCTTAAGACTCCCCCATCTGGCCTGACCAGCCGATTTCACAGAGCCATTCTTCTTTCCCAGTGGGAGATACTCGGGCCCGATCAGAGCACTCTGTCTGGAGAAACGACTGGGGGAGGTGATCATATTGAGGTGTTCCTGCTCGCTTTCCCGTTGTTTAAATTGGACGTGAATAACATTCGGTCCCATCATCATCCGTCAAGATTCAATCATCTACGATGCACATTCACCTGACTGCGGGACGTGACGTCTACAGATGTTATTAGACCAAGTATCAAGGTGGAGTTTTAGAAACTGGATGCATGGAAAATAGCATTTCCCCGAATTCTGCAGAATGTTTTACTTGTGGTGCGTTTCCACCTGCTAACGAAAAGGTCACCGATTATATTGCTGACGAAAAGGTCACCCGTTATATACACCCTGTACAAAATTCCTGCCCTCTTCCCTCCCTCATCGTCTCCCCCCCTTCTTCTCCTTCCTCCTCCGTCCCCCTCCTCCCCCTTCTCTCCCTCCTCCTCCTCCCCCTCCTCCCCTCCTACTCGTCCTCCATTTCCTCCTCCCCTCCCTCCCCCTCCTTCCCCTCCCCTCGTCCCCCTCATCCTCCCTGCCTCTTACTAACCCTTCCACCCCCTCCTCCTTCTCTCCCCTCTCCTCCTCTCCCCTCACCCTTTCTTCCTCCCCTCCTCCTCGCTCCCTTCACCCACCCTTCCCCCCTCTCCCCTCCTTCCTTCCTCCTCCTACCCCTCCTCCTCCCCCTCCCCCCTCCCCAAGCCCCCGATCGTGGTTATGATGATTAAGCCACCCACCCCTCCTCCCTTCCTCCTCCCTGCTCCCTCTCTCTCCCTCCCCTCTCCTCCAGCCCGTGGTTATGATGAATAAGCCACCCTCCCTATCCTTCCCTCCTCCCCCTCCTCCTCCCTTCCCCCCTTCTCCTACCTCCTCCTCCCTCCCTCCCCCTCCTCCCCCCTCCCCCTCCCCCTCTCATCTTTGTTATGATGATTAACCGCCCTGCCTGCCCGCCCTCCCCTCCTACCCCTCCTCCCCTCCCCTCTCCTCCCTCCTCCCCCCCTCCTCTCATCCTGGTTATAATGATTAACCGCCCTGCCTGCCCGCCCTCCCCTCCTACCCCTCCTACCCTCCCCTCTCCTCCCCCTCCCCCTCCCCCTCCTCTCATCCTGGTTATGATGATTACCCGCCCTGCCTCCCCGCCTCCCTCCCCCTCCCTCCCCCTCCCTCCCCCTCCCTCCCCCTCCCTCCCCCTCCCTCCCCCTCCCTTCCCCTCCCTCCCCCTCCCTCCCCCTCCCTCCCCCTCCCTCCCCCTCCCTCCCCCTCCCTCCCCCTCCCTCCCCCTCCCCCTCCCTCCCCCTCCCCCTCCTCCTCCCTCCCCCTCCTCCCCCTCTTCCCATCCCCCGCCTCTCATCCTAGTTATGATGATTAACTCCCTCCCTCCCTCCCTCCCTCCCTCCCTCCCTGCCCGCCTCCCTCCCCCTCCTCCTCCCTCCTCCCTCCCCCTCCCCCAGTTCCGTTATGATGATTAAGCCGCCCTGCCTGCCCGCCCGTCTGCCCACAGCTCTGTCTCTGCCGACTGGTCCCCCACCTGGTCCTGCTGTGATTGATCAGCCTCAGTAGACTGGTCCCCGATTGATTCTGACGCTGATGAGAGTTGTAAACGCCGCCAATAGCCGCCTATAGCCGCCTATAGCCGCCAATAGCCCAGGTAGCTTCTGCTAATGAGCAGGCCTACCAGTCACAGTTTGTGATTGATGTAGACCATTGAGGGTCTTTGTGAAGTACCGGCCTGCCATAGATCATATATATGTGTATGTGTGTTGCTGTATGAGGAAGGCAAATCTTCATACTATTTGAAATTTCATTATTGATATACAATCATAGAAATGATACCGATTTGAAATCTCTAGACTTAGGAGTGATGGAGGGTCATTGATGTACAACGTTTTGGGTCTCTGTGAATTACGCAGTTATTTGCTCCTAGTTATATAGCGGAACCTATGACAGTTTACGGTCAGAGCTCGTATCCCATCAAATTTAACCTGCGTACTTACATAGAACTGCATCGAGAATCGTATAAATACACACAATACTCCACGAGTTTGGATGGGCAACAATCGTCATCGAGGCAAAGCCAAGTGACGATGAAGGCCCATTCAAACGAGTGGAGAATAGTTTATTTTACGATTCGAGTGTGGTTCTGGATTTATCTCACCCCTTTTACTGTTAAAGTTGTATAAATCTCTTGTTTTGAATTGTCTTCTCTCTGAAATCCTGGCTGCTGATTGGTCAATCGCCTATGACGTCATCTCGCATTCATTACGCCATGACCATGGCGTAGTATTGCCACTCTACCGGAGTGATCGTTGAGTATTTTTTCCGAACGTTATTCCTATGGGTAAACTTGTACCAGGGGTGAGATAATATCGTAAAACTGGATGAGTTTTCTTCATGAAGGGAAGCCAAGTGAAGTCCGCAGTCAAAACTCCAGGAGTGGCATGCGGTGGCCAAGATCAGGATACGGAGTTAATCTTGTAGTTTTGGTCGCGTATTGTAGTGTGATATAACCCGAGGACAGGACTGTATCACGATACTTAATTAATCTTGTCGTAGTTTTGGTCGCATATTGTAGTGTGATGCAGCCTCAGGCCAGCCCTGTATCACGATACTTAATTAATCTTGTCGTAGTTTTAGTCACATATTGTAGTGTGATACAGCCTCAGGCCAGCCCCGTATCACGATACTGAGTTAATCTTGTTGTAGTTTTGGTCGCGTATTGTAGGGTGATACAGCCTCAGGCCAGCCCCGTATCAGGATACTTAATTAATCTTGTTGTAGTTTTGGTCGTGTATTGTAGTGTGATACAGCCTCAGGCCAGCCCTGTATCACGATACTTAATTAATCTTGTCGTAGTTTTAGTCGCGTATTGTAGTGTGATACAATCTCAGGCCAGGACTGTATCACGATACTTAATTAATCTTGTCGTAGTTTTGGTCGCGTATTGTAGTGTGATATAACCTGGGGCCAGGACTGTATCACGATACTTGATTAATCTTGTCGTAGTTTTGGATGCGTATTGTAGTGTGATGCAGCCTCAGGCCAGCCCTGTATCACGATACTTAATTAATCTTGTCGTAGTTTTGGTCGCGTATTGTAGTGTGATACAGCCTCAGGCCAGCCCCATATCACGATACTTAATTAATCTTGTCGTAGATTTAGTCACATATTGTAGTGTGATACAGCCTCAGGCTAGCCCTGTATCACGATACTTAATTAATCTTGTCGTAGTTCTGACCACGTATTGTAGTGTGATACAGCCTCAGGCCAGCCCCGTATCACGATACTTAATTAATCTTGTCGTAGTTTTGGTCCCGTATTGTAATGTGATACAGCCTCAGGCCAGGACTGTATCACGATACTTAATTAATCTTGTCGTAGTTTTGGTCGCGTATTGTAAGGTGATGCAGCCTCAGGCCAGCCCCGTATCACGATACTTAATTAATCTTGTCGTAGTTTTGGTCGCGTATTGTAATGTGATGCAGCCTCAGGCCAGCCCTGTATCACGATACTTAATTAATCTTGTCGTAGTTTTGGTCCCGTATTGTAATGTGATGCAGCCTCAGGCCAGCCCCGTATCACGATACTTAATTAATCTTGTCGTAGTTTTGGTCGCGTATTGTAATGTGATGCAGCCTCAGGCCAGCCCTGTATCACGATACTTAATTAATCTTGTCGTAGTTTTGGTCGCGTATTGTAATGTGATGCAGCCTTAGGCCAGCCCTGTATCACGATACTTAATTAATCTTGTCATAGTTTTGGTCGGGTATTGTAGTGTGATACAGCCTCAGGCCAGCCCTGTATCACGATACTTAATTAATCTTGTCGTAGTTTTAGTCACATATTGTAGTGTGATACAGCCTCAGGCCAGCCCCGTATCACGATACTGATCCACACGCACCAATTTAGTCCAAGCTAATGACGACAGCTCCACCATCGGTGACAAGAACATGAGCCGCACTTGGAGATTTAGAAGGCACCACTATGGCGGATCATCTTCTACTTCCGAGAATTAATTCTGTCTCCGAAACACAAAAATAGACACCCTGAATTAATCTACAAATAAATAACTTACTATACCACAAACAACATGCATATATCGGGACGTATATACCTGTCTACCACATTCACAATACATAAGATTTACAAATAATATAAAATATAAATCCTCGTGTATCTAAGGTGAAAAGAAGATTTTTTCGTGGAGTAGAAAACCTATTATATTTTCGTGGAGTAAAATATTCGGGGATTTCGCTGGTCCCTACAGGTTTGAGTCACAACCTGTAGCATAAGTCCCCTGTCGCCGAAACCAGCGCATTCTGCCGCGGGGAATTGTGGGATGGGTGGTGCCATCTGGGGGCGGTAGGAGATTGGCGGCGGATGTAACTTGCCCGGGTTTGTATTTACGCGGTGATTCTTTGCCAAGAGAGGCAGCGACAGGGAAGCAGACGATATTTAGCATGGGAATCTCACCCGCCTCCAAATCCCTGAACGTTGTTCGTAAACTCCGCCGTTTACACGAGACGATCGTAGGCGACGATTCTTGAATTTAGCACCACTTGACGACTTACCCGGCGTTTACACGAGACGATTATAGGCGGCGATTCTTGAATTTAGCACCACCTGACGACTTACCCGGTGTTTACATGAGACGATTGTAGGCAGCAGTTCATGAATTTAGCACTATTTGACGACTTACCCAGCATTTACACTAGATGGTTATAGTCAGTGATTATTGAATATAGCATCACCTGACGACTTACCTGGTGTTTACACTAGACAATTATAGGCGGCGATTCTTGTATTTAGCACCACCTGAGGATTTTTACAACGTTTACACTAGACAATTATGGGGTGCGATTCTTGAATTCACCACCACCTGACGACTTACACAGCGTTTGCACTAGACGATTATAGGCTGCAATTCTTGAATTTAGTACCACTTGATGACGAACCCAGCGTTTACAGTAGACAATTATAGACGGCGATTCTTGAATATAGAACCACCTGACATCTTACAGAGCCTTTACACTAGACGGCTAAATAAGTGGCGACTGTAGATCGTCAGGTCAGTAGTTGTCAGGTGGTGGCAATGTCCAACGCAAAAGTTGTCGACCTCAGATTGTACACGAGCGTTTAGACTGACAACTAAGTTTTCACAGAAACGCAACCCATCGCACTTGGCATTTACATTAAACACTTTCTAGCATTTTACTGCTGAAAGTCGTCAGGAGGTGCAAAATGCCAGAATCACTGGCCATAATCGTCTAGTGTAAACGCCATGTAACACAGCATTTACAGTAGACAGTTATAGGTGGCGATTCTTGAAATTAGCACCACCCGGCAACTTACCTGGCGTTTATACTATCAGATTATAGGCGGCGATTCTTCAATTTAGCACCACCTGATGACTTACACAGCGTTTACAGGAGACAGTGATAGGCGGCGATTCTTGTATTTAGTACCACCTGACGACTTTCCACTGTAAAAGGGTAGAAATCGTCTAGTGTAAACGCAAAGTCGACGACCGGCCACCGATTAATCATGTACCCGATTTCAGTTCATCGTTGAGGCAGATCGTCATCAGATGGTGCGAAATTGTTTAATCTTGATTTATAAAATTGCCAACCTGAAGTTGGTATTCCATATGATGATTATGTGCCCTGAAAGTGTCAAATAATCGGCTGATGGTGTGGAAAGGCACAATCGGCGACCAGAATCGTCAAGTATAAACGCCACATTAGTGTCAGTCTAAGTGTCATAGTCAGAGTGAGGAATCAGTATCATCATTGATACTGCAGGAATTATCTCCATTCCCATCATTCTCAGATCAATCACCATTTGAGGCCGTCCTATGTCACGTGACCGTGAACCTTCTCAGAGCAGACGACATTTGAACAAAGCGTTCCCCGCGCGTTCCTTCACTCCGCCTCAGCCAATCAGCGTCGACGACGGCTTTCTCCGGGTCCCCAACGAGTTAATTTAACTCGGATAATTTCTCGATTAATCGCCGGTGTTTGACGCCTCTTCTTATGACGTCACTTCCTCTCTGCGGGTCACTTCCGCTTCCGCTGCGTCCCCTCGGGCGTGACGTCACAGTAGCGTCACCTATCAGCGTCCTGGTGACGCCGGGAGTGTTGATAATTCAATATTAGCGGCGGAACGGAGGTTGCCTACAAGTGAGCACATGTGACATGTTGAAAAATAAAAACCTGTTACACATGAGGTGCTTTCCATTGAAGAAAGTAATCCTTGTGACCTTGTCTAATTTGACATAACAAATAACAGAAATGAGTGTATATTATTTACCATGTAAATAGGTGCGTCTCTATTTACAAGTAAGCCACAAAAATAATCCCCAAAGTGATAAGAATCTAGGATATTTCAAGAACTGGCATAGGGGCCAGATTTGAGCCCAAACAGGCAGGTTGGGGCAGATATAGACTTGCTCAGGTCTTTTATTATGAACATTCATTAAACACAATCAGAATAAAGTTAATTTTAGTATGTATCCTTTTCTGACTGGCCCATAAACCCAAGCGAGGAGGGTAGCCATAGGATGTAGGGATTGGAGCCAGTCTGGGGCAGAGATACAAGCAGCCACAGGAGGTAGAACACAAAATCTCTGCTAGGAGAGTGATGCGGCCACAGGAAGTAGAGCACAAAATCTCTGCTAGGAGAGTGATGCGGCCACAGGAAGTAGAGCGCAGAATCTCTGCTAGGAGAGTGAAGCGGCCACAGGAAGTAGAGCGCAGAATCTCTGCTAGGAGAGTGAAGCGGCCACAGGAAGTAGAGTACAGGATCTCTGCTAGGAGAGTGGCACCTCTCAAACAAGCCTAGAAACAAGCGGTAACAAAGAAGTAATCAACTTAGGCCCCGAACACGCACCCGCAATTCCATTTAATCCTATCACGGTGCACCGTTTTTAAAATGCGCATTCAGGGCCACCCCTCGTCGGCCTCAATGAAATGAAGCGAATCCTCCGCGGCCTGGGACAATGGATTTGGAATTGGATTCGTCGGAATAAAGTTTTCTGAGGGGAGACTGTGCAAAAGAGGGATCGAGGGAGGTGAGGTGGGGCTGGCGACGGTCGGCTGCTACAGGGTTCACGGGAGAGATCAAAAAAAGGTTTTTAATAAGGAAGGATATTTGGCAACAGATGAAGCGGAAGGCCACAAAACCAACTTTACTCAGGGCTTGGCTTTGCGGCCAGGGACCCCCGTTCCCATACCAGCCCAGCTGTGACAACCACGGGCTCAGAACAAAGGGGAAACCCTCATGCAGCAATACGGATTATTTAGATAAATTAAAATAAAACCAAAGGGAATAAATGATGGGTCCCACCTGCCCCAGCCTCACCTATCGAGCCGGGGTGACCCCCAGGGGTCGGTAAGCGTCAGTTATTGCGATTATGTTGATCTTAATTACCAATATCAGCGAATAGACCAGGGGCCCGTTTAATAATCTGGGTCCGTACATGAAGACCCCTTTCTCTATACCTCGTACAAGGGTTATCGTTTGATAATATTTAAGTTTGTTGACTGAGACAGTCATAGCCATCCATAAGGTCATCCATTGTGTTGAATAGATACATAATATTCACTGGTTTCAGATACAAGCGGCCGTATGCTCCGAGTAGTTGACGCGCAGTAATATCCGAGCACATGCGAGGATATTGCGTAGAGTCATCTCCAAGAAGCATACAAATAGACATAGCTCTAATCCTTCTTCTAATAAAAAACGCCATATGCTTAACATTGGGTCACTGTATTTGGGCGATCGTGCAGTAAAGTGTTATTTATTTGTTTGTAACAAATGAATTATAGGAGACGGGGTAGGATAAATACTAAACTGAACTCGAGTTAGTAGTGTGAGTATTTATCTCACTCTGGTCAGGTCTTCTATTCACGGTGCTAGGCTAACACCTCGCGCAGTAATTCGCGACCTGCCTGGCGTGCAATAAATACTTACACAACTCTCGTTCAGTTTCTACTAATTATCTTATAAAGTTTAGCCATAGAAGTAACGTTAGAAAATTACTCAACGATCACCCCCGTAAAGTGTGAATACTAAACCGTGATCAAGGCGGAGTGAATATTAGATGACGTCATACGCTACTGACTGACTGGTTTTGCAAGTAATTTGAATTATTCTGATATTGTGATGCTATTTGATTTCACTGAATGGGGTGAGATGAATCCAGAACAGTTCTCGAATCGTAAAATACACAATACTCCACTCGCTTCGATGGTCCATGATTCAGCTTTGCCTCATCACGATTGCAGCCCAGCCAAACTCATGGAGTATTGTGTATTTATACGATACTGGATGCAGTTCTAGTGGGAGTGACAAATAGATGTTAGGGCCCACCTAAATTTGCGCAATTAGTTAATGTTTGTTAGCTTCTTAGCACCAAAAACATAATAGACCCGGTTTTCGCAAATTTCATGAAATGTAAGTAATGATTTAACATGTATGCATATCTCAATGATATATGTCTATGTTATTACAGGTGGGCCCCTACGTCCCGATGAGTGGGCCCTAACGTCCCGACTTTCGGGTGGTGGGCCCTAACGTCTACATATCACTATGACAGGACTTCTAATGCATACAACGCCCCCGGAGATTACACACAGTCTAAAATGATCTATAGAGAGATTCATGCAATTGTAAGGGTAGGAATATGAAAGGTTTACCGTCTACACACCACGAGCCTAGATTATTAAACATGCCCCTGGCTCTGTCCTATACGGCATATAGCCTATGATCCATGGGCGCCGCCATGACGCCCCCCGAGTAGGTGTTCTTCATTAAAGGAGGTGAAAAAGTAGCTGTTCTTCACTAATGGAGGTGCAAAAGAAGTGAGTGATAATTGGGAAATGTCACTTTTCTTGCCTTGCTCACGTATGTAAATAAAGTGTTCCATGTAAAAAACATCATGTCCTGGGTTTTAGCATTATATCTTCCTGCTCTGGAATCAGTGTAGAGAGTCAAAGGAACCTTGGTAAAACATTGAAAGGCAGCTGAATTTAGTAAGAACAAAGGGCCAGAACACAGGTTTTGTCCCACGACCACCTAGTGACTGCTTCATGAACTAACAATGGCTCTGTCCCCTATAGGGATCATCCCCTACCCCTGAGCCCCCCTCCCCCCACTAATCCCTGCTATCTCATACTGTAGGGCAGCACCCCTCAGCTCTGCGCTCTTATCTCGGTATTCAGAGTTCAGACTGTGTCCTATCATAGCTCCCCATGCTTGTGTTGGTTAATCTAATTTCAAACTTCAAATTATACCGGGATTAGAATAAATAGCATATTTCACGTAATCGAGATAAAATACGTCCCCTCGCAGTGATTGGAGTCCCCAGTTAATACACAGATCTATTACGATCGTAGGTACCTGGGGATTGTGGATAGAGGAGGGTCTGGGATCTAAAGTTAGCTGCGGGAGAAATGAATGTCATATTGATTGTCGTATCTAAAATCGTCCACTTATTAGAGTACTCTCATTATCAGCATCAGCGACGAAATATTGGAACAGATATTGCCCCCATTATAAATGCTACTTTTCCCCGACGGGAGCTCAGGCCAAACTCCGGCTGAACAGTTTTCGTTTAGAGGATGTTACTGGCTGACTGTTAGTTTCCGATGGGTAGCTCAGACCTCTGAGCAGCTAGGTATAGTTTAGAGCAGATTGGAACTGCTCGAAGCAGTTCCGAGCAGATCGGAGCATTTCAGAGCGACTCAGTGTTGTTCCGAGCGACTCAGAGCACCTCCAGGCCGTTCAGAAAACTCAGTGTTGGTTTAAACCTGAAATTATACCGGGATCAGAATAAATAGCATATTTTTACGTAATGTAGTTTAAATGCGTCCCCTCACAGTGATTGGGGTCTTCAGTTAATACACAGATCTATTACGATCGTAGGAACCTGGGGATTGTGGATAGAAGAGGGCCTGGGATCTAAAGTTAGCTGCAGAGAAGATGAATGTCATATTGATTGCCATATCTAAATTCGTCCACTTATTAGAGTATTCTTATTATCAGTATCAGCGACGAAAAATTGGAACAGATATTGCCCCAATTATAATTGCTACTTTTCCCCGATGGGAGCTTAGGCCAAACTCCGGCTGAACAGATTTCGGTTAGAAGCAGATGTTATCTGCCTGCCTCCAGTTGCCTTCTTATGAGTAGCTCAGACTAGCTCAGAGCTACTCGGATCTGCTCGGATCCGCTCGGATCCGCTCGGAGCGACTGAGAGCAGCTCGGAACGACTCGGAGCGGCTCGGAGCGGCTCGGAGCAGCTCGGAACGACTCAGAGCACCTCGGAGCGGCTTGAAACGATTCGGTATAGTTCGGAGCGGCTCGGGGCATTCCTGAGCAGCTCGGCGAAACTCGGAGAGACTCGGAGCGGCTCGGACCGACTCGGAACGGTTCGGAACAACTCTGAGCGGCTTGGAGCAGCTCGGAGCGGCTCGGAACGGTTCGGAGTAGCTCGGAGCAGCTCGGAATGACTCGGTGTAGTTCGGAACAATCTGGAGATACTCGGATTGACTCGGAGCGACTCGGAGCAGCTCGGAGCAGCTTGAAGTGGATCGGAGCGACTTGATGTAGTTTTCTTTATATTTTTTTTATTTGTTTAACATCAAAATGGGATGCAAGTTTCCAGTTCTTCCATTTGAGAAGGGTAGCTCTCTGTATATTTAAGATGCTCCGGGCACCTTCTCGTGCAACTATCTTAATGAGAAACAAAATATATATAGTAAGTTGACTTGATGCAAGTAGCTTACAGAAACGATCCATAGACTGAATGTAACTCAAATCTTTTAATTTGATTCATTTATAATTAAACGCTCATTCATCAATGATGAACACACTACTTGCTACTAGCAATAACGGCACTGATACGTCGTGTGGATCGTAGATAGACGCATCAGGTCAGGAAGTTATCGACGCCCAACCCGCGCTCCTTAAAAGGGGAGACTAATGGGTAAAGTGGGTGCCTCACACCCCCATCCAGCCTCACCCCCCCTCCCCTCCTCCTCCCACCCCCAGCCTCACCCTCCCGCCTGCAGGCTCACCTCACTCCCACTGCACGAAAACCATTTTATTTATAAATACGCCATCGCAGAAGTGCATGTATTTGCTGAATATTGACTTGTTTTCATATATATGTACGCCCAGGCCTTATATACGGACGCATCTTGGCTGTATTTCACACCCGGCGTATATGAGAGGAAATATCCTCTCCCCCCACCGCCTCCCGCCCGTTTGTTTTGGTAGAAGTACAGGTGTCCTCAGTAGGAAGCCCTCCCCCCGTCCCCCACTCCCACCTTCCCCTGCCCGCTCTCAGTGAAGCCCTCTTCACTGGATGCTTATATAAGCCTACAGATGAGGTGTATACACACGGGGAATTGGACGACCTTGTATACGCAAAATACCTACTTATATACGCCGGGCGCATCCATATGTAAAATAATAGTGTTCGTGCAGTGTCCCCGCCTCACCACACACCCCATATTCTGTACAAGGTTCTCACTACGCACCACTCTCATAAGATCTCACACTCTCTAAGTGGTATTCTGTACAAGGTTCTCACTACGCACCCCTCTCATAAGATCTCACACTCTCTAAGTGGTATTCTGTACAAGGTTCTCGCTGCACCCTTGGAGAAGAATTCTTAATGAACAAGGCTTAGAGCCTTGAGAATCCACTGGGTTGCATTGATGCACGTCCTTAGCAAGGGAGGCAGACCAGTGGATTCTCAAGGCTTTAGGCCTAGTTTGTTAAGAATTCTTCTCCCATAGAGCATAGTGAGAGTACAGGATACCACTTAGAGAGTGTGAGCTCTTACGAGAGGGGTGCGCGTCCTCCCACCTCCAGCCTTACTCCCCCCCCCTGCGCCTCACCTCACGTCCCCCCTAGCATCAACCCAACCCCCCCCCCCCCGGCCTCACACACTCAGTACACACCGACCAGGGTAAAGCTGTCTCAGGGCCGAGGTGGTCGATTTTTATTGGCGGTTCAATACTCAAAGCATCCTTTGAGAGAGAAACTAAACCCAATAGGATTCGTAGCCTTCTATCAGGGTTGAAGAAAGGTCCAAAGTGGAATTCACACCGCGGGATTCATGTACCTCACAGGGTTCAAAATGTTATAAGATTCTGTGCCTTGTTAAGTGGAATTCACATGGTGGGATTCATGTACCTCACAGGGTTCAAAATCTCATGAGATTCTGTTCCTAGTTAAGTGGAATTCACACGGTGGGATTCATGTACCTCACAGGGTTCAACACCTCATGAGATTCTGTTCCTTTTTTAGGAGTAAATGTCGCCAGGGAAAACATGTCTCAGGGAAATGGAACCTTACCATTTAGACGAAGAGATTGTGTTTGAGTACAGAATCTCAGCAGGATTTGTCTCAGACAAACACCCTCTGAGGCACATGAATCCCGCTTAAGGTATGGGATAGAGGTGTAGTGTTTAATATTTGTTCTTGACAAGCTTTGTGATTAGATTATAGTGAAAACTTGTATAAAGAATTAATTCTAGGGAAAATGTAGAAAAACACGTTATCTTAGCCTGATATAATTGTGATATCTTATAATCTTATAATGGAATATTTAGAAATTCTAATAAGTTGCTTTTCACAGTAAAAGCCATCTCATTTTCCTCATACTTTCACTGAATACAGATGACATATAGTAGTATGTATAAAAGTTTAAAAAAAACATAGATCACCATCTTAAGAAAAATTGAAGAAAGCCATATTTTTCAGTACACTCTTGCAAATGTAAATTTGCCTATTTAACATGTTAAAATTGGATAAACTGGACAAAACTTTAAATCTACCCATTTCGAATTAGAATGAATCAGAAAAAATTTTTTTGACCGCTAATTGAAAATATTTAAAAATCACCAGGTGGCACCTGTGTGAATTGAAAGCTATCCCTTTAAAACCATTCTCAAATCTGAAATCATTTATGTTGATGTCTAGAGAAAAATACCATTAACTGGACATCTAAGACCCCTCCACCACCAACTCGAGTGGCTCTGTGTTAAATACCTCGATGCACTTCATGCTTCTCCTCTGGGATTTCGATTAATTCACCTTTTTAAATCCACCAGATTACCTTGTTTTGCAAACTACTTGGGAGCCTTTTGGTTCTATTCATGAAAAGATCTTCATCTATCAAAACATTTGCTGGAATTATTGATTTCCTTCTCAAGCCAAACAAAGAAAAAAAGTGGCTGATTGTCAAAACATCTTTTGTCGTGGAAGTATCCACTGCCATCAAAAATGAATTAACTGAATCTTGTGATCCTCTTGTTTAATTATTCTACAGACCTGGGGCCCGTTTAATAATCTAGGATCGTACATGTAGGCCCTTTTCTGTATGCCATAGAGACCCAGGAGATATTGCGGATCAACCTAATTCAACACTTATGGACGACCTTATGAACGGCTAATACCGTCTTAGCGAACTAACTTAAATACTATTATAGAGGAAACCTATTGAAGTTTAGGATCAGAGCTCGTATCCCATCTCGTTTGTGTAGCTACTAATTTCACGTGGCTTCGCCTTGTGAATTACTACGCGATTCAGATTCGATGGGATACAAACTCTGACCCGAATCTTGAATAAGTTTCAGAATTGATATCACCCCTCACATTGACTAATGGGCTAAACTTTGTGTCATAAACACCCCCCCCCCCCCAGTATATTTTCTAAATACTCAATGGGTGTTGGATACGAGTTCCCAATGTTGAGACTATGGGGAAAGGACTGGACTGTAATATTAGGAAACGTCCTTACTGTGGGCGAAACGTTTATCGTTCGAGGTCAGTCGCCGATTTCATACGGCCTGACGCCATAGGCGGAAGGCCGGATGAAATCGGCGACTGACCGAGAACGATAAACTTTTCGTTCACAGTGAGGACGTTTGCTTATTATTATATACCTTAAGATAATTAAAAACTCTATTTCAATTACTTAGAAAGTTGCAGTCACAGCGGGCACGAACATTATTATTACTGCACCCCTAGCAGCGGGCAGTATTTAATAGACATTCGGACACAGGTATATAATAATAGGACAGTTTCAGGAGAATCCTAAATCTTTAAAGTTTATATTCACGCACGTATACCCCCGCAGGAAACGGAAGTCTCTCTTTCTGCACATGCGCGTGGGGCTGCGTCCCATAACGTCACGTGACACGAGAAGGAAACGCTTCTCATCATTGTGATCCGAATAAAAAGTCCTCTACAAGCGTATCCATTTCCCGGGCTCGTGTCGGGCGTCGAGATATCCCGTAACAGTCGAGTTTAGTTTGTTACAGGCGGCACGATATGCCTGATCCGATTGTGAGATCACAACTGAAGAATCGGACGAGATCTTAAAAGAATATCTCATTATTTTACCCAATGTTGGCTTTCGACACACGCTCCTGAGGAACTAATTGTGTTGTGCTTTCAAATTAGATCAGATTCATAGAAGGTAGCGTTTTGAAATAAACTGATAAATTAAGTGAGGATTATCAATATAAAAGATACATAATATCGTTGACAATGATAATAATCTCATTAATAAGACAGAACATAGGAAATTGTGAGGAGCATGTTAGATTGACGATACATGCATCTAGAAACGGAATGAGCTTTATTCTAGTTTTCAAAATTCAACCACGGCGCTAGAGAAACATCATAGCATGAATTCCGCTAAATTAATTAGCATTTTTTGTCCACTTTTCTGGGTCTTTTTCGACGATGGTTGGATTCCTGTGGCATCTATTGGTGGAATCTGCCGTGTCCGTGAGCAGGTTGGGTGGATTCCCGCTAATTGTGCTCATTGTTGGACGGGAGTATCTATTTCCTGGCACACCTGCTTATTAGGTTATTCCGCTAATTAGATGAGTGGCACCATGGCAATCATGAAGCGTAGACCGTGAATAGAGCGTGAGGCATCTTAGCGTGCAATGCTGAAATGCAAGACTCTCTGCTTTCATCATAACCCGACGTTTACACTAGACGATTCTGGCCGGCGATTCTGGCATTTTGCACCTCCTGACGACTTTTAGCAGTGAAATGATAGAAATCGTCTAGTGTAAACGCCAAGCGTATGGTGACTGCAGATTGTCTGGTTACATCAGATTATAGGGGACAGAGCCATTGTTAGTTCATGAAGCAGTCACTAGGTGGTCGGGGGACAAACCTGTATTCTGGCTCTTTGCTCTTACGAAATTCAACTGCCTTTCAATACCATGGTTCCCTTGACTCTCTACACCCATCCCAAAGCAGGATGACATAATGATTAAACCTAAGACATGATATTTTCCATATGGAATACTTTATATAAATATTTGAGCAACGCTAAAGTTGTGACATTTCCCAATTATCACTCACTTCTTTTCCACCTCCTTTAGTGAAGAACACCTACTTTTTCACCTCCATTAGTGAAGAACACCTACTCGGGGGGCGTCATGGCGGTGCCCATGAATCATAGGCTATATGCCGTATACAATAAAACTTGTAGTCATCAGTGTAAACACTGGAGTATTTTGTTGTAATTAGTTTGTAAGGAATGCACAACTCAAGACAGTGAATTGAAGTAAAAGTTCAGGATGGTATTTATTTGCTTATATTAGATAACAACGTTTCTTATTCATAAAAGATCCTTCATCAGGTTTTTGATGTAACTTTTTCTTTCCAATGGATGCCACGTAGGATTCCGTGGTTAGAAAAAATTTCCGTGGTCACAACGGGAAAGGACCTCTTATCAGCTAACAAACCATAAACACTCAAGTATATTCTGAGGTTGATGACTTCTGCAGTGGACATTGCCACCATCTGATGACTACTGGCTAGACGATCTGCACTATTTAGTCATCGTATGTAAATGTAATGTTGGCCCTTTTCCACTGGCCTACAAAAATGGTGGAGAATTTTTGAGGTGCCCATGAAGTTGGTTTCCATTGACTGATGTTGCATCAGCAGTGGTAAAGGTCCGTCGGTGGTCCCTGACTGTAGATTGGTGACGGCCAATGGAAATGGGCCTTTAGGAAAACTAAAAAAATCTACACCATTTTTATCGGCCGATGGAAATGGGCTTTTAGTTGGCAGAGTTAAACCGAAAATGGCTGAAATATTTTGTAAGATTAATTTATCCATATGAAGTTATTTCCATGATATGGGGCCATCTACAGTCATGAAAAACCCTCGTTCAAGTGTCCCTAAAACTATCTTGCAGGCTTATATTGTCCTCATAAAATGATCGAGGTCACTGGAATGAGACTATGAAAACCGATTTCTCTGTCCTTGGATGACAGAGATAATTAGACCTGACTGGCGAGCTATCGCTGAAAATATCGTCCCTGGGGGTCTCGTTAGAGAACCCTGCCACCATGTGGGAAGATTAGGAACTAGACTGAGCGATGATAGGGGTATATATGTCAATAAAAGAATGGCAGCCAAACTGTAAACATCAGGGAAGCAGGAAATCAATGGTTTTCTGAATTTCAAATGTGGCGTTGGTGCTTTATTGCGTAATGTTGAAGACAAAAACTGTTAATCTTTTTGTTTCTAACTGATCATTGTAGCAACAGAAGTGTAAAATAATCGGTCGTCAGTACTGATATAAATGCTATAATCGGTGGTCATAATAGGCAGGTGGAAACGCCACATTACACATTTCTCTCCCTCTGTTTGGTTGTGTGGGTTTCTCCAATGCAGGAATGAAGACGACACCAACAAATTTTGGTCAAAGTCAGGTTCTCCACGAGTTTAATGCAGAGTGATATGAACAAGGCGACAGCAGAGTGAATATCATGTAGCATTCAAACGGGTTGGAGAACAATGACTGACCAAAACGAGTTGCTTTCTGTATTCATCTCGCCCCTGTACATACTAAAAGAATGGATGACACATAAGATATATACCATGGCGAACAGACTGCAATACTCATAGGCACATGGAGAACGAGTTCCCAATGTTAAGCCTGCAGCTTTTACGATCCATTGCGATCACCAATCTTGACTCTGTATTCTCTCTCATGCTAAAGTATTATCATTCAATGTGCCAATTAAAACTTAATCTAATAAAGATGTTTTAATTTGGTTGGAAACTAACTAAGTATTCTCAGTGGCTTCACAAAATACGAGTTTTAATACCGTAATACATTCTCCTGTTTCTCGCAGTATCTCGTGAAATATCACGTGACCATACAAACCTCGCGAATCTCGGATTCTAGTTTCGTATTTCTTCGCAGTCCCTGTGGGCGATAATGGAAGAAGTCTGCCTTTTTCCCGCCTATAGATGTCAGCACCAGCGGTGGTTGTTTTTCTGCCCTTCATTAACTGTGGGGAAGAGTACGCAGTGGTCAGGTCCTTTAGGATTTCTCACATCCGAAAGAGCCTAGCCGTATTTTATCTCACCCTTCGTATTTTGTCCCTAAAACCGGAGACACACCAAGCGAGAAATGCAACAATTTCCGGAATCGCCAACACAAAATGGCCAGTATGTGAGCTATTTTTCAATATTTCACCTAACTAAAGACATATACAAATTTTTAAAAAAGAACTAGCGACTTCATCGAGTCATATTTGACTACCCCCCCCCCCCCCCAACGTTTACTGCCGTTCTGCCCCCTTGCGGGTGGACGGGAAACCATCGTAAATTCGTGGTAATCATTTCGTATGACACAGGTGCTTGAGCTGATCATCAGCGATCAGAACTGTATGGATTGACACCAGCAAAAGTTGGGATCTCATTAGTTTCTCACGAGAAAAGTAGATAAGAAAACTACAATACTAAACTTTGATTTCGGCATGGCTTGAAATGAATCATAAGAGAAAAAGTTTGTCTGAGTATAGCAATACAAAAAAGAGTAGCAGGTTACAGTTTAGTACTGCACGAGAATCTCACTCTCGTGGCCCCTCACTCTCCATGCCTAGGTCTGGTTCACTCTGTCTCTATGTGCGGGAGGCTCTCCAAGCGGATATTCCCGGAATTTACACGTTTTAAATAAGGTAGGTAAAAAAAGGTGGAAACGCTACTTAACTCACTGTTGTACACCCTCAGCAAGGTTTCTACCACCCCCAGAAACGTCAATATCATATTTAAACGTATATCAGATCTCCTAGCAGGTGAGGAATATTGTCAGGTGGGATTGTAACTTACTGGTGTCAGGTCTCTTTTTACATAGCAGTATATGTCTTTCATTTCGTTTGTAATAAAAGAGCTCTCTTGCAGTATATCGATGTCTGTGAATGTATCATGCCGTTTGTTCTGTTATACGAATGCTGGCTCTGTCATCTGAGGTGTTGAGGTGTATGAAGATGAAACAGATCTGAGATACTGACATATCTCACTTCTGATGGATATATTTATCTTGACGAGCAAGGTGCAGACGCACTCAAAGGAATCAGAGCAAAAACACAAACACCAGTTTCACAGGTAGAACCCATACTCGATTTTCACAGCAGATAATTTCTACACACGGTTCTGTACCTTTTCTGTACCTCATACAGGGGATATTGTTTGATAATATATAAGTTCGTTCGCTAAGACAGTCTAAAGTGGGACTCACACGGTGGGATTCATGTACCTCATAGGCCGTTTGTCTGAGACATCCTGTTGAGATTCGGTACTGGAACACAATCTCCTGTCTGAATTGTATGGTTCAATTTTGCTGAGAAACGTTTTTTTTCTTACAATTGTCGGCAACAATCACCTTTAACTAAGAACAGAATTTCATTGGAGTTTGACTTTGAACAGGTTTAAAATTTAGAAGGGCATTTTGTTGAGACAAATGTACTTCACACGTTCTCCCCCAGTCTCTAAGTCTCAGTGATCCCAAATAACACCTATTCACACTGGGAAGTACCCTGAGTCGGCGACTGTGTACCCTGTGTACCCTGTGTACCCTGTTAAGTCTTCCCATGTGAATTGAATCGGCCATATTACCCTGAGTCTGTACAACACCCCAATCTGTGAAACTTTGTACCCAGCTGGAAATAGTGGCCGACTGGTGCAAAGGTGTGGAGTACACCAGTCTCAGGTCCATTTGTCCCATCGTGTGACTCCACTTTAGCCCTCCATAAAGTCTTCCATGAGTGTTGAATAAAGTTGACCCACATCGCCCCTGGGTTTCTTTGGCGTACAGGAAAGGGTCTTCATGTACGATAATAGATTATTAAACGACAATTACTCCTCACAAGGTACAGAATCTCATTTTGGTGAGACAAATGGACCCACTGCTGAGTCGCCGACTAAGTAAGTAACCTAGCCAATAGGAGGCCAGCAAGTAGGGTCACATGTTTTTCACACCATTCACCGCAAAGGTACTTGAGTCCCAGTATGAGTGTTCACTGTCAATATATCTGAGACAATGTACCTGTCATGTCCTTTCATGTGAATCCAATACGCCTTTTTTTCCCTTGAGACTGGTTAAAGCACCTTGCCATGAGAATTTTGTACCAAAGGAGTATTGTCTGAAGTGTAACTCACACCATGGAATTCATGTACCTCACAAGGTTCAACATCTCTTCTTTTTTTTCTTTTTTTTTATTAATTAAGCTTAACGACAAGAGCAATCGCCTATAGGCGTTCTTCCTTACAGTTGTCACAACAACACACAAATACAGGACAGACAATAGCACAGTCACTCACACATCCGTGTATATCGATGTAAACTATCAACAATGGTAGATCATGAGATTCATGAGATTCTGTTTTAGGGTTAAATGTCACCAACACTTGCATGGGAAAAAAGATGTCTCAGGGAAATGGAACCCTTCAATTTAAACAAGAGATTGTGTGAATCTTACTTCAGATGAGGGGAAAGGTGTGAAGTACATCTGTCTCAGGTACATTAGTCTCTACGTGTGAATCCCGCTTTAGGAGACTTGCCTGAGACTAGGTGAAAGGTGTGAGGTATAGGGGACAGAGCCATTGTTAGTTCACGAAGCAGTCACTAGGTGGTCGGGGGACAAACCTGTTTTCTGGCTCTTTATTCTTACGAAATTCAACTGCCTTTCAATATTTTGCCATGGTTCCCTTGACTCTCTACATCCATCCCAAAGCAGGATGACATAATGATTAAACCCAAGACATGATATTTTCCATATGGAACACTTTATATAAATATGTGAGCAAGGCTAAAGTTGTGACATTTCCTAATTATCACTCACTTCTTTTCCACCTCCTTTAGTGAAGAACACCTATTTTTTCACCTCCATTACTGAAGAACACCTACTTGGGGGGCGTCATGGCGGCGCCCATGGATCATAGACTATATGCCGTATAGTTTCACTTCAGCCGTAGACCCTCTGCACGACTGAAGGGTCTACGCCTGAAGTGAAACTATGATATAGTCTCTGCTCTCCTTCTCGAGTCAGTCTCGGGGATTTAATCTGTCCCTTTCTCTCTGACACGCATGCGCAATAGGTGTGCCGGTGTTGACAGAGCCTCGTTCCGGTTCAGTGGGTTTGGTCCTGCAGATCGGCTCCCTAGGCTTAACGTCACGCCTGAATAGTTTCTCTATAAAACCACTCACAGGCTGTCAGCGCAGATCCCTGCTAGAATATCCTCTCTCAAGAAGTTATCAGTATTTATCTCACCTCGGGTTTTTTTCTCCCATAGACTTAACATTGGAAGCTCGTACCCAACACCCGTGGAGTATTTAGGGAAAAACTTAATGGGGAATTATGCAACAAATGTAAGCAAAATGTTTTCATATAAGAGGGAAGGTTCATCTGACAAAAAATGAATAGCAGCTTTTTACCCGTTAACACAAGACGATTATAAGCGGTGATTCTTGAATTAAGCACCACCTGATGACTTTCAGCCACAAAAGGCTGGAAAAATCTATTTCAATAAGGCTTGAATTATACGTCTAGACACCTATTCATATAAAAGGTTGTCTAGTGTAAAAGCTTGATGACATTCTTGGTTTGGAGGACTACTGCAACCAATATTGTGTAATCGAGAACCACAATATGACGATTGGCTAGACGATCTACGGCCGTCACGTTTTTATTCGTCTAATGTAAACGCCGGGTTAGGGCACCATCTGATGACTATTGGCTAGATAATCTACCGTCGTCACGTTTTAGTCGTCTAGTGTAAACGCCGGGTTAGGGCACCACCCGACAACTATTGGCTATACGATCTACAGTCATCACGTTTTTAGTTGTCTAGTGTAAACGTTGGGTTAAAGCATCACCTGACGACTATTGGCTAGACGATTTAAAGTCGCCACGTTTTTAGTCGTCCAGTGTAAACACCGGGTGAAGTGTTTCTGCACATGAGAATCTCACTCTCGTGGCATTTCAGTCTCCATGCATAGGCCTTGTTAAGTTTATCTCAAAGTGGGGGAGAAACTCCAAGCAGATCCTGTCTAAATTGTGCGATTTTTATATACGGGAGGTAACTATGTAAGTTGGTGCACATTTCTTTTTGTATTGCCACATGAAGTTTACACAGAAATAAACCAGTCACATTCCTTCTTAACAAACTGCGTTAGCAGTGAATGCCGGTTTACTACGACCTTGACCTCAGTCCTACGCACGCCAGCACACCACCCCCTAGCGGGAGCGTCCGGAGTTATGAGGACGCTGCCGGAAATCGGATGAGGCGTCTAATGGGTTGTCGTGAAGGGCGTCCACTCCCAAACAGCCAGACGATTGGCCAGCGTCCACAAACACGATTCTCAGCCAATCAGACGCCAGCGCCTGGTCACATGACTCTATCCAGCCAATAAGGGGCGGGGTGAGGATGTGGGTCGAGGTGAAGGTCAGCAGGAGGGACATGAGTATGACCTTGACCTTGCCCTCCTTGATATAGCGTAACACGTGGTCAAAGTGTGCTAGAATAACAAGGAGTTGGGCAAAGTGTGGGGCATGTAAATGTTGGAACGGTAGAAACTACAGGTTGTGCCAGCATTGCCATTTGGTGTTTATATTTATTTTCTATTTTCCCCGATTCTATCTACAAGTATTGATGTTCTTTTGAGTAATGACTAGATATTCATAATTCATTATCTATCATTACAGGGTAGAAGACCATTATTTTCCACCTAATACAAAGTGTCTGTAGAAAACACATAGGGAGTATGTATTACCATACATTGAGCATACAGATAAATCCATCTAATACAAAGTGTCCATAATAAACACATAGGGATGGACGTAGCCGGAGCATACAGATATATCCACCTAATGCAAAGTGTCCATAGAAAACACATAAGGTGTGTGTATGGACATACCTGGCGCATACGGATATGTTGTATGCTCCGGGTGGAACTTAGAGAATAATAATGCATATTGAAAAATAGTGCTTATCTAAAAGTAACTGATATTGACATGCCACTTGTCCAGAAAAGATGGATAAGAAATGCAATATAGACTGGTTTCAGATAAAGCGGCTGTATGCTCCTTGGAGTTGACTCTACGCAATATCCTTGCATGTGCTCGGATATTACTATATATATACATATACATATATATGGCAGTATATCATAGATGTATATTGTAGAATGCATTGCTCCACGTTTTGTGGATCGCAGAATAGCGACCTTAGGTCAAAACCATTGCTCCAGATTCTTTGCGGATCGCATCATAACTATGTCGCCATCTATATTCAATTAAAAATCTAATGAACCTTTCACCTATGTCACTGAAAATGTGGTGTTCTAAAAAGTAGCGATATAACATGCAAATAATAATACCACACGACATAATCCGATATTACTGGAGCAACGCTTTTCCCACATTTCTTGGAGCAACGCACCCCAGTCACATTGCTGCATGTTTGACTGCTGAATCCTTCACTAGAGAAGGGACTATCGTAAAACTGGATGAGGTTTAATCTTGGCCACCGTATTCCACGACTGGAGTTTGGCAAAGTGACTTCATGAGGTGAAGCCAAGTGAAGTCTGGAGCCAAATCTTCAGGAGTAGAATGCGGTGGCCAAGATTAAAACGAATCAGGTTTTGATTTTATCTTACCCTATCTCCTCGATTTTGGAATATTACGCGATAACAATGCTGTATGCCTCTAGTGGCATATAAAACTCTGTATGCTAGTCAGCGTGGCATACGGAAACTCAATGTTATGGGATTTTATATTAGGGGTAGGATAATGAAGCAGCCAAGACTCATTCCATGTAGAAGAAGAGTTGCTATTGAGATGCTTTTTGTTTAATCTGGTTTTCCTTAAATCCACTGGATTATTTCTTAACATCCTAATCGAGCAAATGTTCTTGAGATAATAACCATTTTAGTTAAGACGCTCCTTTTTATCGGGAGAGAATTGTCTATTCTCTACTTGTGTTAGAAATACATAAATTGATAAGAAAATCGAGAAGCAACGGCAAAGCGTAACATTGAGAGTGAAATTAAAACGTTTTGCAATTAGCCTTTCAAAACTCCCCCAAATCACTATTAAATGTTTGAATGGTATTTACCATTTAATGCCAGACTAAAATATCGACATGGGAAATGCCGATCATCCAATAACTCCCGCTCATTCTCTGGGGTTCTTCATTGGCAAAGATGGAGGACATTAATTAGCGAGTTAGAGGAACCCTTTTTGGATAATTACCAGCGTCGATGAAGGCGTCAGATAAGACGTCGCGTCTCAACCCGCCCTTGGGGCTTGTGCTAAATGACTGCTACTCATAAACAAAAATCAAAGAAAAACAAATAAAAATAAAAACAATAAAATCAAACTGAACTCCTTGGAAATATTGGAAACAAAAATGATTTAAAAGGAAAACAACTACAAATAGAACTCCTTGAAAATATCGACAGCAGACGACTTTGAGCAGCGTCCTCTGCGTTTCCCGTGCGCGTGCGCTGTGACGTCATTTCCGTGAATATATAATTACCTGCGTTCGCCCGTGGGTACGTGTATGTAGCCCCCGCGGGGGACGCCGGCCGACACACTTCCCAGCATTCCGTGGTTTATCAGCGTTCTGAGATATTCGCTTCACGATTGGAGCAGACAGCCGTGCGCATGCGTTCTCTGTGACGAAGCCGGAAGTCGTGACGTCATTGCCGCTCCCCAGCGACACCCAGTGGCCAAATGGCGTGATACCCGCACATCGAGGAGGAGAGAACGGGTAGAGGGCCTGTTTCAGCCGCACTCTCTTTTCGCGGGTTTATTCATTTCCTGCAGTTTGTTTATCTTCTCTCGGGTTAGGAGTGATGGCTGCTTCACTGTTCTGTGGGGGGAGACTTAAGTTATTCTGGAAATGGATGTTATTATTATATACCTGTGTCCGAATGTCTATTAAATACTTCCCACTTCTATGGGTGCAGTAATAATAATGTTTGTGCCCGCTGTGAGAGTGACTTAATAAATCATTAAAATGGTGTTTTTTCATTGATTTAAGGTATATAATAATAAGCAAACATCCTTACTGTAGATGAAATGATTCTCGTTCTCGGTCAGTCGTCGATTTCATACTGCCTTCCGCCTATGGCGTCAGGCAGTATGAAATCGACGACTGACCTCGAACAGGAACCGTTTCGTCCACAGTAAGGACGTTTCCTATTATAACTATACACTGATGGCCGAACATGTATGAAATACTACCCGCTGTTAGGGGTGTAGTATAAATTGTGTTCGCGCCTGCCGTGACAACGGGAAAAAGTGAATGGCAATGGTTTTTGTGGACCAGAATAGTTAATAAAACAGCATTTTAAACAATTAGGAGGTGTATAGTAATAAGAAAGCATAATTACTGAGTGCATACAGTCGTTTGACTAAAAAATATGGCCCTCCGCCTACAGCGTTGAGGCGTAGTTTTTTAGTCAAAAACACCTCGAACGGCAATCCCTACCGGCTCAGTAACCCTGTTTTCTCATAGTTCGTCACTGGTGTGGATAAGTATATATTAACACAAAAAATTGACTGGTTTCAGGCCGTACCTCAAACCGTATGTTACGAGGAGTTGACGCATAGTAATATCCGAGCGTGTGCCAGGATATCACGCAGAGTCAACTCCGAGGAACCATCGTATCTACTGGTTGAGTGCAAATGAATATTTCTAGGTCTGAAAGACTACTAGACATAGTATAGTGAGACATCAAGATATATGTCAATAAAATGAGTAATTTTGCACACAAAAGAACTACAAGGGTATTACAAGGGTTGCAAACACAATCAGACCCTTAAAGGCGCCACCTGGTGATTTTTAAATATTGTAAATCATCAGTCAAAATTGGTGTCTTTAATAGGATTCATTCAAATTCTGAATTAGCAAATTTAACCTTTTGTCCAGTGTCATAGATATTATAGGCCAATTTATATTTGCTTGATTTACATGGAAATGTACTGAAAGATATGATTTTCTTCAGTTGATTGAAAAACAAGGACGGTGACCTACGGTTTTTAAGTTTTAATGTGTAGTATTATATATCTATTATAACCTGTGAAAGTACGAGGAAAATGACATAGGCTTTGCTATGTGAAAAGCGACTTCTTAAATTTTTTTTATATTCTATTATAAAAACCAGCATGGCGACCCTCAATTTTAAGTCAGATATGTGTACTGGAACACTTGTAGATCATCATATGCAAATTTCAGGAAAATGACATGGGTTTCAATTTTCAAAGCAAATTGTGCAATATCACTTTAAATTATTAAATCTCTAATTTCAAGTCCTTAAGAAACACACAAGCAACCATTCCCTTCACAGTGTTAACATTTTAACAGTTATCCCGAATGATAGCACAACAAGTTATGATACACTCCCAACCAAGCTCCTTGAAAAAACCCAGAAAGATATCATAAAACATTGCTCCTACTGTCAACAGATAACTCCTTTGATATGTAGTGGAGAGGTCTGACAGAATTCATATTCAAATAAAGTAATCATTCAGGAACAACGATCAAAGGAACGAGTGTGTGAACGAGCGACCAGACAGACAGCGATGTCTCGTTCTCCCCCCTCCTAACTCAATCCTACCACACAGTGGTGAAGCATTCAGAATTCATTCTGGAGAGAGAACCAACAGCAAATTAACCCTTTCAGGTCGGCTGCCTGAGGTCCAGAAAATCCCATAGGGACAGGTGCTGGGGTGGCAGTGGTTTTTTTTGTTTTTTTTTATTTGCATGTAACAGAGTACATAAGTGACCTCTGCCAAGGCAGGTATTCTGGCCATTCCACGAACAGTTTATACAATTGACCAAGAATCTTCTTCCTCCTTATAATTATATTACATATGTACAAAAATGATGAGTTGATGAGGTTGAGTACTAGAGCGGAAGGTTTTACCAATACTGTTACTTACTGATATGTGGGGTTACATTTATTAGTGTATTTAGTGTATCTGGCTAGAGGACGGGCACATAATGGTTAAAACTGATATCCAAGTTTATAATCATGCAATATGATACATAATTATAATATTTTTTTCTTTTTAATAGAGTACTGTATATGATGTTATATCTACATTTTCTGAAGATTTCATGAATATTGCTCTATCATTTCTTTGTTAAAAAATTTTTGTTGATATTGGAACAATGATGCCTCAAGGCATCATTCGTCTTTAGTGCGGTGATGCCTCCAGGCATCATGCGTCTTTAGTGCGGTGATGGCTTCAGGCATCATTCGTCTTTAGTGCGGTGATGGCTTCAGGCATCATGCGTCTTTACTGCGGTGATGCCTCCAGGCATCATGCGTCTTTAGTGCGGTGATGGCTTCAGGCATCATTCGTCTTTAGTGCGGTGATGGCTTCAGGCATCATTCGTCTTTAGTGCGGTGATGGCTTCAGGTATCATGCGTCTTTAGTGCGGTGATGCCTCCAGGCAGCATGCGTCCTTAAAGGGTTAACAAACCAACAGCAAATTAACAATTCCCATGGAATCAATTCACTGGTTAGATAAATGTAGAGAATAGGATTATGGAAAAAACACTGAGTAGCCGTGTCTTTAAGTGAGACATCAAAGGCAGGGTGCGGGGAGGGGGGAGTTAAGGCGGCCGCTGGGATTATGTGGGTGTGGTTATAATCTGCTCAGGAGATTTCTACTGCTCGAGATCTGCTCGATCCTAACTGCTCGACAAAGAATATCCTCCCAATGGAAAGCTGGGCTGTGGACCTTCGTTGAGATTCGAGGTGGGTTTTTTTCTGAGAAACCAGCGTTAACCCTTTACCGGGATTGGTTTTGTTGGTTGGTTTGATTTAATGTCCGGTCAACCATTATAGGTTCTTACCAGACTTTCTCAAGGTTCTTTTACACCACGAGGGTGGTGATTGAATATATGAGATGAATTTAGAGAGAAATCTCACCACTACACATTTACCGAGGTGAGAGTTCTTTAGTTTCCCACACCACATAGACATGGTAGGAGAAGTACTGGCCTTTGATATAATAGTAAAGCCTGGCGTCCATCTACTACGATAGAAATTTAGACCTACCAATATGGCACTGATACAAAAAGCGAATATCGGAGACATATCGGGAAGGTGCAAAATCGTAGACATATGTCTAGACATGCCAATCCACCACGCGTTGTATGGTTTTTTTTTATCGGTGTCTAATCGCAGAAACGTGGTCAACTGCACCGATATTAGGTGACCTTCCGTCGCGATTTTGATTTTGTATCGGGAGGTCCATCGTAGACCACATCGAAGCCATATCGTAGTAGGTGGACGTCGGGTCTAAAACGCCAGATCCACTAAGGCGATTTTCCATGCGAATTTGGGTTCGCAGATGTTCGCAGACGTTCACAGACGTTCGCGTGGACATGCGAATGCGAATTGCGACAATATTCAATATTTTGAATATCATCGCATGGGATTCGCACAGTCGCATGTATCGCAGACGCATTCGCTTGGCCACCTTAGTGGATCTGGCGCATTACTGTGTATTGCTGTGCGCGTGGAGCGGCGAGCTCTGTGAGCTGCTCATAGCACACAGAGTTACTCACTCACTCACTCACTCACTCACTCACTCACTCCGCCAACTCTGACGGGAATCTGAGGCGACCGGGCTGAGTGGTGGTTATTAGACAAACCAATTAATGAGCGCCGCTGAGGAGAAGGGCGACTACTCGCGGCTCCCGCCTCTGAGTGATTTTTGTTTCCTTCATCTTGTATTTACTCTGGTTAATCGACGGGAAGTAGTCCCGGCAGACAGCGGAGGGATATTCCTACGCGGTGTGAACTAATGAGGAAAATACAAGCTGACTCATTTGTTAATTAGCTAATTGAGAATAGTGTATTTTGATGCTTAGAGCAATCTCCACAGTTACCTGTGGATATGTATATAACCTCGTGTGCTCTTATTGGCTGTATAGATCTATTCCTATCAAAAAGTAGCTTTTTAGAGCATACTCGCACGCCCTATATACATCGCCTAGAATTTAAGCCGGAGACACACCAAGCGAGTAAAGCGCCAGATCCACTAAGGCGACCAAGCGAATGCGTCTGAGATCCATGCGACTGTGCGAATCCCATGTGATGATATTCAATATATTGAATATTGTTGCAAGGCATTCGCAAGTTGACTATGTGCAAGTGGTTAGAGAAAATCGGTTGGAGGATCGAACCCATAAGCCATGCGACTCCCAAACGACCACCATGCGACCGTCTGATCCACTGAAGCGAATTTTCATGCGAATTTCATGCGACCGCGCCAACTCTCTGCGAACGTCTGCGATCGCTAATTTGCATATAAAATCGACTCAATGGATCTGGCGCTTCAGTCTCATTGGCGTACAGAAAATGGTCTTTATGTACGACTCTAAATTACTCAAATTACCCTGGTTGTGTAGTTTTGAAGGCATCCACTGTGCATCACAGCGTATAAAACGGCTTTTAGCGATACTTTTACGCTCACCTACACATCTAAAAACAGCCTTATCTGAAGCCCCAGGGAGCTGTTTCAAAACGTGGGTTAAGTCTATGGTTTTGAAACAGCTCCCTGGATCCACTAAGGCGACTAAGCGAATGTGTCTGAGATCCATGTGACTGTGCAAATCCCATGCCATGATATTCAATATATTGAATATTGTTGCAAGGCATTCGCAAGTCCATGCGAACGTCTGTGAACGTCTGCGAACCCAAATTTGCATGGAAAATCGCCTTAGTGGATCTGGCGCTTGATATTCTCCATAACGATCTATGGTGGCACTACCACCCCCCCGCCCATTGTTTGTCTACCTATAGGAAATAGCAATCCACACCACCAGGTGTCAGATCAGTTTTAACGCTGATGCCATCTGTATTTAATTAAAGAACTAATGAATCTTCCCCTGTCTGATTCAATATGTGCCCCTGAATGGTTGTATCGCTATCGCATCGTAAAAAATAGCGATACTGCGTGAATATAGCGATACGATCCGATATTACTGGAGCAACGCTTTTTTAGTCGGATCGTTAAAGTAATCGTAAAAATAAAATTGCGATCCGATTATAGCTAGCGATACCACAAAAACAGGAGCATCGGGGCCCTGGCGCTTGATATTCTCCATAACGATCCATGGTGGCACCCCCACCCATTGTTTGTCTACCTATAGGAAATAGCGATCCACACCACCAGGTGTCAGATCAGTTTTAACTCTGATGCCATCTGTATTTAACTAAAGAACTAATGAATCTTCCCCTGTCTCATTATGTGCCCCTGAATTGCCCCTGAATTGCCCCTGAATTGTTGTATCTCTATCGCATCGTAAAAAATAGCGATGCTGCGTGAATATAGGGATACGATCCCATATTACTTGAGCAACGCTTTTTCATTTGGATCGTTAAAGTCATCGTAAAAATAAAAATACGATCGGATTATAACCAACGATACCACAAAACCTCGACCCAGGCCCCTAATTCTGTAGTGTTGAAGGCATTCACTGCGCTAAGAGACGTATTTGGGTTCTTCACCCTCAACCGGTTCCCTGTTGGCCGAGTGGCAGACGACATTTCTTGAAAATGGCGGGAGATTTATCTACCACGAGGGACGGACCGAGGCGTTTACGCCAAGTTCCGAACAAACGGTAAATTATCATCGACTTCTGTGACTTGTACAAGCATGGTTGGACGTTATACATTTACTATATACCCGAAATTTAAAAAAAAATCAATTTCTTTTGGCTTAACAACCAATATTTTAATAAATGTCTATAGGTAGGTATTCCGTATTACCACTGGTCCGTACAGTATTTTTACGTCTTATACCGAAACGGTGCGTATTTACAGTATATACGGCATGGGTATATAGTAATAACAATAACACTAAAGAATTCTCACAGACATGGGTATATAGTAAGATCTTTTACATGATCTTTCAAAGTTTATGTAACAGACCCCAGAATCAGGGCGCGTCTCTGTTGGCCGATTGGCAGACGACATTTCTTGAAAACGGCGGGAGATTTATCTACCACGAGGGAGGGTCTCTGTTTTTATGCGTTCCGTAAGAACGATGATGTTATCGGCTTGCTGTCGGCTTACGATGATTTCTCGTCAGTAAACATTGTTCGCTCTCCTCCCCAGGGGGTCGTTGCTCCTGGAAAGCGTTGCTCCAGTAATATCGGATCGTATCGTGTAGTATCGCTATTTTCACGTTGTATCGCTATATTTTAAAACACCGCATTCTCAGTGTGATAGGTAACAGGTTCATTGGGGTTTTAATTGGATATAGATAGCGACATAGTTATGATGCGATCCGCAAAATATCTGGAGCAACACTTTCAACCTCGGATCGCTATTTTGCGATCCGCAAAACGTGGAGCAACGACCCCCTGGGTTCGTCCCGCCAACCTAACCCTGAACACAAACCTCGCCGTGTGTCCCGCGTATTTCCGCTGACTCGCAGAGGTGGGAGTGTTTACAGGGGCGTGTTTAATAAGCCAGAGCGATACTAAATGAACTTATTGTAGTCTTTATTGTGTTCTGTTCTTTAAGGGTATATCTTAGTTTATTATCCATCGTATACAAAGCTCGCATTGAAAATGTATGGGGACTATTTATTGTCACAGGAAGGGCGAGATAAATCCAGAACTGCACTTGAATCATAAAATACACGATACTCCATGGGTTTTGATGTGCCATAATCGTCACTCGGCGTGGCCTCGATGACGATTGTGGCACACCCAAACCCATGGAGTATTGCGTATTTATTATCCATCGTATACGAAGCCCCCATTGAAAATGTATAGGGATTCAGTAAACCACGACCCATTGTATAAAACCTGTCAGATACCATAACTGTGGTATACGGATTCAAACCTGTGGTATACGACTTCAAAACCATGGTATACGGGAAAAAATAGTCCCTTTTGCTATAGAGCAACGAAATGGTTCCTAATGTTATACCCGTTAATATGACAATTACTGGGTTTAATTTATTCGAAAAGATGGATAATAAATACAACAAACGATGATTTTTGTGGACAGGCGGCTCTGTAAACCACTCGCGGTTGACCTTGTAATACACTCGCTAGCGCTCGTGTATTACTACCTCTCGTGGTTTACGGCCGCCTGTCCACAAAACCATCGATTATTGTCTATATACACAGTAGCACCACCTGCTGATTTTTAAATACCGACAAATATCAGTTAAAACCAGTTGTTTTGAATTTTTTTAATGCTATATGGGTGAAATATAAACTATAAGTATTATGGAGCTTGACCCAACCCAATAGGTAAATTAGGCCATTTTACATTTGATTGAATCAAATGGGAAATGTACTGAAAAAATATGGTTTTCTTCAATTCTTTCAAAATTAAGGACATTGATCTATAGTGTTTAAAACGAATGAAACTAGGTAACCTAGCAATACTGGATGGGATTTAGACTCACAATGTGCACTACATAATATCTCAGGAAGTAGCAAGAGAATAGCAACAAAAATGTAGAGATGAACAATTTAAACAACAGACTATTAGAAAATATGTCAATAGTTTGTCAAAAGGAGGAAGACATGTGATAACTAAAGAAGAGCAAGGAAAACAATTAAAGGGTTGCATTCAGAGGCAGAATTAAGTCAGAGTATTCAGAATAGTAATCTCTTATATATACCATCAAAAAGAGGAGCATTTTGAATGAACCTGGTATAAGACCACGATATCAAAACTATAAGTAAAATGAAGGGAAGATCGTATGATCAAAAACCGAGAAGGAACAGCCTTGATGTTCATGTGCGACTTTTTTTTTCAGAACATTTTCTTTATTGTTGTCAGATACATGATACAATATTTCTTGCAGTCTTTGTAGAAACTCACCAGTACAAGTTTGGGAAGATGAAATGATATAATCATCCAGCATCAGGAAATATCTCATTCATTATCTATTCCGTAATTGATTTTACTATATACCCATGCCATATTTATTGTAAATACGTACCGTTTTGACATATAACGTAAAAATACTGTACGGACCAATGGTCCGTACATTAAAATACGGACCACCTTGCCAAACACGTTTATCAACATATCGGTTGTTAAAGATGAAATTAATGACTTTTTAATTTTTTATTTTGGGTATATAGTAAATATATAACGTCTAACCATGCTTGTACAAGTCACAGAACTCGATGATAATTTACAGTTTCTACGGAACTCGGCATAAATACCTCGTTCCGTACAAACCGTAAATTACCATCTCGTTCTGTGACTTGTACAGCATGGTCAGGACGTTCTATATAATTACTAGTATATAAAGTGTTTCGTTGTAACATAAGGTTGTACAACAATAAAGAAGGCGTGAGTATAAGGCCTATTGATATGGAACTGTAAAACCCTTTGCTAAAATAAAATTGATAATGATTACAGCACATATCATCCTATGGTATCATAGGGCTAATTATGTAATCATTTCGTTGCACATAAAACCTCTAAAGAAGTAGGTCAGATGCTGCATCCTATTGACAAAGAGCAGCCTTGGGGAAATGTGGATGTTCATTAAGAATACCCCTCATTAGTCCTAATTAAGACAGCCAAGGACCTCTCCCACGTAGATATATACGCCCCATGTGTACTGCGCAGGGGACAGGGCATATCAGGGACAGTGTACCTGATGATCATACCCCTTCTCCCGAGTCTTATTGCCATTACCAGCTCATATCTGCACTCATCCACCTTATTGGGAATGATAATCAAAGGACTTGTGTAACTTGGTGTATGCATTAGTGGGATTGCCTTTCACATCAATATGGGGTCCAATCATTCATAAGTGTCAACATGTGTGTATGGTAAAGGGGGTGTTCACCTACTACGATTGTGGCATCGGGAATATGTCGTAGCGGTATCTAATAGACCCTATTGGGGTATCCCATAATTCTGTCTGTTTACAGGATCCGGTGTTCGTTGGTTGCCGTTGTTGTATTGTGATAGACCCTTCACACATAACCGGCAATTATTGCAGTCTAACAGTTTTTATAAATCTTCAAATTGGAAATCTGATGCCAGAAATGGAAATATCAGTTATTTCTACGTATACATTTCAAATTACATTCGGCTTCTCTGGTAAGATATCAGAAAATGATTGTTCATCAGAAGACAGGCGGCCGAGGTGCGGCCAGCCAGTCAGGAGCGGATCCTGTACTGATTCGGGGTGATATTAGGGAGTTTAGTAACGTGTGGAGGGTCTATGAAAAATTGGAGGGTAATTGATAAAGGATTGTAAACATAAGTTAATAATGAACCCTAAACAGGGGGTTCAGAAAGAATCATAGCGGTCGCTGGGTTAGATTAGTCGCTTGACTGTGATCGTTCAACTAACCCGATGTCAGGTAATACTACCCAGTGATCTGCCACGTCACAGGATGGCTCAAGGCCGGAAAGAACCAAAGGTCTTTCAACCCAAACCAAGAATCGAACATGCATATATAGTAATACGTTTTTTATTCACCGTAACATGTTGCTCTTACCTAGCCGAAACTAGGAAACTCACAGGGCGGGTAGAATCTACTGAAGCTGAATAACCCTAAAAGGCCCGGCATCCACCTACTACGATATGGCTCCGATATAATCTACGATGCACCTCCCGATTATAATTCAAAATTACGTCGGAAGGTCACCTAATATCGGGGCAGTCGATCACATTTCTGCGATTAGACACCAAAAAGACCCATATAATGCATAGTGGATTGGCATGTCTAGACGTATGTCTACGATTTTGCACCTTCCTGATATGTCTCCAATATTTGCTTTTTGTATGGTTCCATGTTGGGAGGTCTAAATTGCTATCATAGTAGGTGGATGCCAGGCCAAAGAGTTTTTTTTTGTTTTGGTAAACGTTTCTTTTATTGATGTCAATTTGAAGTACAGATTTACATTTCTGTTTTGTTCGATAGGAACAAGGAGAAAATTTCTCCAGCTTCATAGACAGGCAATAAAAGAGACCTTGAGTATCAGCTCAAACAGGAGCTGGTTTTCATTACTCAGGCCTGTTGGCCAGATAGGGATAACAGGAATATAATACAGTCAGGAACACACATCCTCAACGAGGTAAATGGTAAGAGCATATATGAAGAGAACTAGAAAAACTAGCGAGCAATACAAATAGGTTACCCATGTCCATCAGTTGACCTCTCATGTTTTGATTTCTCCATAATTTATTTACAAGTTAACATATGGTCAGTTTTAACCAACATTTGGAGAGTACTATGTAACCAACATAGGGTAGCAGAAAAACTACCCGATTATAGGAAAAAGTCATTGAGAAAAAAGTCACCCCAGTATGCTCCTCTCTCAAGAAGCGCAACAAGTGATCTTTTGGCCTAGCTGTGACCCTGACTATATATACAGGCGGGTTACGTAACAAAAGGCGACCCATCAGATCTGTGTGCATGGGCTAGGCTCTGTTACTCGCAGCCAGGGGCAGACATGACATGTCCTCTACTGAGAAAGAAACAAACCACCACTCGATCCCCACAGAATCAAAAACAGAGGTAAACGATGAAGAATCATAAACAGAAAGTTGATGATAAGAATCCTTAACAGAGGTAAAATCATGAAATCATTGGTATATGAAAATGATCTCCTTCACTCTAGCTAGTCCCTCTTTTCCTCTCAGATGTGTGGAGGGATGTGCTATAGGCAGAATTTCTTTTCAAATCATATTTAAAATTTTTTAGATTCTAGCCTAGCAATGGATTTATCCAGATTTAGTGTATCTATGTTTTTTTCAATAAGGAAATCATAATCAAAGGGTTAATAATGAAAAGCTTATACAGAGGGATAATGATGATGAATGCACACAAATACACACCCTGGAATACACTGCTGCACTACCATTTTCACCTCAGTAGTATGCTGGCAATTTTCACAATATCCCGATGACATCTTTATATGACACCTTCATGGAAATCCAAAATAATCAGGATGTTATATAAAAGTAATGATATCAGCTATGATACAGTTTTACATAATTTTAGAATAATTCTATCAAAATATTCGCATTATTTCATGAAAATATAGCAATTACTTAAATTTGGGGAACAATGCCTCAAGGCACCCGATGATGCCTCAAGGCACCATAGCGTAATACACACAGGAATGCCTCCAGACACCCCTCTCATAAAATCTCACACTCTCTAAGTTGTATTCTGTACTCTCACTACGCTCTATGGAGAAGAATTCTTAACGAACTAGGCTTAGAGCCTTGAGAATCCACGGGCCTGCCACCCGTGCTAAACACATACATCAATGCAACCCAAAGATTCCTATAATCTCAATGATGCCACCTAGCGGGAATACTGTGTGCCAGTGGATTCTCAACTCTCTAAGCCTAGTTCAATAAGAATCCTTCTCCCATAGAGCGTAGTGAGAACCTTGTACAGAATAAGACTTAGAGAGTGTGAGATCTTATGAGAGGGGTGCTCCAAGCATAATAGTGCAGCTAAAGGGTTAATAAGTAAGTATCGTACACTGCACGAAAACCACTATTTTATTCATATATATGCCTTCGCGGAAGTGCATGTATTGGCTGAATATTGACTTGTTTTCATATATATGTATATATATATGCCCAGGCCTTATATACGGACGCGTCTTGGCTGTATTTCACACCCGGCATATATGAGAGGAAATATCCTCTCCCCCCACCGCCTCCCGCCCGTTTGTGTTGGTAGAAGTACAGGTGTCCTCAGTAGGAAGCCCTCCCCCGTCCCCCTCTCCCACCTCCCCCCGCCCGCTCTCAGTGAAGCCCTCTTCACTGGATGCTTATATATGCCTACAGATGAGGTGTATACACACAGGGAATTGGACGACCTTGTTTACACAAAATACCTACTTATATACTCCGGGCGCATCCATATGTAAAATAATGATGTTCGTGCAGTGGTAAACATGTTGTTGTCATCCCCTCTCCTCCAGCGGTTGACATTACACTGGCACACCCTGGCACACCCTGGCACACCCTGGCTGGGACCCTGTAGAACTCTCCTCCTATTAGTCATAATGGCTGAAGCCTTTACCAAAATCGTAAAAAAAAAGTCGTAAAAAAAACAAAACAAAAAAAAAACGAAAAAAAGGAAAAAAACCTGTCCCAAAGTCGTCTGCCTCCAACGGAACGCTGGTTCCCGGGTGTGTATCGGCCATCAGCGGAAGAAGGTCGGCGACCCATCCAACATGGCCGCCTTGGCGCTTGTACCGGTGCTCACAGGGTTCATGCTTGTAGCTGTGCGCTTATCAATTGTACGCAGACAGCAGCCGACTTTTCGCCATCCTACTTTTCCCGCGCTTTTGAGCAGACGGACACGTTATCGCGTCCTGTCGTCTGCTCATTCGTCACGGTGTCATAGGACCGGAAACGGAAATGGAACTCTCCGCTATTAACTCTGAGACTATTAAGGGTACACCGTGCCAATTGATATATCCATTTCTTTGAAATCCAAACGGCAAGACCCAATGCTTACAAATCATACACGCGCAAGTTGTACTCTGAATGTCACCAGGGCCCTGTTGCTCCACTTTTTGTGGTATCGCTAGCTATAATCAATTCGCAATTTTATTTTTGCGATTTCTTTAACCATCCGACTGAAAAAGCGTTGCTCCTGTATTATTACATACCTATAGCCGAACATCAGTCAAATACGACCCTCCCACGGGGGTGTAGTATATCGCGACTACGGCCCACTATGGTGCGCTTCGTCGTACTGCAGTCTTATATCGTGCATTTTGCCTGCCTGAGTGACGTCATCGCGACCACTGTCAACATGTCGGAGTACGTCGAATCGCGACTTTAAACTCGCGATACACATTCCCGATCACCAGTACAATTGCGTAACAAGCAAATATCGAGGCAAATAGTAGGTGACGATAAACTAAGACAGTTTAAATGGTGAAAATATGTTTATATCATCGATAATAACAAACGACTCGACGAGAACGGGAGGGGGGGACACACAGACAGATTGTCAAGCTGGCTGCTACGATGATCTTGTGTGTCCATATAAGGATTAAACGTTCCAGTTACCACAGGCGGGACGAACAGACAGTATCAACACGGATGAGTTGCGGGTAGTGACAGGACGACTTGAAAAGTTGATAAAATGGCGAGTTATGATTGAATAAAGGTATGTAATAATAAGAAAACGTCCTGACTGCGGCCTGAACTATGTCTTAGTTCTCAGACGCCGCAGGCGGAGGGGCGAACGTCAGCGATAGGTGACCTCGAACTAAGACATAGTTCGGCCACAGTAAGGTCGTTTTCTCATAATATCACATCTTTATACATTGCTATCCACGTGACATCATTTTTTACGACCTTATATAGCACGAAGGGACTTTTTTCACGTATAGTATACAATGGCTTTGAGGCCGTTTATAACGTATTTAAATCCGCACAAAATGATTACGGTATCAGACAGTTTTTAAGTGGTTTCTGGAAGTGGTTTACTGAGTCCCCATGCATTTACAATGAAGACTTTGTATTCCATGGATAATAATAGAATACCATGGATAATAGATAATTAGACCAATGGCGGGAGAGTAGGTAGATGACAACTTTGTGGCAGCAATACATTGATAGAACTCCGGTGCAAAAATATGTCACTTTTCTCTGCTTAAAGTTGGATGAAAATGAGGCAATAATTTATATTCAATAATTACTCATGTAAATGACAATGTTCATTTCAATGACGAGAGAAAACAACTGATTAGCACGAGCTTATAACAATGTCATTTAAATCCCTAAAGTTATATTTCTATGGAAAGAATTCCTATACAATCTCACGACATGGCTTAAAGAAAACCGTCAAATCTGACATTAAAACATCATTCCTACATTCTGCTGCTGTGCTTTAGATCTAACAATAAAGCCACATTCCCTCATTGTCTCCTGCTATAGATTAAAACCCCATCACTCTGAGTGTTTAATCAGAATACAATACATTCCAGCCACTACCCAGACGACATTTAGACGACGTTTTGGCGCCTATTTTTCCCGCCATGCATGAGATCCACTCTCCTCCCAGATCTTTCGCGACGCTAGCGCTTGCTTATCTCTGCCTGAACCCACTGACGTCATATGCTGGTTCTGTGGGTGACCCCTAACTTTTTAGCTACGCTATGATGCCTGGAGGCATTCCCGGGCATAATACGCTGTGATGCCTGGAGGCATTCCCGGGCGTAGTACGCTATGATGCCTTGAGGCATTCCCAGGCGTAGTACGCTATGATGCCTGGAGGCATTCCCAGGTGTAGTACGCTATGATGCCTGGAGGTATTCCCAGGTGTAGTACGCTATGATACCTGGAGGCATTCCCGGGCATAGTACGCTATGATGCCTGGAGGCATTCCCAGGTGTAGTACGCTATGATGCCTGGAGGCATTCAGTGGTGTAGTACGCTATGATGACTAGTGGCATTCCCAGGCATAATGCGCTGTGAAGCCTGGAGTCATTCCCGGGCGTAGTATGCTATGAGGCATCATTTTGTAAATCTAAGTAATTGCCATTTTTAATGAAATAATAAGAACATTTTGATAATATTTTTCCAACCTATATAAAACTATATTATAGTTAATATCATTACTATTATATAACTTTCTAACTCTTGTGGATTAACGTGGAGGGGTGATTTAATGACGTCACCAAGGTACTACAGGGGTGAAAATAGTACTGCAGCGGAGTATTTCAGGGAGTACAGAGCAGTGAAAAGGCTCAGGACAGGGGGAACCAGCTAGCATTCCAGATTCAAAACAGGGCAACTGTTAAACCGGGCCCCCACCTACCACGATTCTGGTCCCGATAGGCCCTACGACTGCCTTCCCGACACCATACCGATTCTATCGTGAGGTCAGCAAAAAGCGTGGTAGGTGGAACAGGTTTCTGCGATTGGCTGCGATAGGCTGCGATTGAAAACGCCAATCGTAGAGGTCCCGATAAAATCCAACATGTTGGATTTTTCGTGGCCTGTCATAGGGTATCGTAGCCTGTCGGGAAGATATCTGGTCGTCGAGTATAATTCACAGATTGGATCACGACATAGCTCTACGATTCTGGGACCTTCCGATAGGCTGCGATTTGGGCATTTCAAATCGCAGCTATCGGGGAGCATGTCGTAGACCATCGTGGTAGGTGGGGGCCAGCCCTAAAGCTGTGAGGCTCAAATAACTCATATATCATGACTTGGGACATAAATGAATGGTAAAATGAGCTTCATAGACAAAATAGCTGTTTCTTTTTTTCAGCTTTAATCCATGAGGTGCTTCCCACTGAAGAAAGTAATCCATAAGACTATGTCTGGTTTGAAATAAATTATAATAGATATGAGTGTGTATTATTTACCATAGAAAAATGTTCAAAAACGCTCAGAATTTAGAATATGTAAAAAAACTAACGGATGGGATTAGATAGATTTGGTCCCAAACAGGCAGGTTGGTGCAGAGATACAAACCGGAGTAAGTAGAGCGCAGGATCTCTGCTGGGAGAGTGGATGAGATCGACTCGCACGTCACGTGGTTCAATGTATACGAGAATCTCGCGCCGTACCGCGAGAGCGATCTGTGAAATATGAGATGCCGCAGGGCGATGACTGCGCCGTCGAATTAGCCTCCCTGTTGGGGCGGTAAACGTAAATATTGACGGGCATCGTTGTGTTACAGCGACACGACTTTACAATTAAAGGAGCCGCCACGTGCCGCCGGGTACTATGAGGAAACGTCCTTACTGTGGGCGAAACGTTTATTGTTCGAGGTCAGTCGCCGATTTCATACGGCCTGACGCCATAGGCGGAAGGCCGTATGAAATCGGCGACTGACCGAGAACGATAAACTTTTCGTTCACAGTGAGGACGTTTGCTTATTATTATCTACCTTAAGATAATTAAAAACCCTATTTTAACTACTTAGAAAGTCCCAGTCACAGGGGGCACGAACATTATTATTACTGCACCCCTAGCAGCGGGCAGTATTTAATAGACATTCGGACATAGGTATATAATGATATGAGGAAACGTAGATACTCGTCCCGTAGGGATGGCTCTTCGAGGTCTTTTGTACCAGAATAAATATGTCCCAGCGTTGATGTAATATATGGAAACATGGTTAGGGAGTCTGAATGGAATTTGTTCAGGGTTATTTTGGTCGGAAATATTCCCCGAGTTCAATAAACGAGGTGAATGGATTCGATCAAAATATCGAGGAACAGATGGAATTATATATGTACATATATGCGGAAAGATACAAGTGGAATCTAAACGTAATCAACACAAACTACAATTGGAAGACCACCAGGTGAATTTGTTTTGTAATCAAAAATAATAAAATTAGATAGATATTAGCGTATTAGTTCCCGTCCTGCCTCACCCGGCGTTTACACTAGATGATTATAGCAGGCGATTCTTGAACCTGACGACTTTCAGCCATAAAAGTCTAGAAATCGTCTAATATAAACGCCAAGAGCATGGCGACTGCAGATCGTCTGATTACATCAGATTACACAATAAAGCACCACCTCACAACTATCAGACACGCTCTGATGCTGGCGACTATTTCAAGCTACCTTGAATTAGTCATCTAGATGGGCAGCGACTCTATGTCGTCAGTGTAAACGATCATCGGAAGGGGTGAGATAAATCCAGTACCGCACTCTAATCATAAAATACACAATACTCCACTCGTTTCGATGTGCCATAATCGTCACTTGGCTTCATCTCGATGACGATTGTGGCACACCCAAACCCATGGAGTATTGTGTATTTATACGATTCTCGATGCGGTTCTAGATAAGTATATAACCAGGCTGGAATCTTGGGGGTAATATTTGCGGTGTGATATAATTTTCGTGTTTAATTATGAAGAGGTCACGTGGTACTTGGCCCGGAAACCCCGCCATGATGGTGATGTTTATCTTTAATTTGCTCGGTCGTCAAACTTCATCAAAACAGTGTCCCATGACACCCAAACTGTTGAACCTTCTGTTCCCGGCTGGTGTCTTTTTACCCGCGCCCCCAGCCCTCTTGTTTTACACGCCCAGTGAATACGAGGCGCGGAAAAATAGTCCCGGCAGCACAGGAAGGCCCTCTGGTGGTTAAAGACAAAAAGTGGTTTAAAAAGTAGGCAAACATTATCTGCAAATAAAGGTGGGAAGTGGTGATAGAGCATCTCTATTGGACTGTGTGTGGATGGGTGTGGATGGGTGTGACTGTGTGACTATGTGAGTTACTGTGTGATTTGTATTTAGGTAAACTATAATTACTATATACCCATGCCGTATATACTGTAAATACGCACCGTTTCGGCATATGACGTAAAAATACCGTACGGACCAGCGGTTCGTACACCAAAATATGGACTACCTACACAATACGGACTACCTACACAAAATACGGACTACCTATACCCATACACATTTATTAAAATTTTGGTTGTTAAGCATGGAAAAATCGTCATAGTTGAGTAATGTTTAAAATGGAGCATCGGGAAGATAGGAAGTTATTATACTTCCCATGATACAACTCCAGTATAATTAAAAAACTAAAAAAAATCAGGTGACCTCCCATGCGATTTAGATTTTTTATCGGGAGGTGCATCGTAGACCATATCGGAGCCATATCGTAGTAGGTGGACGCCGGGCCGAACACCCATTCCTCTCGCGGTAACACACAGCTGTTCATATTGCCCATACGGTACTCAGTTCATTCAGTTTCCTCATTTATCCTACCCCGCATATAAATCTCCATAGACTTAACATGGTGTGACTGTATGCCACAGTTATGCCATAAAATATTTATATGCCACTGGTAACATATGAAGTTAAAAACATGTGACAGGGTAGGATAAAATCTAAACAACACTCAATTTCATATAATTATTTACATTCATTGTCTTCTGCTACAGATATCACTCAGCGGATATCATTCCACAAAGACAACTCATGCCATATAAACAATCATATGAAATTTCGTGATGTTTCATGATAGTAACTTCCCAGTCACATACCAAACACCCCTCGTCACAATCCCCATATTGTTCCCTCCTCCCAAAATCTCCATTCTCATGCCATGCTGGTGGTCAGTCCTCTGAATATACATGATATGCAAATGAGCAGGCGCGCTGATATGCAAATGATATGCAAATGAGCTGTGCGTGCGCCGAGCAGTTGGGAGCTAATGGGGAGCAACTCAGGCGCTCACGCAACCTTAGAAGGGAAGTGGGTCAGTCCGGCATACTAAGAAAGAAACCGATGAGTGTTTGGTCTGTGTCCTCGTTCGCCATCAGGTTTGGAGTGCGAAGTAATATTAGGAAACGTCCTTACTGTAGACGAAACGGTTCCTGTTCGAGGTCAGTCGTCGATTTCATACTGCCTTCCGCCTATGACTGACCGAGAACGAGAACCATTTCGTCTACAGTGAGGACGTTTGCCTATTATTATATACCTTTAATTGGTGAAAAAACGCCATTTAAATGACATACGAAGTCGCAGTCACAGCAGACACGAACATTATTATTACTGCACCCCTAGCAGCTGGCAGTATTTAATAGACATTCGGACATAGGTATATAATAATTTGAACGAGGCGATAGCCGAGTGAATATTCTGAAGCACGAAAATGTTTCTGATTTTATCTTAGCCTGGAAATATATATATCTGTTTATCACCCGTTGAGAATGAGTTACCGTACTCACAAGCCTGTTGAGAACGAGTTCCTAATGTTAAGCCTATGGAGGTTTATTCCAGGCTAAAATAAAGCCCGAGTTTGTGTCCTCGGTGTCTGAGTCAGTGAGAATCTACAGAGAACTAACTGAGACAGGCACCAGGAAATGAATCCCCCACACTTTAGTGATTCCTGTAATGAGGGTGGGGTGAATCACCACCCGGGCATTTCTGCAATTGTCTAGGATCCAAACATAGCAATCAGAAGTTGGTCAATGAGTTATTTCGGTCATGGTCAACTGGGCAGCCTTTAAGACACTGAGACACTGGCCCTCTGCTCCTTTCACAATATCACAGTCAATAGCACATAGATAGGATCGGGTAACGATCGTTGGACTACGACACATAAGGCGGTTTGAGGTGTGCTTATAGTTTTGAGAAGTATTGCAGGAGGATTTGTCCATAAAACACAATTCTTACTGGTGTCAATCCAGGCCCTTTGCAAGGGTTGTAACATTTGACAGAACCTTGGTTTGCCTTAGTGTTATTTACAGTTTATAGCAGTGCATTTGCTGTTGGGTGGCAATAATTAACACTTCATATATACGGCATATAGCCTATGATCCATGGGCGCCGCCATGACGTCCCCTGAGTAGGTATTCTTCACTAATGGAGGTGAAAAAGTAGGTGTTCTTCACTAAAGGAGGTGGAAAAGAAGTGAGTGATAATTGGGAAATGTCACAAATTTAGCCTTGCTCACATATTTATATAAAGTGTTCCATATGGAAAATATCATGTCTTGGATTTAATCATTATGTCAACCTGCTATGGGATGGGTGTAGAGAGTCAAGGGAACTATGGTAAAACATTGAAAGACAGTTGGATTTCGTAAGAACAAAGAGCCAGAATACAGGTTTGTCCCCCGACCACCTAGTGAATGCTTTGTGAACTAACAATGGCTCTGTCCCCTATATCAGATGAGTCTCCTGAGGAACTTTCTTTGTATTGCTATGCCTTATGTTTGCCATTGTTTCTGAGTAATGACCTTCTAATAAAACTTCATTCGGTTGATTATATGTAAGTCAACTAGATTTAATATGAAATTTCGAGAAAAAAAATTTGTTGATTAATATTTAGTCTAGGGGACCAAAGGGGACACTTAGAATGGTCCCCGTGAGGTGTGGGGCCCGTTTAATAATCTATGAAGATTGTCCCTGAGTCTATGACATAAAGAAAAGGGTCTACATTTAGATTATTAAACGGGCCCCTGGACTGGGAGGTAACGATCCCAAGACGATGATCAAAATACGCCATGTTGGAGAGGTACCCGACACCTGTCGACCACCTCAGGCCGCTACACAGACACTAGACTGGCTCCAGTCCCTGCATCTTATGGCTACCCTCCTTGCTGGAATACATGGACTGGTACAATCGGTAATGTTGTTAGATTTTTGGTGCTGTATAGCGCCAGTATTACCTACACTCTCCATACAGATATCATGGTTACTTGTCAGATATCTGATGGAAGATTGATACCCTCTCACCTTGATCTTAATCCGGTCACAGTCAGGAGTGGCTGGGGGTCATAAACAGGAGATTTTCTTTATACTGGACAAGTCTTTGATTCATAGGCCAGTCAGAGAAGGATAAATACTTTAATGAACTTTATTCTGACTGTGATTAATTATTTAATAAATGTTCATAATCAAAGACTTGAGCAAGTCTACACAGACACATGCCGCGAAGAGTCCCCAGATTCGGCTGGTGAGGTCATTAGAGGGCGCCCCAGTCGCCTGGGGGCGGGAGGGAGTAGTGTGCGAACAGCCCGTTAGGGGGACATCAGCGGCCATGTTGGTGTCAGCCATGTTGGTGTCTAGTCCAGCTCAGGCCCCTCATCTACTCTTAGGCCTGGCGTCCACCTACTACGATAGAAATTTAGACCTACCGATATGGCACCGATACAAAAAGCAAATATCAGAGACATAGCGGGAAGGTGCAAAATCGTTGGCATAATTTTAGACATGCCAATCATGGTTTTTTTTTATGCCTAATCGCAGAAACGTGGTCAACTGCTCCGATATTAGGTGACCATCCGACGGGATTTTGATTTTTTATCGGGAGGTGCATCGTAGACCATATCGAGCCATATCGTAGTAGGTGGACGCCGGACCTTACTCTTCAAAGTTTTCCACTTCGCTCTGTTAACCAGACCCGATGTTTACCCGACGACTGAAAAGGTGACGACTGTAGATCATCTAGAAAGAAGCCTTCCTGGAGAAATCGTCATCATTGAGTAATGTTAAAAATGGAGCATTGAGAAGATAGGAAGTTATTATACTTCCTTCGATACAACTCCAGTATAGATAAAAAAACAAAGAAAAAAACAAAGTTATTCCTATGGCTAAATTTGTACCAGGGGTAAGATAATTTATGCGCCTCCAAGGTTTGATAAAGACGGTTGTTCACTGAGCAATCATTGACCATTTATACATTGGTCATGATAGACTGAAGACAGCAGAGCCTAAAGACACCACCTTTCTCTGAATACAATTTAATATGATCATATTAATCAATATGATCATATTATTCTGAGTACAATTTGATATGATCATATTAATCAATATGATCATATTATTCTGAGTACAATTCGATATGATTATATAAATCAATATGATCATATTATTCTGAGTACAATTTAATATGATCATATTAATCAATATGATCATATCATTCTGAGTACCATTCGATATGATTATATAAATCAATATGATCATATTATTCTGAGTACAATTTAATATGATTATAATGATTAATATGATCATTTCATTCTGAGTACAATTTGATATGATCATATAAATCAATATCATCATATTTTTCTGAGTACAATTTAGTGTGATCATATTAATCAATATGATCATATTTTTCTGAGTACAATTTAATATGATCATATTTTTCTGAGTACAATTTGATATATATACATATTTATTGATATGGTCATATTTTTCTGAGTACAATTTAATGTGATTATATAAATCAATATGATCATATTTTTCTGAGTACAATTTAATACGATCATATTAATCAATATGGTCGTGGGAATCAGACCCCACCTGAGCGGGCCCCTCAAGGTCAAAGTACATTTAATCCTCCTCTGTTCATTCATATTCAGCAATCACGTAATTCTACCCGCAAAGAACTAATTAGTTCTGGGAAATGAAGGCAGGGAACGTGAGCAAAGCTTTACAAAGAAAATAAAAACGTACAAAAATAAGTGGGGGAATGTGCCACTGACAACATGAGAGGCAGTGGAAATTTAAACTTTCTCTCTCAAGGCCATCCTTTTCTTCCCTCCCTTTTTGATGTTCTTTTATGAATTATCTGTCTTGATATGAGAATATAATATGTTAAAAATACCACAAACGGTGCTTAAGCTTTGTATGGGTAGTATAGTGAAAGGCTTTCAGTTTACCGAAATGAAAGTCCGTATCGCGATAGTTTATGAAAGTCTATTAAACGAGGTCGAAGGACGAGTTGCGGAATTTTTCGTATACAAACATGGTACAAACTGGAATCCCGGTAAGTTTATTGTGTTTCACCATTATCGTACAGACACCTCTAAATATCGGTAATCAATGAAATATCTACCAAAATATGACGCAATCCAAAGTGCTTGGTATGGCCGGAAGTTACCGTACATACATTGATTACGTGTTACAAGTGTGAGCGTATTTTGTGTCATACCAGCGTACTTTGCAAAGTAGGCTGGTATGAAAATAATATCATTACCTTTGCAGAGGTAGGTAACTCTGACACTTAGTGGTAAAGTTAGGACTGGAGCACCTCAGCGCCAATGCAGAAATTCAATGCAATTACGCGTCGTAGAGTTGTCGTAAGGCGCATCGCAGAACGCATCGTAGGGTGCGTTGTAAAGAGCGTCGTAGAGCGCATATTAGAGTGTGTAGTAAGGTGCAGGTAATGTATTCACCCCTGATCTCTACTCAGGGGTTAACGGCTGTTCTATGTTATGAGGCGGGGCACTGTGCAGTTCGGGAACCAGCGAGGAAAACTGAACAAAATGGCTGGATTTGAGAATCAGCCAAGATCCACTGGAAATAATACTAATACACAGTTATAATGTAATAGACAGCTATTTTGAAGGTTGGCAAAGACAAATGGGTGCATATTTATCGATTCAATTTTGGTTTCTCACATGTCAGAGTGCAGCCTGACAACACGGTGGAGGGCTCTATGCCCTGTATAGGGCTGGGTACACTGGCTAGGCGCAGCGTAGCCACCTCATAGAGCGCATCGTAAAAAGGATTGTAGAGCACATCGTAAGGTGGGGCATAGAGTGCATCCTAGTGCGTCATAGAGCGCGTCATAAATAGAGTAAGGCGCGTAATACAACCCGCCATAGAGCATATAGTAAGGCGTGTCGTGTCGTAAGGTGGGTCGTAGGGCGGGTCGTAAGGCATGTCGTAGAGCGCGTCGTAGAGCGCGTCGTAAGGTGGGTCATAGAGTGGGTTGTAAGGTGGTTTGTAGGGTAAGGCGCGTAATACAACGCACCATAGAGCATAAAGTAAGGCGTGCGGTGTCGTAAGGTGGGTCGTAAAGTGGGTCATAAGGCGTGTAGTAGAGCGCGTCGTAGAGCGCGTCGTAGAGCGCGTCGTAAGGCGGGTCGGTGTACATCTGAAGCCCGGTGGGTTGGGGTATTATATTTGACATTAGTGGTGAGTAGTGTAGGGTAAAAGGAGTCCGTACCAGGCGACAGATACCAGAAAGTAGTACTAGGAAATGAGGCACTGTGTCAGGGAATTAGTAACCACTGAATCTGGACCCCGTTGAATAATGAGGAAACCTCTCTATAGAAAGGTAAAAATACAACTCAAACAGAAAAGTCGGTGTTACGATTGATACCATCCCATCATCCCATAGATTTAACATTCGGAACTCGTACTCAATGCCCCTACAAGTATTGCAGTCCGTTCTCCATAGTCTATATCCTGTGTATGGTCCATTCCTTTAGTGTGAATAGGGGTGAGAAAAATACAGAAAGCAACTGGTATTGGTAAAGTTCTCCAACTCATTTGAAAGCTACATGATATTCACTCGCCTGTCGCCTCGCTCATATCACTCCGCATCAAACTCGTGGAGAACGACCACTTTGACCAACATTTTTTTCTTCTTTAGTTCCAGTGGCCAGAGGAACCATAAGAGACTATAATACAAATAGTAATTTCCTGGAGGCTATTTTCTATATTTATTGTTAAAGGCCTACCTCTGAACAGGCTTGATTGGCCCACAATGGACCCTTTCTGGTAGTAGACTGCCTTTGTCCACTGGCAAGCATCCCAGTACAGTAACGGATACCCTCCGTTCCAGGACAAAGTCACCGCTTACGCGGGGTTAAAATGAACATTTAATACAGGAATCCGTTCCCAGTAAAGGTGTCCGCTAACGCGCGTTGTGCGCTTAAGAGTCCATTAGGCGGAGTTCTACTGTATTACTTTACTTCATGGTAATATGTAGTGCAATCTAATCGGGCATTTCCACCTACTGATTATGACCACCGATTATGGTATTTAAAACAGCCGACCGAAAGTGTCATAGTACTCTGTGATGGTCAATTTTCAAAATGGCCGCAACCCGGCTCCTGGGACTTATCTACAACGCCCCTACATCTAAAAATGGTCCTTAAGGGCTCCCCTAACCATGTCCCAAAACTCATGCTTGTTTCATTAAATGCACGATACTGCTGAAATTTGAGCTATATCTGCCCCACTACTACCCAATACTATACACACTAGACGACTTGTTATAGAAATGCAGAGCATGCCTGAGTGTTTACAGAATTGCCAAAAGTCTAGACGACCAATTTTTTTTAGAATTAGTCCTATTCTACATGATCACCAGGTGGTGGCAGATTGTGTCATATGACGAAACCAGATGATTTACAGTCACCACACACTTGGCGTTTACACAAGACGATTTATAACCTTTTACAGCGGAAAATCATCAGTTGGTGATAAATTCAAGAATTGCCGTCAATCATTGTCCAGTATAATCACCAAAAAGACCACTTTATTTCGTTGCTCTTTCCTTTTTAAATACTCTTGCCTCTATGCAGAGAAAATGAGTTTCACTGGCAGTAGAGTCACTAAATACCTGCTCCAACTCCAAACTCGGCATTTTCATTCTGAAGTCCAAACTATGTTTCTTCATCATCATATTAAAGATGATTATTAAAAAAAATACAAGAATAAAAGAAACTTGCCTATTACAAAGAAATCAATTCATTTTTTCATTATTTTGCATTTCCGATTCTAACAAGTAATTACCATCGATTTAATGAGTTCCTGAGAAAACTCCCCGTCCATTCTCCAGCGATGTGGATAAAATGAACCTGCCTGCAATTAGGGTTCTTCTTGTGCGGGTTTCTAATTGGTGTGTCCCTGATTAAAACAAACTGTTGGGTTTGTAGACAATGGTGGCTGGGCCCTCGCCCTGTGACTCCTACAATGAGATGTGTGAGGACTGCACCCGTTTACCGTCAGATAAAAGCCGACCTATATTAATGATCTGTTGGGCGGGGAGAGGGGGTGATCAATTCCCTAATCACGCTGTGTTGCGCATGGCTGAGTTCTCTATGCTAATAAAGTGGGCCGCTGTCACGGAATTCACCACTGTGGACCGCCATTAGGAGTTACTGGGCGTTTACACTAGACGATTCTGGTCGGCGATTCTGGTATTTTGCACCGCCTGACGACTTTCGGCAGTAAAATGATAGAAATCGTCTAGTGTAAATGCCAAGCATGTGGCGACTGTAGATCTTCTGATTACACCAGATTACTCAATTCGGCTCTAATGCCGGCGACTATTTCAAGCCAGTTTGAATTAGTTGTCTAGATGGGCGGCAATTCTGTGAAAACTTAGTCGTCAGTGTAAATGCTCGCATACATTCTGAGGTTGATGACTTTTGTAGCAGACATTGCCACCACTTGACGACTATACTGGTTTGACATTATTGTGATTCTGCGTTACATCAGGAGGGGATCAACACAGAATTCCCACATTGGGTGGTCTCTGCTTAGCCATTGTACGGCAAGTGACATCGAAAGCCATAGAAACGTCGCTAATGTTGTGTACAGTAGATTTAATACCGGAAATGTGAAAAGTGCTACAAATCATGATAAAACACTCTAGAAACTTCCCATCCCATCACCGTGGCACAAAATGAACATCACTTACCAGAAACAGTTTCATTTGCATGATATAGTAGAGTGGAAACTGAACCAATTGATGTTTGTGTTGTGTCCCATCTCCAACTCCGAGTGACTGCGGCACAAAATGAACATTACTTACCGGAAACAGTTAAAATAGCCTGATTTGGCAGAATGGAAACTGGGCCGATTCAACACAAGTATCTGGAGTTCCCTGTGTATGATGAAGCCATTTTCCAGTGGCCGATGAAAACAGCACCGATTAATTGAGTTCTCTTAAAAGTCTGTTGGTGGCCAACGACTGCACGTCGGGATCTAAAAATCAGTGAGGGTGTAGCGTATGCCTTGTCTCAGCTGTATTTAACAGGTCCATACTCACAGAACTGTCCTCCAAACACAATCACCATTGCGGTGGTGGCCTTATTGCATAATCTATGCGCAATTAATCAGTGAACACTTCTCTGCATGTCTGTTTCCATTCACCGATCCGGCGTCAGTGGTTCCCGACTGCATATCGGTGGCGAGTAGTCGGCCAGTGGAAATTGGCTTATACAGAGATGTTTTACTAATGTTGCGCCTCACTCTCAGGATGATTATTAACAAACGAAGCGAAAAGAGCGTACTGAAATAAAAAAAGATAAAGAAAAAAAATTAGTTAAAAAACCCGTTCCTTCGTCGCCGCCATTAATGAGTTGACGATGGGAACCGGAAGTACCGCTATTGTCGTCGCGCAAGTGCACCGGCGTGACCCACACTTCCGCTTCCGGTCTTTCCCCTCGGACGCTGTTTTGTTGGTTTTTATTCTTTAGCTGGGCAAGAAAATGGAGATCTTACGATGAGGCACAGAAAAAGACTATGATTTGCAATCCTTTCTTGGAGTTTGTGTCTTAAGTTGAATCTGCACTGAAGTGTGGGTACCTCATAGTTAGTTCCATGAGGCGCTGCCTGTAAATAAAACAGAATGATTGCTGTGTTTATACAAAAGCGGGAATTCCACCGAAAAAATGTTTAATTGTACAGTTTATATTTTATAGTAATATTTCAGATTTTCGGAGAATTCGTACCTCATCTCTCGGGTATATCGAGCGTGTCTGTACTGCTCCAACTATTTGGAGTGCACTCACACTTTTGTATTTCAGTACATTGTGAATATTTCTTGATGAACTCGTTTGTTGAACATTTGGCGCCCCATTGGGACACGCGCACGCAGTTTCGAGTACGGAAATGTGAACCGGGGTTTGAAGGCGATCATTTATAGAGAGAGGGTTCTCCCATTTCAATAGCGTGCTGCTAACCACAGTCTGTACTCTACACCCAGCCTGAAGTGGGCCTAAAAACTCCTGTGTTAGACCTCCCAGCTCACAACGACTCCCACCAACTCCCACCAATCCCCACCAACTGACAGCAGCTCTGAGCAATTCTGAGCGGCTCTGAGCACCTCCGAGCTGCTCCGAGCACCTCCGAGCAGCTCCGAGCAGCACCGAGCAGCTCCGAGCAGCACTGAGCAGCACTGAGCACCTCCGAGCACCCCCGAGCACCTCCGAGCACTTCCGAACAAATCCGAGCAACTTTAACTGCTCCAAGCAGCTCCGAGCAGCTCCGGACGGCTCCGAGCGGCTCCGAGCGGCTCCGAGCGGCTCCGAGCGGCTCCGAGAACCGCCGAGCACCTCCTAGCACTTCCTAACAAATCCGAGCGCCTTTAAGCACCTCCGAACAGCTCCGAGCACCTTTAAGCACCTCCGAGCACCTCCGAACAAATCCGAGCAGCCCCGAGTAGCTCCGAGCACCTCCGAGCACCTCCGAGCAGTCTCGAGCACCTCCGAGCACCTCCGAGCAGCCCCGAGCACCTCCGAGCACCTCCGAGCGGCGCCGAGCAGCGCCGAGCAGTGCCGAGCACCTCCGAGCACCTCCGAGCGGCTCCGAGCAGCCCGAGCAGCTCCGAGCAGCTCTGAATACCATCGAGCACCTCCGAGCAACTCCGAGCAGTTCAGAGCAGCTCCGAGCGGCTCCGAGCGGCTCCGAGCAGCCCGAGCAGCTCCGAGCAGCTCTGAATACCATCGAGCAGCTCCGAGCAGCTCCGAGCAGCTTTGAGCAACTCCGAGCAGCTCCGAGCGGCTCCGAGCGGCTCCGAGCTGCTCCGAGCAGCTCCGAGCAGTGGTTAAACCCAGGCGTCATTAATTGTCCTGATCAAAGCGTAGCACCGAGCAGAGGTTTGGAGCAGGGACTGCGGGGGGAGAGCGTCTAGCGTAATGCGGTGTGTAATTGTCGTGCCAATTAAAACGGAGATCTCCGTGGGGGATTAAGGAGCGGGACAGGGCGAGGCGTTTGAGGTCTGTTTTCTTCACGTCTCGGTGAAGGAGGCTGTGAAATGAAGCCGCCTGTTGGCACTCAGCGTGGTGAGAGTGTGTCTTCTGACTGGTAGGTGTGAGAACCAGTTTTAGTGTTATAGAAAGGTGTGGAATTTAGACTGGTAGGTGTGAGAACGAGTCTTAGTACTATAGAGGGGCGTGAAAGTGTGAAATTTAGACTGGTAGGTGTTAGAACAAGTCTTAGCACTATAGAGGGGCGTGAAAGCGTGGAATACATACTGGTAGTTGTGAGAATAAGTCTTAGCATGTGAAAGTGACTGCCATTTGTACTGGTAGGTGTTAGAATGAGTCTTATGACTAATGAGAGGTGTGAAAGCGATTGTTATTTGTACTAGAACGAGCCTTAGTACTATAGAGAGGTGTGAAAGTGTGGAATTTAGACTGGCAGGTGTTAGAACGAGTCTAAGCACTATTTAGAAGTGTGAAAATGTGGAATTTAGACGGGTAGGTGTTAGAACGAGTCTCAGCACTATAGAGAGGTGTGAAATTGTGGAATTTAGACTGGTAGGTGAGAGGGCGAGTCTTAGCACTATAGAGAGGTGTCAAAGTGATTACCATTTGTACTGGTAGGTGTTAGAATGAGTCTTATGACTAATGAGAGGTGTGAAAGTGACTGTTATTTGTACTGGTAGATGTGAGAATGAGTCTTAGTATTATAGAGAGGTGGGAAAGTGTGGGATTTGTGCTAGTAGGTGTGAGAATGATTCTTAGCACTATTGAGAGGTGTGAAAGTGTGGAAATTGTACTGGTAGGTGTGAAAAAGTGTCATCGCTATTGATGGGTGTGGAAGTGACTTTTGTGAGGTGTGGAAGTGACTGCTGTTCATACAAATCTGCTGGGATTCATGTACCTCACAGGGTGTTTGTCGGAGACAAATCATGCTGAAGTTCATGTACCTCACAGGGTGTTTGTGGGAAACAAATCAGGCTGAAATTCATGTACCTCACAGGGTGTTTGTGGGAAACAAATCAGGCTGAAATTCATGTACCTCACAGGGCGTTTGTCTGGGACAAATCAGGTTGAGATTCATGTACCTCACAGGGTGTTTGTCTGAGACAAATACTGCTGAAGTTTATGTACCTCACAGGGTGTTTGTCTGAGACAAATCTCGTTGAGATTCATGTACCACAAAGGGTGTTTGTTTGAGACAAATCCTGCTGAGATTCATGTACCTCACAGGGTGTTTGTCTGAGACAACTCCTGCTGAGATTCATGTACCTCACAGGGTGTTTGTCTGAGACCAATCCTGCTAGGATTCATGTACCTCACAGGGTGTTTGTCTGAGACCAATCCATCTAAGATTCATGTACCTCACAGGGTGTCTGTCTGAGACAAATCCTGCTGAGATTCACGTACCTCACATCGTGTTTGTCTGAGACCAATCCTGCTGAGATTCATGTACCTCAAAGGGTGTTTGTCTGAGACAAATACTGCTGAGATTCATGTACCTCACAGGGTGTTTGTCTGAGACAAGTCCTGCTGAGATTCATGTACCTCACAGGGTGTCTGTCTGAGACAAATCCTGCTGAGATTTATGTACCTCACAGGGTGTTTGTCTGAGACAAATCCTGCCCAGATCCATGTACCTCACAGGGTGTTTGTCTGAGACAAATCACGCTGAGATTCTGTACTGGAACACAATCTCTTTGTCTCAATTGTAGGGTTCCATTTCCCTGAGACAAGTCTTTCCCCTTCAATTTTTGGCGACATTTACACCTAAAAAGAAACAGAATCTCATGAGAATTTGAACCCTATGAGGTACATGAGTCCCAGTGTGAATTCCACTCTAAAGGCCCATTTCCATTGGTCTATGAAAAAGGTGTAAATTCTTTGTAGCCTATTTTCATTGGCCATCACCATATATATATATATATATATATATATATATATATATATATATATATATATATATATATATATTTATATATATACAGTAAGGAACACCCGACGGACCTTAGCACTGCCGACAAAAAATGGAAATAAGCTATTAAGAGAACTCACAAAATCGACCCCCTTTTCGTCGGCCAATGGAAACAGCCCTCCACACAGGTGTGAATCCGTGGCTGTGACAGGGAGACACCATTAATCACATATACCTTTCTGCGGCGGAACACTGCCATGTATCGTTATGAATATGATATCGCCAGCGGCGGAATTCCAGTCGTTATCTCCTCACTGATTAACGAGCAACAGCGCCCCGCAGCGGGCTGAGTCGGCACTATCCAGGGGCCAATAAATCAACGTGGACTATTTAGTATTTACTGCACATGACTTCTATGTCAGCGGAATTTTTTATCTGTGGGTTTAATATTTTGCTGAGAGTGGGAATTGGCTGTATCTAAAGTCTGCGGCTTTTAAATTTCAAGTATATTTGGAGTTGGTTGTACGTCAGATAATTATCTGTGGTTTTTATATTTTGCTGACAGGGAAAATTGGTTGTATCTGAAGTCTTTTGCTGTGGCTTTTTAAATTTCATGTACACTGAGAGTCAGTTGTTTGTTAAATAATTATATGTGGCTTTTATATTTTGCTGACACGGAAAATTGGTTGTATGTGATAATTTTATCTACTGCTTTTACATTTCATGGAAAGTGAAAGTTGGTCTGTGAATTGTTTTGCTGCTTTTTTTTCTCTAGTTACAGTGAGAGTTTATTGTATGTGATTTTTCTATCTGCTACTTTACTTATTGCAGTTAGTGATGGTTGTATCTGAGATTTGTTTTAATTGCTATCTACGGTTTCCACCTACAGTAAAAGTTGATTTTATGTGAAATCTTCATCTGTCATATTTTGCTGACAGTGACACTGAGTATTTGTTTTATTTGAAACTTTTATCTGTGGCTTCTAAATCATGCATACACTAAGAGTTGATTCTATGAGAAACCTTTCTTGGCGGATTTAAATTTCGCTGACACTGAGAATTGGTTGTATGTGAAATCTCTATCTGTGGATGTATATGTATGTATGCAAAATTTTTATCTGCGGATTTATATTTCGCTGACACTGAGAGTTGATTGTATGTGAAATCTTTAAATGCGGATTTATATTTCCCTGACACTGATTATTGCATGGATGTGAAATCTTTAAATGCAGATTTATATTTTGCTGACACTTAGAATTGGTTGTATGTGAAATCTCTATTTCTGGATGTATATTTCGCTGACACTGAGAATTGATTGTATGTGAAATCTTTAAATGCGGATTTATATTTCGCTGTCACTGAGAATTGGTTGTATGTGAAATTTTTATCTGCGGATTTATATTTCGCTGACACTGAGAATTGGTTGTATGCGAAATCTTTAAATGCGGATTTATATTTCGCTGACACTGAGAGTTGGTTGTATGTGAAATCTTTAAATGCGGATTTATATTTCGCTGACACTGAGGTTGGTTGTATGTCTGGGGCGGGGTAAGGGGTGGCGCCAGTAGGTACAGAGGTCGCTCGTCGGCCGGTCATTGAACTCGAGGGACGTGGCCGGGAATACTAATCAGACTGACGACCGATATCGGGTGAAACCCTCCGACGTCTGCCGTCCTTCGTGTTTCCAGAATACATGCAATTCTAATGAGAGGAGCGACAGAAAACTAATGTTTCTTTAAATGATAAATCTTCAGTCTTTTATTTAGTATACTTTGTAACTTTCAGTGGTCTGTTGGTTTTTTTAGATGCCTATATAAGAGACAGTGTTACATAATTTGTAATGTTTTACTTGTTACTTAGAACACAAGTTATTATTTTATACCTGTGGCTGTATGAACTACGTATACTGTCCGCTCCTACCCATGGCGTATTTATGCCCGTACGTCACACTGTATTTGATCACGTGACTAGATAAAATATCGCCATTTTTAGGTATATAATAATACGAAAACAGGCTGGCTGTCTTCGTTCATCAAAATACTTGGTAAAATCATTATCTCATACATCCCTCTGCCTACGGCATCGGGATGTATGTGATCACTAATTTCACCGCGTATTTTTGACGTACGAAGACAGTAAGCCAGTTTCCGTATATTATAGGAAAAAGGAAAAGTAGAAGATGAAAGAAAGTTTTGTTTAGTCACTTTGTATCAGTAATTCCTATATACGACGAACGCTTTATAGTTACATACCACTGCAGGGGTGTAGTAACTTGCGTTTAGTGCCCAAGGCTGACGTTTACTACCCGAGTTTGAAGATGACTACCTGAAGTTGACACGTGACCAAAAGCTACGATCGGTAAATTTTAAAATGGCGGATATTACCGATTCAGGCCTTTCAAGATGAAGGCCAAGGCCTCGGGCAGAAATTCCTCCCAACCTTACTTCGTAACTTTGACTTTCCTTCACCAGAACATAGTTTTCCTCTATTATTTACCAGGTCAGCAGTCATTGTGTCCTGAGGTCTCTGAGGCTATCACATATCTTACAAGTATAAAGCCCGGCACCCACTGCTTGCGACATGGCTCCGACTTTGCTATACGACATGGCCATGGATCAATATACTTGCATCATATCCTTCCCATAATATTGACAAATTCGGTTTTATAAATATAATAAGTTTGTTTTTATTTACCCTGGAGTATGGCTTAGGGTTAAGAAATAACCCCATCTTCCAGCCACTCCGGCCGAACAGATTCAACTTGCTATCAAGTGCCTGGGAAATAGGCTTACATGTGTCGGAAAGAAACGTGAAATCACACAGACCAAAGACGAAATGTCTCCATGTTGAAATTATTGTGGCGGTATGAATCTAGCCGTAAAAGGTTAGAAATCGTCTAGTGGAAAATGTGTGGCGACTATACATCATCTGATTACATCGGATCATGTCTTATTCCACCATGGCGACTATATAAACATGGCGGCTTCGCGACCAACGAGTAAGGCCTGGCGTCCACCTACTACAATAGAAATTTAGACCTACCGATATGGCACCGATACAAAAAACAAATATCGGAGACATATCGGGAAGGTACAAAATCGTAGACATATGTCTAGACATGCCAATCCACCACGCATTGTATGGGGTTTTTATCGGTGTCTAATCGCAGAAACATGGTCAACTGCCCCGATATTAGGTGACCTTCTGACGCGATTTTGATTTTTTATCGGGAGGTGCATCGTAGACCGTATCGGAGTCATATCGTAGTAGATGGACGCCGGGCCTTAGTGACTGTAGGTATAGTCCGGGCTCTGGGCGTTAATTTATTCATCTTTCCTCTTCAGAACTTGGCCGTGATTGGTCCAGACGACAAAAAAAAAAAAGTCCTTTGAAAAAGGTGGAACTCTCACTCTCCAAAAAGAAGAGAGCCTCATATTTCATTTTTCCAACCCCCAACAGAGGGAAAAAGCGGAGAAACTTTTTTAAGAATGACTATATAGTTTTGGTCCAAATCTGCATCAATGGCCACGACTTTTTACTTAACCCTTCTTTACCCACGACTTTCTAGTGGGAAATAGATACATTTACCTGTAGTTTATGCTGGGTTAACCCCCTAGAGTCACTTTATCGATATGCAATGGGTTTGAGGATCTACCGGTGGTTTTGAAATCTATATACAATGGTTATAGCATCTGACAGGTTTTTAACCAATGGGTAGTGGTTTATGGAGTCCCTACACATTTTCATGGGGACTATTTATTAGCCTGGAAGCCTGGCCTATGTGCTCATTCCCAATAAAGGCCAGGTAAGGCCTGCCATTTTTGTGTGCATTATGGGTAGCGACTCCATTTCTCCAGTGCATTGCGGGATTTCGCCACCTTGGCACTCTCCTAGCAGAGATCCTGTGCTCTACTTCCGCGACAGATCTGCTAGGAGAATACCACCTTGGCAGACCTAAACTGTATAGCCAAAAGAGCTGGCGTGACTGTCAGTTCAAGGTCGTTCTCTAGTATAACGTAGGAAGGCGTTACCTGTCCCATATTTCATTTGGGCAGGGAACCAGTCTAACTTTGAACATGATGGATAATAAAACACCACCCCAGCAGAAGCATGCACGCGACTACCATGGCAGCATCGGCGCCGGGACTATAACTGAGATACCGTGCTGTAAGACGACCGCATCACACACGTATACGTGCATCAATCCGCGCACAACAATTGAGTCCATTTATATAACCACCCCGTCGATAATGATAAATAGTCCCCCCTCCTCCCAACGTTCTCTTTGATCTTCACCGACGTTGCCGATCCGCTCCACTGAACCGTGCAGTTTTAGCAAAGTGATGGGGGTCAAAGGTCGGAGCCTCCCATTGGCTGAAATGGACAGGAAGCGGAAGTGCGGCATCAGACTTCCCATAGGGGGCGCTGCATTGAATAGCGCCCCCTATGCGGGACAGGCCTTTGCAGGGGCTTCTTTTGTTGCGTTTTTTTTGGTTCTCGGATGCTTTTTTTGTGTGTGTGGTTTTTTTGGTCTTCTTTTCTCTTGAGACAAGACTGACATTCTTTTAGGAGGCTGTCGTCTGGCTGTGTATTAAATGAAGACATCCAGTGGAGTATAAATCCTGGGATGGCAGATTTTATCAACGATCTGTCCCTGTTAACTCAATCAGTCCTGAACACTTGTAAACAGTTCTTTTTATTTATTTTTTATTATTTAGTTTATTACCCTTTTTCCTACACAAAGTATGTTTCCATTGACCTATGGAAACGGGGCTTTACACATTTGAATCCTATGTGATATTTACTCGGCTGTCACCTTGTTCATATCACACTGCATTAAACTTGTAGGGAAAAATGGTTCCTTCTTTAGTGCTATGGAGAGATATGTGGTATGTGTGGCTAAATGGAATCTGTTCCCAGTTGTTTTGTGTGGGAAATAGTCATTCTTTTAGTGTGTACAGGGGTGAGATAAATGCAGAAAGCAACTCATTTTGGTCAAAGCCATTGTTCTGCAATTCCTTTGAACGCTACGTGATATTCACTCTACTGTCGCCTCATTCATATCACCCCGCATCAAACTCAAGAAAAACGACAACTTTGACCAAAACTTGTCGGTCTCTTCTTTACTATCAGGTCAGGAGTATGTTTCTGTTGACCTATGGAAACGGGCCTTTATCCTACCCCTAATAAAAAAACTCCATAGGCTTAACATTGGGTCACTGTATTCGGTCTGGAGTTCAGAAAAATGAAAAATATTGCTCTAGTGGGATACACTTGACAAATGACATCATTTGTTAATGTAGAAGTTATTTAGACAGGCAGGGTAGGATAAATTCTAAACCAAACTCGAGTTAGTCATGTTATTGTTCATCGCACTTCGGCAAGATCGCGTATTACTGCTCTCGGCTTTACCTCGCGCAGTAATATCGCGATCTTGCCGTCGTGCGATAAACAACAACATGACTAACTCTTGTTTGGTTTCTCCATATTATACATATACGAGACCTGTTGTTTATCCTGCAGTCTTCCTGTGCGTGTGACCCCCTCCTGTGTAAACACCCGCCCACACACACCCCTCCACTACTCCCGTAGACACCACACACACAGGAGCCCGGTAATGGCGGGTGTCAGACAAACACTGTGATCCTTCATCCTTGTTGTTGTGTATCCTTGGGCCTGCCACAGTGCAGATCGATATCTGCGGCGCATCGTCATTGAGAAGTGCTGACAGGGTGGAGACAGATGGGCAAAGATGCGGGTGGGCAGACAGGCAGGTGGGATGGCCGGTAGGTGGGCAGACAGGTGAGCAGGCAGGGTGGATCGGGAGACAGATGGGCAAAGAGGCGGGTGGGCAGACCGGCAGATGGGATGGCCGGTAGGTGGGCAGACAGGTGAGCAGGCAGGGTGGATCGGGAGACAGATGGGCAAAGAGGCGGGTGGGCAGACGGGCAGGTGGGCAGGTAGGTGGGCAGACAGGTAAGCAGGCAGGGTGGATCGGGAGACAGATGGGCAAAGAGGCGGGTGGGCAGACCGGCAGATGGGATGGCCGGTAGGTGGGCAGACAGGTGAGCAGGCAGGGTGGATCGGGAGACAGATGGGCAAAGAGGCGGGTGGGCAGGTAGGTGGGCAGACAGGTAAGCAGGCAGGCTGGTAGGCATTGAGAAGTGCTGACAGGGTGGAGACAGATGGGCAAAGAGGCGGGTGGGCAGGTAGGTGGGCAGACAGGTAAGCAAGCAGGCTGGTAGGCATTGAGAAGTGCTGACAGGGTGGAGACAGATGGGCAAAGAGGCGGGTGGGCAGGTAGGTGGGCAGACAGGTAAGCAAGCAGGCTGGTAGGCATTGAGAAGTGCTGACAGGGTGGAGACAGATGGGCAAAGAGGTGGGTGGGCAGGCCGGTAGGTACAGGCAGGCTGGAAGGTAGGCAGGGTGGTAGGTGGGCAGACAGGTAAGCAGGCAGGCTGGTAGGCATTGAGAAGTGCTGACAGGGTGGACTGGTAGGTGGGATGGTCAGTAGGTGGGCAGGCAAACAGGTAGGTTGGCATGCCAGGTAGACAGGTGGGCAGGCCGGCAGGTGGGCAGGCCAATAGGCAAGCAGGCCGACAGTTGAATAGTCTGGTAGGTAGGCAGGTTGGCCGGTGGGCAGGTGGGCAGGTGGGCAGGCTGGTAGGTGGGCATCATGGTAGATGGGCAGATAGGTAGGTGGGCAGATAGGTAGGTGGGCAGATAGGTAGGTGGGCATACAGGTAGCTGGGCATCCAGGTAGGTGGGCATACAGGTAGGTGGCCATCCAGGTAGATGGGTAGACAGGTAGGTGAGTAGACAGGTAGGTGGGCAGGCAGGTAGCTGGGCAGATATGTAGGTAGGCAGATAGGTAGGTGGGCAGACAGATAGGTGGGCAGACAGGTAGCTGGGCAGATATGTAGGTGGGCAGATAGGTAGCTGGGCAGACAGGTAGCTTCCTTTCTCATTATATTATATGTAGCTTGAGATTAGCAGATTTTTAGTGAAAAGAGATCAATGAACGTTGGAATGGGTCATAAAATGAGGAAGAAGAAAACCACTCTCTCCATAAAGGGTGCTACGTGTTGTAGTCTTTGTTTGGCAGTGTCATCTTCATATGTCTGTTTGCTTCGTGACATTGGCGAAACGGTGCATATTTAGAGTATATACGGCGTGGGTATATAGTAAAAAATACAACATTAACATGATTTTGATCTAGGTGGCTGTGTTCCCCTTGTAGTTGACACTACGCAATACTCCTCGCTATCGCTCGGATTTACCAAGTGTCAACTACGCGGAGAATACAGCCAATATAGACATGCACCCAACAGTGTTACCTTTACCTTCACGTCAAGATAGATATTTTAACCCTAGCCATGGCTTAGGGTAGTCGGCCCACAGCTATATCAATAAGTGAGTGGGAGCAGAAGTTTATATAAATGATTACAGGTATCCAGCTCCATCTTAATCTATCCTTTGATATCAATATGTACCTGTGTGCGAATGTCTACAAATACTGCCCGTTGCTAGGGGTGCAGTAATAATAATGTTCGTGCCCGCTGTGATGGTGCACCCCTCTCATAAGATCTCACACTCTCTAAGTTGTATTCTATACAAGGTTCTCACTACGCACCCCTCTCATAAGATCTCACTCTCTCTAAATGGTATTCTGTACAAGGTTCTCACTACGCACCCCTCTCATAAGATCTCACACTCTCTAAGTGGTATTCTGTACAAGGTTCTCACTACGCACCCCTCTCATAAGATCTCACACTCTCTAAGTGGTATTCTGTACAAGGTTCTCACTACGCACCCCTCTCATAAGATCTCACACTCTCTAAGTCGTATTCTGTACAAGGTTCTCACTGCGCTCTATGGGAGAAGAATTTTTAACGAACTAGGCTAAGAGCCTTGAGAATCCACTGGCACATAGTATTCCCGCTAGGTGGCATCATTGAGATTATAGGGATCTATGTTTGCATTGATGTGTGTCTTTAGCACGGGAGGCAGGTTGATGGATTCCCAAGGCTCTAAGCCTAGTTCGGTAAGAATTTTTCTCCATAGAGCTTAGTGAGAGTACAGAATACGACTTAGAGAGTGTGAGATCTTATGAGAGGGGTGCTCAACACGTGCCTAAGGATTCAGAAGAGTTGGTTGTCTCACCCTGGTATTTTTCTCCATAGGCTTAACATTAGGAACGCATACTCAACATTCGTGAAGGTAGTGTACCCAATACTCAATGGCTAATAGGGTGATTCATTTTAAAATCGCCACGTCACCAGTTGGATAAATAGACAATAAACGATGATTTTGTGGAAAGGCTGATGTGTAGTAATATACGAGCGCTAGGTTACAAAGCAATCTCTCGACAAAATCATCGTTTGTTGCATTTATTATCCATCTTTTTGAATAAATTAAACACAGTAATTGCCATCTAGAAGAGTATAACAATAGACCATTTCTTTGCTCTATAGCACAAAGGAACTATTTTTCGATATACCATGGCTTTGAGGCTGTATACCATAGATTTGAATCCGTATACACAGTTATGGTCTCTGACAGGAGCAAATAGTATGTTCATCATTGAAGAATGAGTATGCAATTATAAATGAATAACAATTCAAAGGTTTGGTTTACATTAGGCAATGGATAGTTTTCTATAACCCAGTTGCACACAGTAGACTTACAATTCCTGCAACTGCCTCAGATCTTGGACAAAAAAATCATCAGTCGGTCAATGAAGTATTTTGGTCTTGAGTGATTTTTGGTCATGGTCAGCTAGGCATGCCTCTAAGAGACTGTGACACTGGCTCCCTGCTCCATTCTCACTATCACAGTGAATAGAGTGCAGATAGTGAAGGAATAGTTTTCTGGAAGCACACTAGAAGTTCAATGTGATCAATCTTACCCTTAAGCCATGTACATACATAGCCATGCAAGCACACTCTAAAAAAAGAGTAAATTTGTGTTGATGCCAGGCGAATGACTATATCTGACTCTGGTTTTTACCCTAACATCTCGGTATCTGAAACTCCAACTTGAAAATGCTAGGGCCTTTTATATGTAAAAATAATTACCATCCCTGCCAATAAAATATGCAGCCCCTTCATTAGATACAGACCTTCATGCTGTATTTTGCCTGTTTGTATTCTTTATACATTCAAGTATGAAGCCACTACCCCACTGTATGATACACCAGATATGTTACTTGTCAGAAGCATTAAAATACTGATCATAATATGAATTAAAGTCTATGAATAAATAATGGAAATGAAGGCTGCTTAAACAAAAAAAGGCAGCTAGGAAAGATACTATGGAGAAACCAAACAAGAGTTAGTCATGTTGTTGTTTATCGCACGACGGCAAGATCGCGATATTACTGCGCGAGGCAAAGCCGAGAGCAGTAATACGCGATCTTGCCGGAGTGCGATGAACAATAACATGACTAACTCGAGTTTGGTTTAGAATTTATCCTACCCCGCCCGTCTAAATTTTTCATTTTTCTGAACTCCAGACCGAATACAGTGACCCAATGTTAAGCCTATGGTGTTTTTTTATTAGGGGTAGGATAAAATTGGGGTCGACTAGGATGAGGTGGTGTAGAAGAAAGAAGGTGTTGCAGGGTTAAGGAGAAGGGTTATTATCGCAGCAGAAAGTGGGTGATTACAGGAACAGAGGTATATTCTGTCAGAAGTTAAAGGGGCAGGGAGTGTGACGCTAAGGTGGCGCAGGTGTGGGAGCAGGTGTACAGGGTACTGGCAGGTGTACAGGTTACTGGCAGGTGTACAGGGTACTGGCAGGTGTACAGGGTACTGGCAGGTGTACAGGTTACTGGCAGGTGTACAGGGTACTGGCAGGTGTACAGGGTACTGGCAGGTGTACAGGTTACTGGCAGGTGTACAGGGTACTGGCAGGTGTACAGGGTACTGGCAGGTGTACAGGGTACTGGCAGGTGTACAGGTTACTGGCAGGTGTACAGGATACTGGCAGGTGTACAGGGTACTGGCAGGTGTACAGGGTACTGGCAGGTGTACAGGGTACTGGCAGGTGTACAGGGTATTGGCAGGTGTACAGGGTACTGGCAGGTGTACAGGGTACTGGCAGCTGTACAGGGTATTGGCAGGTGTACAGGGTACTGGCAGGTGTACAGGGTACTGGCAGGTGTACAGGGTATTGGCAGGTGTACAGGGTACTGGCAGGTGTACAGGATATTGGCAGGTGTACAGGGTATTGGCAGGTGGCCAGGGTACTGGCAGGTGTACAGGGTACTGGCAGGTGGCCAGGGTACTGGCAGGTGTACAGGGTATTGGCAGGTGTACAGGGTACTGGCAGGTGTACAGGGTATTGGCAGGTGTACAGGGTATTGGCAGGTGTACAGGGTACTGGCAGGTGGCCAGGGTACTGGCAGGTGTACAGGGTATTGGCAGGTGTACAGGATACTGGCAGGTGTACAGGGTATTGGCAGGTGTACAGGGTATTGGCAGGTGTACAGGGTACTGGCAGGTGTACAGGGTACTGGCAGGTGTACAGGATACTGGCAGGTAAGACGGTGTGTACGTGGCACCTGGAGAGGGGGGAGAGACACAGCGGGCGGGGGGCCAGGAGGGTACGGGGTCAGGGCAGTGCCCAGTCGATAGGAACCCCGTGAGCTGTCACCCAATACCCCACTCCCTAACCCATCCATTCCCTCACCCCATCCCCCACACTATGATATATTGGAAGGATATTGTGTCGCTCTATGTATATAATGTTCCACTATCTACAACAGGTTGGTATAAAAACACTATACTGTCAACTATCTACCTATATACAATTGAAGATTGTTATTGACAAAATCTCCTGATTGTGATTTATTACTAGACGAGCCATCAATTACCTAACTTGATATAAAGCGGTTTTTCATTGCACATCAATCATCTCATTTTCCGACTGAAGATTTAAAGTAACAGAGGCAAATGTGGAATTGAATGTATATACATCACTATGTGAATACGATATGAGATGATTCTACCACAAGAGGGCCCGGATGGAAGAACGGCAGTGTTGCCGAATCCGGTGACAACAGAATGTAAAGTGCATTTTCCCTAATAAAAAATGTAAAAAAAAAAAAAAAATCTATCACACAGCACCTCGTTTAGGAAGCCCTCACCCAACTCCTCGCTCTCCCAGCAGAGATCCGGCGCTCTACTTTCTGTGGCCGCTTATGTCTCTGCCCAAACCTGCCTGTTTGGGCCAAAATCAGGCTCTTACGCCAGTTTTTAAAATCTCCTAAATTCTGAGGACTTTTGGGGGTATTTTTTTATGTTCTACTTGTAAATAGAGATGAACATATTCATATGGTTATTAAAATACTCTCATTTCTGTTTTTGATAATATCAAACCAGACAGTCTCTGGGGTTACTTTCTATAGTGGAAAGCACCTCATGTGTTGCAGGGCTTTGTTTTATCAACAATCTACTCCTCTGGAAGGGGCAATTTAATCAACTGTGAATTCCCATTATAAATTGTTTTAAGTATGAAAAAGAAACAACCAGATTGTCTGTGAAGCTCCTTTAACAATTCCCATATTTCCATACTTATGACATGTGAGTTGTTTGACTTGTATAACATTTGAAAGTTGCCTTGTTTTGAATCTGAAATATTCGCTGGTCTCCCCTATCTCTAGTGGATACCCAGGGAACAGGCTTTTGGTTGGGGCAGAGATTAAGTCAGCGCTAGTGCCACGAAAGATCGGGGGGGGGGGGGAGAGTGTACCCCACTCCTATCCCCCCCCCCCAATCCACTCCCTTACCCAATCCCCCACCCTATCACCCTGCATTACATTACATTAGTCTCTACGTGTGAATCCTGCTTTAGACTAGGGGAAAGGTGTGAAGTATAACCGTCTCAGGTATATTAGTCTCTACGTGTGAATCCAACTTGACCATCGTCGATTTTTCCAATGGCATTTTTGAAGCTGTATTCACTTGGTGATTTCTGTATTGCTTCTGGTAGAGGAAGTAGAGCGCTAGATCTCTGCTAGGAGAGTGCCATTTTGATAAAGTTGAAACAACTTTGACCTTGAATGCATTACATTGGTATTAATTTAATCTTTCACAAACCGCTACTGCCTTTGGGTCCATGTACTGGTCCCCAAACTTAGATATATTCCTTTATACCTATGGCCGAACACTCTATGGTTACACCACGCTACAGTGGGTGGAATAACTTACGTTTACTACCCAAGGCTGACGTTTACTACCCAAGGCTGATGTCTAGACCAAAAAGAGAGCTACTCGTTTTAGTCAAAACCGTTGTTCTCCAACTCGTTTGAATGCTACGTGATATTCACTCGGCTGTCGCCTCATTCATATCACCCCGCATCAAACTCATGAAGAACGACAACTTTGACCAAAACTGTTGGTCTCTTCTTTACTATCAGGTCAGGAGTATGTTTCCGTTGACCTATTTTTTTTTTCTTTTTAAAGATTTTTATTCAGACGAAAAAGAGTTCACATCTAGATGTTGTGATCTTCCACTTTGATCCGTCGTATAAAGCACAATACAGATGGACAGTCGTTTTACAGTAGTACAATGGACAAAAATACAGCATTACAGACAAACATGTGTGCAATCTGTTCTGTAAGAGTTCAATTTCTCTATTAGACGTCACGGTGCACTAAGCTACTCGGTTCCCTAATGAGGGGGGGGGGTTATACCAAACTCTATCAATCTTGTATAACTTTTACCGCAACAGGGGAGTATAAGGAGACTTTGCACAACAAACATAGGGTGAACAAGACAAAACGGAGGGGACACACAAAACTGAGGGGACACTTTAAGAGGAAAATGGCCTAACTAAGTACATCGAAAAAAAAAAAAAAAAAAAAAAAGGGGAAACAGATAAATCATGGAAAGGAGAAATTATGTGACAGTTGGAGAGAAGACCCACTGTTTACCTTAATAACACAGGGAAATTAATGTCATCAATTGGGATAGACTTCAGTTTGGACTAAAAGACATTTCGTTCCTGGATCGATTGTATACTCTTGTCTATGGCGTCCCATAGCTGTATACCATAGTATAAGGGCGATCTCTTATAGAGAAATGGGCCTCTATATACATGTACGAGACCTGTTGTTTATCCCAATCAGATTGTCTCTTACAAAATCATATGAAAAGCGAAGTGGGGGAAAAACATAGAGTGCCAAATTATTCTATAAGGTTGGATCTGGCTTCGCTTTTGATGGTGGGTAAGCAAATAATGTTATTAAACTACATTTGAAAGCATAGAGGAATAAGGAATCCAAGTTTCCCTCTATTCCTTTTGTATAAAAGATGTACCACTTTGAATATTGATAGACGTTCTCCACTGCTGAAAGGTAAAGATGACAATGGGGGACATTGCGATGGGCTGCCATAGAAATGTTATAATGGATTGGCCATTGAAAATAACCAACTTCTGAAGTTAAAAGGACCCAGGAACATTAAGTTTGGTGAGAATTGAATACTGCCTTTTAATCATATCAAACAACCAACAATACAAGTACAGCACTAAGAGAAAACTAGTCAAGCTTGCATTATGACTGAGACTGGGCAGTAATGGCATTGGCTTTGAGGAATTGGATACGTTGGATGAATAAATGATACAAACTCCCACAGAGAGTTTTGTGTTTTTCTAACTCAGAAAGTTTCAGGTTTCTATTGAGAGAACTTTGAAAAAGAAAATCTTCAGAGTCATTGATGACAACTTTTGCGTCGGATTACCATGACACAACAACTGGCAAAAAAAGATGGATTTATTTTGTCAAAAAGGACTGCACATAATGCATGTCTGTGAATATTTTCATTAGGTTTATCTTGTGTCATACCTTTTCGGAATATAGCAGTAATGAGCTAATGGATCCTAGACTCAGGTGGTTGCAGAAATGGCGAGTAGACTGGGTTCAAATAGGTTACAGAAAACTATCCATAGACTGAATAAAACCCAAACCTATCATTCTTATTCATTTATAATTGCACGCTCATTTATCAATGATGAACATTCTATTTGCTCCTAGTAAAACTCGTTGTCTTCATGGTGATTTCGTTATTTGAGATGACCAGCAATTATGTCTGCCATTCTTACAAGACGATCATGGATAGGTAGTTATATAAACATGGTCGGTATTCACTACATGCAACAATCATAACATAGTTCTCCTTTTATTATTAAACTCGGAGAACCTAAAATATCCTATTCTATTGTTATCAAGAGTACAGCTACCACGATACGATTATTTTAATGTGAAGTGTGCTGAATAACATTTATCTATTTATCAAATTTCGTTTCTGGCTTCAACTTAATTTTAGGCCACATATATTTTCTTCTGTGGCCTAAAATCAATTTTAAGCCATAGCAATTTAAAAGAAAATATAATGAGACAATGCTAGCTCGTTATTCGTGGATATGATATAGAGGAAACCTATGAAAATTTAGGGTCAGAGCTCGTATCAGAGCTCCCACAGTTTGAGTTGTGTAGTAATTCACAAGGCAAAGCCGCGTGAATTACGTAGCGATTCAAACGAGATGGGATCGAGCTCTAACCGTACACTTGAAGAGGTTTCTGAATTTATCTCACCCTTCACATTGACTAATGGGCTAACATTTGTGACATATCCCCCATTGGATATTTTTTCCTAAATAATCCATGGACTTTGGATACTTTTTTTTAAAGGTTTTTATTTATACTGGAGTAAAAAGAGCTTGGTATTACAATGCCTATCCTCCGCTGGCTCCAGTCAAAAGGTCCTATATTTGCCCTGTGTCCAGATTATGGACTTACATGGCGTTCAAAACAGTTCTATATCTGATTTACATTCAAAAATATTCGCATTTCGAGTAAACATGTACACGTGAGAAAATACTATCAAATCCAACGCAAGTTTAACACAACACTAATTTTACCCATTAATATTAAGTGTAATTTAATAGTCCAATTTCCGAGTTCCCAATGTCAAGCCTATGGTGAAAAATATACCAGTGGTGAAATATAGAGACATATTTATAACATATACAGGCGAGGCTGTGTGATGGTACTGTGTTGCCAGTCCTGTTCCATATTTACACAGTTTGATGGTAAACTTCCATGTGGTATTTACTTTGACATCAGGTGACTATATCACCACGGTTAGTGTGAACCCCACGTCCAACAAATCATTCCACATTTGACAAACTTTCACTGGGTAAATATTTGTACTTGTCTGGCAAACATTGATGCAGTGTATCACTCTCTCAGTCTCCAACAAGGTTATATCTAGGGTGTATATGGACCATTTTCAGTTAGATAATTGTGTTGTAATATAATCATTATGTTGTTCATGCTCTACACCCAAGCAATGAGATAACATTACATGAAACAGATATAACTGTACTTCTACATGCAAATGTGCATAACACATTTAGTCCAGTCAAAATAAGCAAAAAAAGGGCCAAACCGGCCACAAAAAGCAATAGATTCAATTCCAGTGGCAATCACCTGAGAATACCTTACTTATTACCAGAATGGAAATCGAAATTAATCCAAGTAGTGGAAGTAGGTCAAATTAGCAAAAATCCAATATGGCCACCCCTAATATATGAAACTCCATAATTCTGTTTTGAATTGAGGTAGAAACATGATTTAAAATGCTCAACATATGTTTTCTGGGATGAATATTTTGTTTAGTTTCTTTAACGATTAACCTCTTATGTATAAAACAATTTTAAAGCGATTTTACAGCTATTTTCAGTATTATTTCAACATAACCATTGTGAAATCACAACATAATTTTTTGATGATATGAATCAATGTATTGTTTTTGATAATTTCAGAAAATATTATTAAAATCTTTGCCTAACTTCTTTAAAAAATGGCAAATATACTTAAAATACCAAGAAGGATGCCCCAAGTCCTGAATCATAGCATACTAGTCCTGGGAAGGCATCCAAGCATCATGACATAGCAAATGGGTTAAAATACAGGAGGGTCTGCATCACTGTTTTCTTTGTAAGAACCATAATCATTGAATGTTATTTTCAGTTATTGTAACACAAAAAAAGGAAACAAAGTTTTTGGTTGCAGTTTTCTCTCAATTCAGAAGAAAAATTGAAACCAATTAATCCCTTGCAGATATGATTATCTCTAATAGTACAACTTATATTTTGGATTGTCCTCTTGCTTCTGAAAAATCAAAGTGTTGGCATTGTTTTTGTGGCATCACCATGAAAATCATTGGATACAAAGCAGCCATATTGGACATTTCATTGTTCCACCTGTTAACTAGAAAGATAGGACTTCCCTGGTGTGATATATATGTGTTTCTCAGCTAGGAAAACAGCTGTTTAGCTTTTTTAAACATCTTCTTAAAACTTAAATTAGGGTATTTCGTAGAACTCAAGCAGCCATATTCGATTTACACTGATGTACTCTATTTTTAGGTCTTCTCTCGTTATTTATATGAATTCCCCACCCCAGAAAACATTTGTTTATCATTTTAAATCATGTTTATATCTTTATTCAAGCCCAAATTATGGTATTTCATAGAATTCAGCAACCATATTGAATTTATGCTAAATTCTTCAAGAGATTTGGTTTCACTTGTGATTTGTATGGATTGCCCACCCCAGAAAACATATATTGAGCATTTTAAATCATGTTTCTATCTCAATTCAAACCAGAATTATTGAGTTTCATATATTTGGGGTGGCCATATTGGATTTATGCTAATTTGACTACTTCCACTACTTGGATTAATTTCGATTTTCATTCTGGTAATATGTAAGGTATTCTGAGATGAATGGCACTGGAATTAAATCTTTTTGTGGCCGGTCAAACCTTATTTTGACTGGACTAATTGATTGATGTAAAATATTGCCCTTTCTGTTCCATTGTTGCTTGAGTGTATATTTAGTAGTATATAGTGGATCTAGTGGTAGACTGCAATACAATACTGTATGCAAAACTTTTCCAAATAAAAAAAAATTGGGTTCCTCAAAAAGGATGATGGTGGTGTCAATGACTGCACAAATATGGAGCACAAATCTAAAGAATGATTTTTACACACTTTTAAATGTTTGAAAAGAATACTTAAGAATGCTCAAGTTACTTAGTCTTGGGCAGAAATGATATTATGCTAAGCTTTTTTCTTTGTTGGAAAGAGGACAACTGAGATCAGAATATTTAAGTTATATAATCCCAAACAGAAACACTTGTCAATGATCAAAAATATATTTATGCTAATTTTTCTCATTGTTTGGAGGAATAATTGCGAGAATTCAACTTATCTAAGATGAAGACTGTGGACCCACTATCCAAGAAATACCCAATGTGTTGTCTTCTTTGGTTTTCCCATTTTTTATTTGTATAAAACTTGTGATACAGTTTGTCAGTTTTGGTTGGCTCACGATACTTGCGTCCTAATCGGCGAATACTGGAGAACTCGACCCGTAAAGAACTTCGACCCATAACGAACTCGACCCGTTTTAATCCTTCTTAACTCAAGTATCTTATAACTATATTTAGTTGTAAGTATGTTATCGGGGCATCAAATTTGGTCTTTTTGGGGAAAGAAAAGAAACAGAAAACCCTTCCCCAAAGCCTATCACTAACCCTTCCTTTCTATATTAAAATGTATTATTCATAAGTATCTGAAACGGGTCATGTTCTCCAAGTAATTCTCCAAAATGGGTCGAGTTCTTCTGACAACTACGGGTCGAGTTCGCTTCGGGTCGAGTTCTCCTGGCAACAATGGGTCGAGTTTGTTTCGAGTCGAGTTCTCCAGTAACCGTTTCGGCACCTCAGTACCCTCATCAGGGACTATGGTGAAGTTACCTAATCCTTAGCTGATATATTGAACAACGATCATGAATATGTTTTGATTGTAAAAATCTTTCGTTTGCTCTCCCCAGTTGGTATCATCATTGGGAAAGATCTCACTACACTGTGGTCGTGATAGCGGTAGGGTTAGAGGGAAACTATGTCCTGGTGAGCAAAAGTTCAAAGTTACGAGGTAAGGCTTGGAAAAATTACTGCCCAAGGCGTCAGCCGCGGGCAGTAATTTTTCCAAGCCTTACCGAGTAACTTTGACTTCTGCTTACCGGTACTTGGTTTCCCTATTCCTATATACCTTCAAATATCGATGAAAATGCTTAATTCTTTACCTGAAACACTTCCGAAGCAAATGGCCACCCTTATAGAGTAAACACAACGGCCATTGTTTCGTCCCGCTGCTGTATTGCATCACGTGATCAGAGCGGGACGAAAACGTCAGAGCGGGACGAAAACATGAGAGCGGGACGAAAACGTCAACCTCGACACATAACTTATTTTTAATTAACCCCCCAGCAGCGGTATGTAACTCTAGTTAGTTCAATAATGTGTATATAGGATAAGTCATACTGCCTCGTTCACCTACAAAACAGTCATAAATGTGCTCATGATCATTCTTCTGCTTGTTGCAGTGTCCCAGGTCTCCAGCGGGAACAAGTCATCGTCAGAGGCGACCCCTGGTGGCAATAAAGTGGCGGCGGATCCGGGGGCAGATCGGGGAGGCGGAGGAGGAGGAGGAGTAGGTGGAGGAGGTGCCCCAAAACCCACACCCTCTAGTGATGTGATGGGCAAGACGGCCGCCTCCCCTACCCAGCAACAGTACCTGGTACGAACTGACCGCTACCTCCAACAACAACAACAACAACAACAACAACAACAACAACAACAACAACAACAACAAGATACTCACTCTCCCCCCACATCCCTACCCACGTTAGACATAGACGTACGGAGTACAAAGCTCGCCGAGACTCCGCTGGGAGAGGTGGTGTACGAGGATACTGACCCTACAACGTCTGGGGTGGTGTTCACCTCAGAGAAGACGTTGGAGATTAACGGCACGGCCTACACCATCGTAGACGAGCAGCTCCAAGCGGAGTCTCAGGACGGCGAGCTGCTCAGCCGCAGTAAGCGCGGGAAGAAGCGTAAGAAGGAGCGCTTCGTGAAGGACCCGCGGAGAGGCCAGTCCCTGGACGGGTACTCCAACGAGTACAAGATCAAACGGATGTTACTCCGCGACCAGTATTACGACAAGACGACGCGCCCCGTGAGGAACGACTCGAGCACGACCACGCTGTATGTGGGCATGTCGCTCTACCACATCCTCGACACGGTCAGTGGCTTTGTTATCTACTGTTTATACGCTCCAGTGAGCAGTAATGGTTGTCTGGTAATCCTATGATATAAGGGTTTTCAGGTTATCCTATAGGAGAACTACACTCTATGTGGACATGTCGCTCTACCACATACTCGACACAGTCAGTGGCTCTGTTATCTACTGTTTGATATGCTCCAGTGAGCAGCTATGGTATTCAGATTATCCTATAATATAAGGGTTTTCAGGTTATCCTATAGTATAAGGGTTTTCAGGTTATCCTATAGGAGAACCACGCTGTATGTGGGCATGTCGCTCTACCACATCCTCGACATGGTCAGCCTCAGGTTATTCTATATGTAAGGGTTTTCAAGTTATTCTATATATAAGGGTTTTCAGGTTATCCTATAGTATAACGGTATTTAGGTTATCCTATAGTGTAAGGGTTTTTAGGTTATCCTATAATATAAGAGTTTTCAGGTTATCCTGTAGGAGAACTACACTCTATGTGGGCATGTCGCTCTACCACATTCTCGACACGGTCAGTGGCTTTGTTATGTACTGTTTATACGCTCCAGTGAGCAGTAATGGTTTACAGGTTATCCTATAGTATAAGGGTTTTCAGGTTATCCTATAATATAAGGGTTTTTCAGGTTATCTCGTAGTATAGGGGTTTTCAGGTTATCCTATAGTATAAGGGTTTTCAGGTTATCCTATAGGAGAACCACGCTCTATGTGGACATGTCGCTCTACCACATCCTCGACACGGTCAGTGGCTTTGTTATCTACTCGTTGATATGCTCCAGTGAGCAGAAAGTGTGTTCAACTATCCAATAATATAAGGGTTTTTAGGTTATCCTATAGTATAAGGGTTTACAAGTTATCCTATAGTATAAGGGTTTTCAGGTTATCCTACAGTATAAGGGTTTTTAGGTTATCCTACAGTATAAGGGTTTTTACCACATACTCGACACGGTCAGTGACTTTACCATTGATACGCTCCAGTGAGCAGTAAGGGTATTCAGGTTATCCTATAATATAAGAGTTTTCAGGTTATCCTATAGGAGAACTACACTGTATGTGGGCATGTCGCTCTACCACATACTCGACACGGTCAGTCACCTTGTTATCTACTGTTTATACGCTCCAGTGAGCAGTAATGGTGTTCAGGTTATCCTATAATATAAGGGTTTTCAGGTTATCCTATAGGAGAACTACACTGTATGTGGGCATGTCGCTCTACCACATCCTCGACACGGTCAGTCACCTTGTTATCTACTGTTTATACGCTCCAGTGAGCAGTAATGGTGTTCAGGTTATCCTATAATATAAGGGTTTTCAGGTTATCCTATAGGAGAACTACACTCTATGTGGACATGTCGCTCTAAGACATCCTCGACACGGTCAGTGGCTTTGTTATCTACTGTTTATACGCTCCAGTGAGCAATGAGGGTATTTAGGTTATCCTATAATGTAAGGGTTTTCAGGTTATCTCGTAGTATAGGGGTTTTCAGATTATCCTATAGGAGAACTACACTGTATGTGGGCATGTCGCTCTACCACATACTGGACATGGTCAGTGGCTTTTTTATCTACTGTTTACATGCTCCAGTGAGCAGCTATGGTTTTCAGGTTATCATATAGGATAACGGTATTTAGGCTATCCTATGATATAAGGGTTTTCAGGTTATCCTATAGGAGAACCACGCTCTATGTGGGCATGTCGCTCTACCACATCCTCGACACGGTCAGTGGCTTTGTTATCTAGTGTTTATATGCTCCAGTGAGCAGAAAGTGTGTTCAACTATCCTATAGTATAACGGTTTTTAGGTTATCCTATAGTATAAGGGTTGTCTGGTTATCCTATAGTATAAGGGTTTTCAGGTTATCCTATAGTATAACGGTATTTAGGTTATCCTATAGTATAAGGGTTTCAGGTTAGTCTATATATATATATATATATAGGGGTATTCAGGTTATCCTATAGTATAAGGGTTTTCAGGTTATTCTATATATATATATAGGGGTATTCAGGTTATCCTATAGTATAAGGGTTTCAGGTTATTCTATATATATATAGGGGTATTCAGGTTATCCTATAATGTAAGGGTTTTCAGTTTATCCTATAGGAGAACTACACTTTATGTGGGCATGTCGCTCTACCACATCCTCGACACGGTCAGTGGCTTTGTTATCTACTGTTTACACGCTCCAGTGAGCAGTAAGGGTTGTCTGATAATCCTATAATATAACGGTTTTCAGGTTATCCTATAGTATAAGGGTTGTCTGGTTATCCTATAATATAAGGGTTTTCAGGTAATCATTTAGTATAGGGGTTGTCTGGTTATCCTATAATATATGGGCTTTCAGGTTATCCTATAATGTAAGGGTTTTCAGTTTATCCTATAGGAGAACTACACTCTATGTGGACATGTCGCTCTACCACATCCTCGAAATGGTCATTCATTTTACCATTGATACGCTCCAGGGAGCAGTAAGGGTATTCAGGTTATCCTTTAAAATAAGGGTTTTCAGGTTATCCTATAGTATAAGGGTTTTCAGGTTATCGTATGGGAGAACGGCGCTGTATGTGGGCATGTCGCTCTACCACATACTCGACACGGTCAGTCACTTTGTTATTTATTTTTTATATGCTCCCGTGAGCAGCAAGGGTTGTCCGGTTATCCTATAGTGTAAGGGTTTTCAGGTTATCCTATAGTATAAGGGTTTTCAGGTTATCCTATAGTATAAGGGTTTTCAGGTTATCCTATAGGAGAACTACGCTCTATGTGGACATGTCGCTCTACCACATCCTTGACACGGTCAGTCACTTTGTTATCTACTGTTTAATACACTCCAGTGAGCAGTAAGGGTTTTCAGGTTATCCTATAATATAAGGGTTTTCAAGTTATCGTATGGGAGAACTACACTTTATGTGGGCATGTTGCTCTACCACATACTCGACATGGTCAGTCACTTTGTAATCTACTTTTTATACACTCCATTGAGCAGTAAGGGTTTTCAGGTTATCCTATAGTATAAAGGTTTTCAGCTTATCCCATAATATAAGGGTTTTCAGGTTATCGTATGGGAGAACTACACTTTATGTGGGCATGTCACTCTACCACATACTCGACATGGTCAGTCACTTTGTAATCTACTTTTTACATGCTCCAGTGAGCAACAAGGGTAAGGGTTTACAGGTTATCAAATAATATAGGGTTATGGTTTTTTAGGTTATCCTATAGGAGAACCACGCTCTATGATGGCATGTCGCTCTACCACATACTGGACATGGTCAATCACTTTGTTGTCTACTGTTTATACACTGCAGTGAGCAGTAAGGGTTTTCAGTTATCCTATAATATAAGGGTTTTCAGGTTATCCTATAGGAGAACCCCGCTTTATGCTGGCATATCGCTCTACCACATACTCAACGCGGTCAGTGACTTTATAATCTACTGTTTATACACTCCAGTGAGCAGCAAGGGTTTTCGGTTATCCTATACGGTTAGGATAATATACCACATAACATGCCACATACTTTACACAGGGATTGAATCGACTGTTGAGACACACGAGTGAGCAAGAAGGGTTATCAGTTTCTCCTTTATCATAAAGGGCCGAACCCATCGGCCTTTCAAGGCACACTTATGACGTGCACAAATCTACCGTTGACATGGTTCTATGAACGGAGATGGGTTTCTTATATCATCTATTTAACAAACTATTCTTGATCAGGTGTGAGTTGCTCAGATACTGTGCATAGTTTAGGGAGAGAAAGGCATTATCTGGTCTATGCTAGGGAATGACTCATTTTATCATGCCTCAAGGCATTATCCAGTCTATGCTGGGGAATAATGCGAGGCATTATCTGTGTAGTGTAGGTCGAGGAAAGCATTTTCCAGTCTATGCTGGGGAATGCCTCAACACATTATCCAGTCTATTCTGGGGAATGCCTCAACACATTATCGGATCTGTGCTGGGAACAGTGCAAGGCATTATCTGTTCTATGCTGGGAATGCATCAAGGCATTGTTTGGTCTATGCAGGGGAATGCCTAAAGGCATTTTTTGGTCTATGCAGGAGAATGCCTCAAGGCATTGTCCTGTCTATGCTGCGGAATGCCTGGAGACATTATCCAGTCTATGCTTGTGAACGCCCCAAGGCATTATCCAGTTTATGCTGGGAATGCCTCAAGGCATTATCCAGTCTACACCAGAGAATGCCTCAAGTTATCATCCAGTCTATGGTGGGGAATGCCTCAAGGCATCGTTTGGTCTATGCTGGGAATGCCTCAAGGCATTGTTCGGTCTATGCTGAGGATACTACAAGGCATTGTTCGGTCTATGCTGAGGAATACTACGAGGCACTGTTTGCTCTATGCTGAGAAATGCTTCAAGGCATTATCCGTTCTGAATGGGTTACAGTTGAGTGTCCTACTCGTAAAACATGACAGGGAAGTTAAAAGTGGGACACGGCTGTGATGTAAAACGGTCACGTGGTCCAGCAGACCGTACATCACGTGACCAGTAATCGATGTGCGCTTTCAGAACTCCTGAGTGGTTTATATTATAATCAATTGCTTTTTTAAAAAAAATGGATCCGTTATATTTGCATTTTAGACCTCCTTGATAAGGTCAATAAAATAAAATTTGAGTTTCATTTCACCAAATAGGTCCACAAAATGTTACAACGATTCCAATATTTACATAATGTAAGCCACATAAACGTCTTTTGTATGTATTACTGTCAAAAGCCGTTTTTAGGTAGTTTGATTCACCAAACGAAGCTGAGTGAATTACTTTGCTGTCATACAAGGTGGAGTGCTGACCAAGTTATTTTCATCGAGTGGGCTTCTGATTTTATCTCACTCCGTATAACATCATTTATTGATGAGATACTTCACCCAATTAGCCATTGAGTATTGGGTACATTACCTTCACGGCCTTGGAGTATGGGTTCCCAACGTTCCATGAACCTTGGTACAATGGTAGAACTTGATGTACTGATCAAAATTAGAGTATGGGCCAAGTTCAATTTTTTCAAAATGGCTGTGAAATCCAATATGGCCGCCAAGGCCCTCTGAAATGAATAGTAGCTGTATTTTTCCTTGAATGGAGAGTGAAATATTCATCACTTATAATATCAGTTCATAGTCAAGCAAGCAGAAAATACAAATCTATCACTCTGATGCATTCCTAAACTGTCAGCCATCTTGAAATCCAAAATGGCCATCAAGCTGGACCCACATCGTCCCTGGGTCTTTATGGCTTACAAAAAAGGGTCTACATGTACGAGCCGAGGTTATTAAACGAGCCCCTGAACCCAGTCTTTATCCCACACCCTTCACTCACTCTCCAAACACAGCCTAGGAGGAACAGTTCCACTGACTGCTCCTCAGTTGTTACCAGGTCTTCCCCATTGCACAACATTCTCACTTAGGGGGATGTCCACCAAGCTCCCGACGCGACTTGGTGGGTGTGGGTCTTAAGCTAATGATATGGCTTTGAATAGCTCAGATATAGGTCAGGGGGTGAAGATATTCACCAGCTATTTGCTATCCCAGCGTGGACTAACGAAGCGACATCATAACATCAGTAATATTGACACTGGAGCTACGTAACAGGGTGCAGTAATGTCCTCACAGAGTACTGTGAACTACTATTGTGTGTTAATGGTAGGTGTGGTTCTGACAGTCACCCTATCCCGGTGTTTACACTGGACAACTAAATATGTTGCGAATATGTCATCAAGCCAGTAGTTGTCAGTTGGTGCCCTAACCTGGCGTTTACACTGAATATGTTGCAACTCTTGATCGTCCAGCCAGTAATTGTCAGGCGGCGGCAATGTCCACTGCAAAAGATGTCAACCCCAGAATGTACTCAAGCGTTTACACTGACGACTAAGTTTTCACAGAATCGCCACCTGTTTAGACGCCTAATTCAAGTTAGCTAGAAATAGTTGCGGGCATCAGAGTGTGTCCAATAGTCGTCAAGTGGTGTCAGATTGAATAATCTGTCATAATAACGGATCTGTAGCTGCCACACACTTGGCGTTTACATTACATAACTTCTATCATTACACTGCTAAAAAGAGGTGAAAAATGCCAGAATCGTTTAGTGTAAACGGAGGGTATGTAACATCAAAGCTCTTTGTCAGAGCTGAGATGGAATCGGTCCTGTTGTATCAGGTACCACTCTGAGGTTCACCTGTCACTTGTTCTATTTTCCTGTGTTTCTCTGCCAATAAAAACCTCAATGTATTCTGGTCCTTTCCTATAAAGTCCAATGCATATCTACCAATTCAGGGTTGAACGATTGAGTTTAAAATCGTATAGTTGTCTGTGAACTTGTCGCAGGCAAATTACTTAACCATGTCAGCCACCCAAATGGGGGGAAGTTATTTCCAATGTTCTCTTGTAGCTGACTGAATTTATCAGCATGTTGATGAACTTTTTGGGAAGTGATTTAAGAACATCGACTGACAACTCATTGGCGACAAAAGAATGTCTCAAGCGGGCTGGGGGGGGCGTCACTAATCGTTGGCTGACCCTTGCTTAGCTGCCCCACATCTACCGACTAGGGCAGAATCCGTGAGGATGCCTCGCCTGAGACAAAGTACCATTCCTTTGTTGCCAACAAAGATACATCAATGCTCAGAAATCGGTAGATGCACATTGGACTCAAGGTAAACGCCAGGATAGGGACACCGAATAATAGTACTTATTACTCACAGATTTCCATCGACTAATTTTGGGTCAGCAGTGTCAAAAGTCTGTTGGTGGTTCCTGACTGCAGATCGGTGATTGGAAATCGGCCAATGAAAAATCGGCCTATAGTGAGGAAACTGACTGGGCATTTAATGTGTGAAATGTTATGAACCCACGGACTAGTAAATACTTGCCCTGATGCCGTTAGGCGGTAGGGGCGTATTATCGCTAAATGAGTAACAATTCACAGATTAAACACCTGGTCTTCGTTACATTTGTTATACACCTTGAAACACCTTTAAATTCATAAGAATTTGTCATTAATCGCCATTTGAAGTTTAATTTCGCCATTGATAGCTGGTCCGTATAACAGTGTACGGCACAATAGGCCGTACATGATTTTCTAAGATATAGAGAGCAGAGGTCAGTAAGTATAAGAACAATGTGCACAGGTGTACAATAAGTACATGTATACCTCATTATTCACTGAGTACAAAGACTCTCAGTACAAACATATACTGTCAGGAGAAGAAAACTAACATACACATTCTCTTCGGAGAATACGGAAAAAAAGTGCCGGAAATATAGTGCGTTGGAACATCGGCGGTCATTTTCTCTTTCTTCTAAATTAAGTATTGATCATTTGCAAGCCAACGAACATGAATAAAGGAATTCAGATGTCCAGTATGACCCTAAACCTGAATGGGTTTCTGAATTCATCTCATCCTTCACATTGACTAAGGCTAACATTCGTGACAAAATCCCCCATTGGATATTCTTTCTAAATATCTAATGGGCGTTGGATACGAGTTCCCAATGTTAAGTCCATGGAGAAAAAACACCAGGGTTGAGATAAATTCATAATACATAATGAATATTTTTTACATGGTTACATCCCACATACAGCTCCTACAGTATTTCTATCATCACTCCTCGCTTTCCTTGTACAAATAATTGACTGAAGAATCTGTGATCAAAATGTGAGAACAACAGAAAAGGAGATAATTCCACACACTCTGAATCACGTAATTGAAAGAGGAGCAAATACCACGAAGACACCTAAATACATTAGTCAGGCAGCCTTACTGTAACACTGCTAAAGGCATTATGATAAAAGGAGGAATTGTATCTTGTTCTGGAGTACTAGAAATGGTGAGGAACCTAAAAACTACACTGGCATTTGAATGTCAGAGAATTCTTGTATCTCCAGCTTTCACTGGCGAGTTTGTTCAGTCCTACTTAATTCCATTAGGTGGCATCTACACGACATGCGCAGAACAATTTCCGGTTTTATGCGCATTCCCGGATGCATCAAGGTCAAGGTCACAACTGCCATTTACCTGGCGTTTATTCTAGTGGGTTCTGGGCGACGATTAATTCAATTTAGCACCACCTGACGACTTACCCGGCGTTTACACTAGACGATTATATGCAGCAATTCTTGAATTTAGCACCACCTGACGACTTACCCGGCGTTTACACTAGACGATTATAGGCGGCGATTCTTAAATTTAGCACCACCTGACGACTTACCCGGTGTTTACACTAGACGATTATATGCAGCGATTCTTGAATTTAGCACCACCTGACGACTTACCCTGTGTTTACAGTAGATGATTATAGGCGACGATTCTTGAATTTAGCACCACCTGACGACTTACCCGGTGTTTACACTAGACGATTATATGCAGCGATTCTTGAATTTAGCACCACCTGATGACTTACCCTGTGTTTACAGTAGATGATTATAGGCGACGATTCTTGAATTTAGCACCACCTGACGACTTACCCAGCGTTTATACTAGACGATTACAGGCAGCGATTCTTTAATTTAGCACCACCTGACAACTTACCCGGCGTTTACACTAGACGATTATAGGCGGCGATTCTTTAATTTAGCACCACCTGACGACTTACCCGGTGTTTACACTAGACGATTATATGCAGCGATTCTTGAATTTAGCACCACCTGACGACTTACCCTGTGTTTACAGTAGATGATTATAGGCGGCGATTCTTGAATTTAGCACCACCTGACAACTTACCCGGCGTTTACACTAGACGATTATAGGCGGCGATTCTTGAATTTAGCACCACCTGACGACTTACCCGGCATTTACATTAGACGATTATTTTCAACACGTATTATGTACACTTATTTACATTTCTTACACAACATAGTCAGACACAAGAACAGCTACTCTCTATGAACTTTAACAAGGTTGGGTGTTGAGATTAAAATTTCTAAAAATGGTGTAAAATTTAGATGTAATGATGATAATAATGTCAAACATATACCTCCCTCCTAGGGGAAATTGTACAACTCTTCCCAGAATCCTAGACATCTTCTGAATGAAGCACAAACAAAGGCTTTTATATTGATATTCATGCTCAAATGACCAAATAGCTTTAGGCTTTTAAGCCTATTCTGAAAAATATTTAGCGGTAATGGAAGTGATCAGAGGCCAGAGTGTGACCCCCCCCTTCTCCTGACAGCGCAAGGCAATGGTGATGTTAAAAAGACTAATGTCCTCAAAAATATAACAAGTAAATAAATTACAAATATATCTATACTTAAGCAAAGAATTAGTAAAAATTGGACGAGTGTTGGCCTTGTCAATGTTTATGCCACGACGGTCAGGTCGTGTATTACTACGCGAAGCGTTAGCTGAGCGTAGTGAGGAACAGACCTGACTAACTCGAGTTTGGTTTCTTATTTATCCTACCCCGTCTCGAAGCTTTTGTATTACTAAAACATAAATATGGACTCAACGACCAAACGAACTTTTATCATAGACGCTGACAACGTGGTCTCTGATTGGTCAATTTTTTTTTATTACTCTAGTGGCATAAAAAACACTTTATGTCATAGCCTGCCAAATAAAATCCGCCTGTGCTAAGTCTATGTCCTTTGTTTTTTAGGGGTAGGATAATATACTAATGACGTACTCACTTATCATGAAGCAAAACGGTATTTTCTAGTATAGGTATATGATACAATGGTGTGACAGGGTAATAACTCGTGTTGTTAACATAGAAGGGGAAGTTCTTCCACAGAAAATGACCCCCTGTTAGGAGGAGACTGTCGGGTGCACGTGCTCTATGATAGAGTAATTTTAGAGACAAGACCCACGTAGTAAAACTCCATTCTCAGAATAACAAAACTAACGTGAGGAAATTAGAACAGGAAGAAAGCTGTCGGAGTCGGGCACTAACTATGTCTGCTTTGCGGTGACGACAAAGATTGTCTTCCTGTTGTAAATTATTATCATCCTGTTGTTTTATCTGCATCAAATAACGCCTCATAAGGAACTAATAGACAATTAAAGGTATAGCGGACAATTTGGCTTGATAATTTAATCCATGTCAATTTCCTGGAAATTTAATGTAATGGAACACATATCTAACTTAAAAATCGGGGTCACCATTATAGTTTTTGATTTATAGATCAATATTATGATAATTTTATATTAGAATATATAGAAATTCTAAAAAGTTGTTTTTCAAATAGTAAAACCCATGTCATTTTCCCAAAACTTTCACAGAATAGAGTACATATATAGTACTACTTATAGTTATCTAGGTTTTAAAACCAAAGGTCACTGTCCTTGTTTTTGAAAGAAATGAAGAAAACCATATTTTTCTGTACATTTCCTATATAAATCAAGCAAATGTAAATTGGCCTATTTTACCTATTAAGATTAGATAAACTGGACAAAACATTGAATTTACTCATGTAGAATTTGAATGATTCTCAAGAAACTAGTTTTGATTAATAACTGACATTATTTGAAAAAACACCAGATGACATCACCGTAAACTGTAGGACATGCCTTTAAGGTGTAGCTATAGTCCTGAGCGTTTAATATGGGTAAAATCACAACATCTAGTTCAATCAAATGCAGCATTTTTAAAAGATAATATTTTCGAAAACTAAGTACATAGAAATCAAGAGAACTTCGTGAAGAATACATAGCAGAACTTTCCAGTCCTAAGATTCTCAAATTGTTGTGCCACTTGTCATTTTATCAAAGAACTTTGGCTTGAGGTCATATTTCTGCTTGAATCACTGACATTATAAGTAAGCAAGAAATACTTGATTTTGCTTGAGTCCTATCTCAGTCAATATTTGGCATAGATGCTTCAAATAAAGAGTGATTTGTAGAGGAACCCCCACAGAATACAACCAGTAGGTTATCTTATTCATTAAATATCATTTAAAGGTTATTATTGGCCGTTTCTAGCTATGTCATATGCTAAAAATGCAATAATATCAGAAAATCGCGTTTTAGGGCATGTTTGCAGTGTTTGTCATCTGTCATAATCCTCCTGTATCTCAGGAAATATCTACCACAGCCTGACATTATAGGTATCATTTTAATTGTCTTGAAACAGCTAAGAAGATAAGGTATTTATTTCTATGGGTCATCGCGATAGATTTTTCATTAAGGAAGGTAACATGTTTTAGTGTTTTTTACCTAGTAATTTCCTATGTTCAATCTATGACAGGAAATCTGAGCCATAACACAGTTATATAAGATATGTGGCAATAGATAGGCTCAAGTCTTAGCTTTCTAACGCTGTTTTGTTTATAAAACTCGTCCCGTTATTTGCGACACAACAGCGATTTCCCTTTTTCAAGTTAGAAAAAACTAGTTTTTTGTCCCATATTAAACGCTCAGGACTATAGCTATGAGATGGTGCACAGAAACAAAATCTGTCTGATGGAGCATAGATACACAATACTGACTGGTTTCAGATACAAGCGGTCGAATGCTAATTATATACTGTCTAAAATAATTTCCAAATATTTGGTAATATCCCTCATCAAAGTGCCAAAAAGCATTGCCACTCATCATTAGGTAATATAGTACAAATATTGGGTTTTATTATCCACCTGATACGAAGTCGCCGTTGAAAATACATCCACAATATTGACTGGTTTCTGATACAAGCGGTTTTATGCTGCGAAGAGTTGGCGCATAGTAATATCCGAGCGCATGCAAGGATATTGCGCAGAGGCAGCTCCGAAGAACATACAATCTCTTTTATCTAAAACCAGTCTATATTGTATTTATTATCCACATTTTCCTGCCAAGTGGGGTACTGATATTAGTATATTACACTGCACGAAAACCATCATTTCACATATGAATGCGCCCGGCGTATATAAGTAGGTATTTTGCGTCTACAAGGTCGTCTTAATCCCCGTGTGAGGGGGCGGGGGAGGTGGCGGCGGTGGGGGGGGGGGGGGTGTTCAGGGGGAGGGCTTCCTACTGAGGACACCTGTACTTCTACCAACACAAAGGTGCGGGAGGCAGCGGGGGCAGAGGGTATTTTCTCTCATATACGCCGGGTGTGAAATACAGCCAAGACGCGTCTGTCGTAATATATAAGGCCTGGTTGTATATAAATGAAAACAAGTCAATATTCAGCCAATACATGCACTTCCGTGATGTCGTATATATATGAATAAAACAGTGGTTTTCGTGCAGTGTTAGGTATGCACAATAATTCTGCGATTTCCAATCATAACCTATCGGGAGGTCTATCGTAGACCCGTTGGTTGGGTGCAGAGCCTTAGAGCCTGCCCCCACCTACCACGATTCTGGTCCCGATTGGCCTTACGACGGCCTTCCCGACACCATTCCGATTGTAGCGTGAGGTCTGGCAAAATCGTGGTAGGTGGAATAGGTTTCTGCGATTCTGTCTACGACAGCTCACGATAGGCTGTGATGAAAACGCCAATCGTAGAGTTTCCGATAATTTCCAACAAATTTTGTAGCCTGTCGTAGGGTATCGTAGAAATGTGTGCAGCCGCTGATTTCGTCGTGGAGCTATCGTGACCATAGTTTATGTTATTGGTCCTCCCAAGGCGTTGCCACGCTCTACAATTTCAAACTGTTGGACCTATCGGGGACCTCCCGATAGGTCACGATTTCCCCATTTCAAATCATAGCGATCGGGAAGCATGTCGTGGCCTATCATGGGGGTCCCCTCTTACTATCGTTCCTTAATTACTAAACATGCCCCAGGAACCCAGTCTTTATCAGGCCAGTCCTGTAGGTACACAAACATGCACGGAATACATTACCACCTATAACCAGGCTCCCATACATCCTCAGCCTTTTTATGGCGGGTGGAGGCTTTTCATTGCCATTTACTCGCCAATAACTGCCGTTTGAGCATACACCCAGGTGATACCCATCGACCACCGGTGAGCGGTTAAATTGCTCGGACAATGAAGGTGCATTAGGCATGTACAACTGACTTGATACATCGTGCCAATACAGGTGTTGCTGTTCAGCGCCGCCTAACGGCCCACTGTCTAGATACGCGGCCACTCGGACAAACACCGCGAGTCCAGCGGTATGCCTATAGAGACATACAGCAATCACACCTGAAGTGTGAACGGTGGGTGTGGTTGCAGGAGTGTTGTTTTTTGACAGATTAAATTGTTGGAACAAACTAGGATATTGTATCAACGAGTCTGGGCTGTCTAATCTTCATAGTTGATAATTATCTTGGTTTGAACATGGAGAAAAGATAAGCATATAATAGCTAGTCCTGCCAATATATTATTGTGTATTCAGTTTCAGTGTCCCTGTGTTATTTAAGCTATATCTAAAGTATCATTGAGGTGATATGCATGTATGATACATCAAATTGTAGCTGGAATACCATAGAATACAATGCCATCACTCTTATTTCCCTGGAAATAATGTACACAGGTATTATGAACGTATCACGCTCATGCACTCAGTGTTCCAGTGCTAAAGTATACGTTGCCAGGTGAATGTTTGGCTTCAGCTGTGGCGTAACTAAGCAGATAAGGTGCGACACCGGCCTACGGAAAAAGGCCTTATAGGCAGAGGTGACAAATTGTTCATGGGATCTATATACGGTAGTGGAGTCTCCACTGGTTACCATAGTGATTTGATGGTGATATGCGGACCGTTTAAGTTGCTCAATGCTGGGTGCTCGGAATTCTTTATTCTAAAGGCATAGCGGACAATTTGGCTTGGGAATTAAAACCCATGTCAATTTCCGGAAAATTTAATATGATGATCTCCAAGTGTTGTGGAACAAATATTTTTAAAGTTAAAAATTGAGGGTCACCGTGCTAGATTTTTGTCAATATCATGACTATATTACAATAGGATATATAGAAATTCTAAAAGGTTGATTTTCATATAGTAAACCTCATGTCATTTTCTCCAAACTTTCACAAAATGTAGTGAATGCATAGTACTAAACATATATACTTTAAAATACATAAGTCTTATTTTGGGAGAATTTATTAAAACCATATTTTCAGTATATTTCCAATGTGAATTAAGCATGTATAAATTGTTCTATATTACCTATTAAGATTGGATAAACTGGACAAACGTACACATTGGTATTAGAATGAAACACAAGGAACTTGTTTTGACTCGCAATTGACAATATTTAAAACTCACCAGTTGGCGCCACCATAAATCGTCCGATATGCCTTTAAGGTTGCCTATAGATTACAGTCTGCAGTCAAAGAGATTACGAAAACATAATGCAGAAATTGGCAGCCAGTATGCAGCGTTATGGTATTATTTCATCAAATTTTCATCAACGTCATGCAAAAGACCTATTTAGAGTATACTTATACAGACTATATACATCGCCTAGAGGTTAGAGTGGTCACATTGAACTTCCACCTTGCATCCAGAAAACTACCCCTTCATTATCTGCATGCTATTCACTGTGATAGTGAGAACGGAGCAGCGTACCAGTGTCTCAGGGTCAGGCATGCCCAGCTGAACATGATCAATCATTCAACACAAAATACCTCAAGACCCACTGGAGCTTGATATGTTGGGATACACAATAGGCAGTTGCAGAAATGGCAAGTTGGCTGGGTGCAAGTGGGTTACAGAAAGATATCAATTGACTGAATATAATCCAAACTTTTTAATTGTTTTTCATTTATAATTGCACGCTCATTTATCAATGACGAAGATACTATTTGCTCCTAGTTCCAAAGGCCAGTGTCGCACCTTCTCTGCTTGGTTATAAATGTTAAACCTGCAGCCAAACAAACACCTGTAGTAGTAAGTTTATAATACCTGTGTACATTATCCCTATACTATAGCGAATGCATCGTATTCTATGATATTCCAGTTCTAGTTTTGTTGTATCATAGATGCATATCGCCTCAATAATTCTTTAGATATAGCTTAGATAAGACAGGAACACTGACACTAAATACGCACTAATACACTGGCAGGCCGAGCTACCATGTAGTCATCTTTTTCCAAGTTAAAACCAAGACAATTATCAGCTATAAAGTATTGACAGCACACACTCGATAATACAATGCCCTAGATTTTTTCCAACAGTTAGAGGGGGCGTCCACCAACCACAACAGGGCTGCGACACGCCGACAAGAAAGTTCCAATTGGTGCCTTGTCGCAGTATTGTCGTGAGGAGGGGAGCTGTCATGACCCCTTGTCGCAGCCTGTCGGGAAGTGCACGCTCCACCTAAATATTCTATCGTAGACCTCTGCGACAACCTCCCGACACGCCACGACACGCCACGACACGGCTCCAAAATCGAATATGTTCGATTTTGTCGTAACCTTGTCGGAAGGCCCCCGACAAGCTTCATGTAGCAGCCTGTTGTGGCCTTGTCGTAGCCTCTTGTCGGGAACTGTGGTCCATCAACAATGACAAGGCTACGACAAGGCTTCCAATCGTAGAGCTGTCGTGGACCTTGTCGGAAAGCCATTGTCGCAGCCTTGTCTGGTTGGTGGACGCCCCCTCTTAAAAATCTCGAAGCATTGCACAATTCTGGGACATCTGGAATATAAACTGTGAATACTCACTACAAAGCATTATCAACTTTGCTAAATGATGACAAAGTCTAGCTTCATGGTTCCTTTATCAAGATAAACAAAAAGAAAAGAATAATATGGGTAATATGGCTTCGAGAGTATTACAGTCTCAAACCAGAACAATAGCCTGTTGTGGAAGAGACTACCACAACAAAAGATCTGCTGGAAGAATGATTCACCCTTCCAGCAGAGATTCTGATTCCGGTAGTGAGAATATCAGCTAGGAGAGTGTAAGTGAATGTGGCGCAGATCTCCACCAGAGCTTACGTCAGTGTGCTCTGGGTGCCAGTGTAGACTTAACCGTGTTTGTCTGAGCGTAGGCCTAAGTGAAGAACTGCCCGTTAGGTGGCGTTGAACGGAAACACCCGTATAGCTACGTGGGCCTGTCTTTCATATAGTAAGACGTGTTTGTTTAATTGATGTGTGGCGAAGGTATCTTACGTAATTTGGCACATTACCGCGAAAAGAAAGGTTGATCGCTCGACAAACATTTGCCCACAAGACAATGACGATTGATCGATGTATGAAATTTATGTTTCTTGGTTGATGTGAACAGAATTTCAGGGATAAAGCTAGGACGATAAAAGATATCACTGAGATATTTATTGCTAAAAAGATGTGTTGAAGTCATTGAATATTGTTTAATTGTATTGAGTGATAGCATGCAGTGATGGATTAAAAATCGCAATCAAACAGTAATATCAGGAAATGACCATAGTATGGGCGAAATAATGTCCGTTCATGGTCTTTCATCCGATAAATACGTCACGACACCGCGGGTGGGAGGGTTATATATTAACAGGAAGAAAGACCAACAGTGAACATCACACTCTCCTCTACTCTACTTCCTGCGGCCGCTTGTATCTCTGCACCGACCTGCCTGTTTGGGAAAGAATCTGTCCCATCCACCAGTTTTTTCAAATATCCTAAATTCTGAAAGCTTTGGCGAGTATTTTGTGTTATATTTATCTATAGAGATACACATATTGATATGGTAAAGGATATACACTCAATTCTGTTATTTGTTATTTCAAATCAGACACAGACTCTGGGATTACTTTCTTTAGTGGAAAACACCTCATGTGTTATTGGGTTTTGTTTTGTAAACATGACACATGTGCTCACTTGAAGGGGCAGACGAATCAACTGTAGATTCTCATAATAAAGTGGTTTAGAACTAAAAACAAAACAGTTTGTAAGAACTAGGAGCCAAAAGTATGTTCATCATAGATGAATGATCATACAATTATAAATGAATAACAATTAAAAGGTCTGAGTCAGATTTAGCCTATGGATAGTTTTCTGTAACCCACCTGCACCCAGTCAATGTGTCATTTCTGTAACTGCCTGAGTCTAGGATCAAAACATATCAAGCAACAGTCGGCCGTAAACCACGAGTGGTTGACACGTAGTAATACACAAGCGCTAGCGAGTGTATTACGATGTCAACCTCGAGTGGTTTACAGAGCCGCCTTTCCACAAAATCATCGTTTGTTGCATTTATTATCCATCTTTTCAAATAAATTAAACCCAGTAATTGCCATATTAAAGGGTATAGCAATAGGGACTATTTCTTTGCTCTATAGCAAAAGGGACTATTTTCCCCGTATACTATGGTTTTGAGGCCGTATACCACCGGTTTAAATCCGTATACCACAGTTATGGTACATGACAGGTTTTAAATAATAGCTCGTGGTTTACTGAGTCATCATACATTTTCAATGGGGGCTTTGTATACGATGGATAATAAATCCTAGGATGGCAGATTTTATCAACGATCTGTAGCTGTTAACTCAATCAGTCCTGCAGTCATCATACATTTTCAGTGGGGGCTTTGTATACGATGGATGATAAAAGTATGGTGGGTACAAGCAGAAAAGAGTCTTCATGGACCATTCTAGATTATTAAACGGGTCCCTTGGGCTGCAGAACAACAAGCATTTTAATGAATGAATGACTTCACTATATAAGAAGTCTGTAATCTCTAAGACTTGTGCCAATAGGCCTAGACCTCCAGAACCTTGTTACATCACAATGACCTGAACACAAAGATAAAATCTCCATCGACTTTTCCTTCTTCTTTATCGCACAATCATCTAAATCATCTTCAAGCAAATCAATCTATTTTCTTTGTCTAACAATCCGAGCATATAATGTTTTCTCGCTGGCAGCTCCGTGCCTACATAGTTCCGTGGCCCTGTTGCGTACATACAGTAAAACGCCGCTAAAGGGAACACCCTTCGTTCCAATGAAAACGGCCCCCTAAGCAGCATGGCCCCTTAAGCAGGATGCCCCCTTAAGTGGGGTGCCCCTTAAGCAGGGTGCCCCCTTAAGTGGGGTGCCCCTTAAGCGGGGTTCCCCCTTAAGCGGGGTGCCCCCTTAAGCGGGGTGCCCCCTTAAGCGGGGTGCCCCTTTAAGCGGGGTGCCCCCTTAAGTGGAGTATCCCCTTAAGTGGGTTTTCTAGACTCTTGATGGATATATTATCAATGTGTATACAGGTAGCACTATGATAAAGAGGCACTGATATAACCACACAGACAGCCCACTGACACCTACCTGACGCCTACAGGGGCCAGCAGTCGGCTATTGTCTAAGGCTCAGTGTCCACCTACTACGATATGGCTCCGATATGGTCTACGATGCACCTCCCTACAAAAAATCTAAATCACGTCGGAAGGTCGCCTAATATCGGGGCAGTTGACCACGTTTCTATGATTAGGCAACGAAAAAACCCATACAATGCTTGCTGGATTGGCAAGTCTAGACATATGTCTACGATTTTGCACCTTCCCGATATGTCTTTTTGTATCGTGCCATATTGGTAGGTCTAAATTTCTATCGTAGTAGGTGGACTCCGGACTTGTTTGTTTATATACACCAGTCTAAGCACCAGGGACCTGTTTCAGTAATTTCGTGACATGTCTAGATGGCGTCTGTCACACCATACGGACTGATCAACACAAGTTGCGGCACTTAATATGAAGAAGATTGGCCCCTTCAATCTTCTGATATTTGCTAGTCTTTTTCCGCTGTTGCTTGCACTGTTGGTGCCGCTGATGATGTCTGTCTATGCCTAATGTCACAAAACTACTGAAACAGGTCCCAGACATACATACCAAAGACAAGCAGTTTAGATAATTCCGAATGTTGTCATAAAACTGTCCCCTCAAAGATGATAAGGTGCTCCTCCAAATGTGAGGTGTCCCCTTAAGCATGTTGTCCCCTTAGGCGGGGTGAAAATAAACTCTTAATAGAGGGGAAAATTCCTGTCCCAAGCAAATCGCCCCCTTCAGCGGTGTGTCCTCTTAAGTAGTATGTCCCCTTAAGCAGTATGTCCCCTTAAGCAGTGTGTCCCCTTAAGCAGGGCTAAAATAAACTCTTAATTGAGGAGAAAATTTCCGTTCAGAACAATTTTCTCCTTATGCTGGGTGTCTCCTTAAGCGGGGTGTCTCAGAAGCGGAGTGGCCCCTTAAGTGGGTTGTTTCCCTTAAGCGGGGTTTTACTGTAGTAGTTCCGTGGGTCATGGTGCTTTCTACGCGTGCGTGAGAGTGTGCGCCCTTCTAGCATTTTCTTTTATTTGACAACCACAATAATTGCACCCTGAGTGCACTGGGTGCTGGCCCGGGCCTGGTCCGGGCCCCCACTCCACTCCTTTCTCCTTCTGTGCTCGCATGAGCTGCTCAGAAGATCTGCCCTGAGAGTGAGCCAACCCGGTCACGTGACCACACAGAGACACGCTCTCCAAGCCGATACACCGGTTTATGTGCTGAGTAGGTGCAGTACGTATGTGGAGGAGAGTGAGTGAAGGTTTCATTGTACTGAGGCGTGTTTTTGACACGTCTCTGATTGGAGAGTGAGTGTGGGGTTGTCAGGTGGGCAGGTTTCTGTTGCATGCTCCGGACACATATTTCCACTGGTTTAGTGTTTCCTGGAGACTAATGTGTCACACCACAACATGCATGTAGCGCAACAGGCTCTCTGTTTGTTTCTACAGAAACCTGGTGTTTACACAAGACAATTTTGGCTTGCGATTCTGGCATTTTGCACCTCTTGACAACTTTCAGCTGTAATAAGCTAGAAATCGTCTAGTGTAAATGCCAAGTGCGCTGCGACTGCAGATCGTCTGATTACTCAGTTCGGCACCACCTGACGACTATTGGACACACTCTGATGCCGGTGACTATTTCAAGCTGGTTTGAATTAGTCTAGATGGGGAGCAATTCTGTGAAAACTTAGTAGTCAGTGTAAACGGTCGAGTACGTTCCGAGGTTGACTTTTTCAGTGGACATTGCCACCATCTTACATCTACAGTCGCCAGGTATTTAGTCAACTAAAGCCCAATACACATCTACCGATTCATGATTAGTTCCCAAATCGTACAGGAGTCGGTGAACTTGTCACAGGCGAATTACGTAACCCCTCGGCCTGTGTCAGCCACCTAATCAGGGGCATTTACCAATGTTCAGTTGTCAATGACTAGATTTATCAACATGTTGATAAACTTTCTGCAAGCCATTTAGGAACATCGAATGACAAATCTTCAGCGACAAAAGTACAGCTCCAGGAGGGGGTTTCACTAATCTTGGTTTTGATGGATAACAGTCAGTATTTGAAAATCACCAGGTGGCGCCACTGTGTATTGTAGGATATGCCTTTGACTTGGATGACAAATATGAGGTGCAGCAATCGTTTATAGCCTCTTGAGTGCTCCATAGACATGTAAAGCCCAATACACATCTTCTGATACAGGGTTGAAAGATTAGTTCCCAAATTGAGTAGGGGTTGATGAACTTGTCACAGGCAAATTATGTAACCCCACAGCCTATGCGGGCCACCCAATCAGGGGCCATTTACCAACATTTCATTATCAGCGACTGGATTTATCAACATGTCGCTAAACCTTTGGTAAACGATTTAGGAAAATTGAACGACAACTCATCAGCAAAGAGAACATCTCAAGGAGGGGGTTTCACTAATCGTTGGCTGACCCTTGTCTAGCTGCCCCACATTTACCAACTAGGACCGACTCTGTAAAGATGCCTTGCCTGAGAGAATGTACTGTTCCTTAGTTACCAACAAAGATACATCAATGTTCTGAAATCGGTAGATGCACATTGGACTCAATGTAAACGCCGGGATAGGGACACCGAATAATAGTACATATTACTAACAGATTAATTCTTATTACATTCCTTTCCTGAGATTCGGGAATCCTCTGGTAATGATTTTTCTGGGATGAGCAGACCAACTGTTCCCGGCACTGGTAGATTTAAGGGGAAGTAAAATCAAAACACTGTATCAAACATATCAGGTGGCTCGACGCACCCTGAATGCCATCCCCGGCAGCCGGTAAAATGCCCGGATTAAAAGATGCTGACATTTTCAGTTGTTTCCTCCCTCACAGCTCAGGTTCTTTGACTCGGCGTTTACATTAGACGACTTAATACGTGGCGACTGTAGATCGTCAAGCCAAGTCGTCAGTGGCAATATCAGCTGTAAAAAGCTAGAAGTCGTCAAATGTAAACGCCAAGCGTGCATCATGGAGTTGTCCCATTACCTTAATTCCATATAAGGAATACAGTAGACCGAGTAGCCAATGACTGCATTCGCAGCAAACCCCGACCTTCACCCTGACCTCCTTACATGATATTTTCTCGCGCCTTGGGACGGCTCTGCAGTCGAGAGTTGACCTCGAATTTTAGGGGCCACAACCACCCTCGTGTGGCAACTGCAGATTGTCTTGTTATATACAATGAGGTACCACCTGACGACTATTGGACACGCTCTGACACTTGTGACTATTTCAAGCAGGCTTGAATTAGTCTTCTATATGGGCGGCAACTCTGTGAAGACTTAAAGTCGTCAGTGTAAACGCTTGCCCGGCGTTTACATTGGACGACTTAATACATTGCAACTGTAGATCATCAGCCAATATCGTCAGGTGGTGGCAATGTCCACTGCAAAAGTCGTCGACCTCAGAATGTTCCCAAGCATTTACACTGGCGACTTTAAGTTTTCATAGAATCGCCAGCGGTTTACATGAGACAATTTCCATCATTTTACTGCTGAAAGTCGTCAGGAGGTGCAAAATGCCAAAATCACCGGCCACGATCGTCAGTAGACCGCCGTTCAGCGCAGACGTTTGTTTACCCGTGTCGTTTCCCTGAGAGCCGCTAGGGGGCTCCTGGACGTGACGTCATTGTGAAGATCTCTGTGATTTAAATGTCGTATGCTTTCATAGATTGGCAACCGACCCCTGTCTTAGATTGAGCTCAGCTACGGCTGAGGGGTCGATATGGTTAAACCCTGGTCATGGCCACGAATTCTCACTCTCAGACCAAGTTATCTTTTTTTCATACCGGGTTTTGAGAGCAGAAATACTCATCGGAAAATATCCACAGCTCACCAAATTAATGACATCCTCATGTGTTGCAGGGTTTTGTTTGTCAACATGTCAAATGTGCTCACTTGAAGGGACAGTCTAATCAGATGCTGGTTCACATTATAAAGTGGTTTAAAGTCGAAAAAGGAAGCTCATTTAACAGTTTCATGACTTTTGACAGTTGCCCTGTTTTGAATCCGAAATGTTGGCTGATTCCCCCTGTCCTTAGTGGATAAATGGGGAACCAGCATATGACGTCACTGGGTTGAGGCAGAGATTATCACTAGTGCTCTGAAAGATGTGCTGGGAGAGTGCCAACCAGAGCTAACGTAGTGTAGCTCTGGCGACAAGTGTACCCCTGTCTGAACTGAGCTACGATATAGAGGTTTGGTTGGTTAAAGCCTGATGCCCATCTACCGATTCAGGGTTGAGCGATTAGTTTGCAAATCGTATAGGAGTCAGTCGACTTGTCGCAGGCAAATTACGTAACTCTTCGCTCGACCGGTGGACATTGAGAAGATGGGGTGGTGGATATTAGTCCTAAGCAAATCGGTCTACTAATCGGTGGCTCACCCTTGCCTAGCTGTCCTACATCTACCGACTACGGCCGACTCCGTTAGGATGCCTTTGGAGAGACAAATTACCGTCCGTTTGTCGCCGACAAAGGTACATGAATGTTCCGGAATCGGTAGATGGGCGTTGGGGTCAAATCCCACACGGTATCTGCGGTGTGCGCCTCAAACCAAGGAGTTTTGTTCTATGTATACTCTAACCGGATGAAATATTCATCACTAACAAATTGATAAGGAAACCAAGATTTATGTTTAATGATATTTTGATACACAGGAAAGGAATTGGGAAAATGGAAAATTGGCTCTGAGGTTATGACATGACATACTCTCCAAGCAGTATGAAAGATCTGGTAGGAGAGTAACAAATAGTTCCCGCTACTGGATCAAAGCGTCGGTGGTCCACACAAAACTGAGCAAAGACCACATACTAAATAAATACTCCCACAGTAAACACGTTTCCGCATATTACTATATTCCTATAGGCAAAAATCTCACTGTTACTGACCAGGAGGACAAATTCCGTTCGTCACTGAGTGACGAAAGAATATCCATACGTCCCTCTGTACCACGTGACCACCCATTCTACTCTTTAGTGAGTTGTAGAATGGCATTTTTAATGATTTCTAGGTATGTAATAATTAAGAGACACAGTGAGTGTGACTGAATTGCATCTGCTCCTCGATATTTTGGTCAGAAATAATCACCTCGTTCTTCGAACTCAGTTAGTATTTCTGATCAAAATATCTCTGAACAGATTCCATTAGGTCACACTAACTATGTCTCTATATAATACACACCTGAAGAACAAGGTAAATTGTAGACAGAGAAACCACTGCATTCACCTACCCCCGCAAGGTGAATCGATATCTCGTATAAAACCATGCATGAAATAGATTCTCATTTGGCTAAACATCAAAGAGGATAGGAATATCTATAATAAAAATGAACATGTGGTATATATATTTAACCCAAATTGCTTTAGTTTTAAACAGGTATGAACAAATATAGTGTACACGTACGCCTTTTAACAGTGACAACACCCCTCAGGTATTGATATAATGAAGAAAATGCTTTAGTTCCCCCTCTACCCAATAAAAGGCCTACTCATTTAATTGTATTCAGTAAGTGATGCTCATTTTGTGCCAATGTTAATCGGAGAAAAGACATGGATAGTTCCAGAGCATTATTTCATTATTTGTAGAACTTTTTACATTTCTGGTATTAAATATAGAATAAAGCCCCGCTTAAGGGTTCACCCTCTCTTCTGAGAAAAGTGTCCCCTTAAGCAGGGTGTGAACTTAAGCGGGGTTAGAATAAACTAAATAAAAAGTTTCTGTGGGGTGTTCCCTTAAGCAGGGTGTCTCCTTAAGCAGGGTGGCACCTTGAGCTGGGTCGCCCCTTAAGAGGGGTGTCCCAGAAGCGGGATTTTACTGTACAGCACACATCATTGGTTTCTTTATGAGCCATTCGTCATCGATCTGCAGTCGGGAACCATCAACGCCAGATCGGTGAATGGAAACCGACATGTAAAGAAGTGTTCATTGATTAATTATGCATAGATTATGCAACAAGGCCACCACACGACAATCATCGTGTTTGCAGGACAGTTCTGTCTGTATGGACCTGTTATATATGTATCAGAAACAAGGCATACACGGCACCCTCACCGATCTTTAGATACCGACGTGCGGTCGTTGGCCACCACCAACCTGTTACACAGTTAAGAGCGGGAATAATAAGATGGAGACTTCTCGTTGTGTTTACTTGGTTGTTGTATTTCTTCTCATCGCCAACTTAGGAGGTTACAGCACGTAGAATAGAATCAGGGCGTCCATCCTCGTCAGGAGCCCAAAGCAGACTGATTATATCGGTACCACTGAGGAGTGGCTAAGTGAGGACAAAGAGACACGTGAGAGACATGAGTGTCACTCATGATCACTCATGACTATATCGTGGCCAGCTCATGACCAACTCATGATTAAACACCATCAGTATAACTATCAACATGCACTTAATAGTACGTAGCTTACAATGATAACATCCTTTGAGTATGTATGCACTAAAATTATAGGGGACTGTGTTACAAACCAACTCATAGGAGAACTTAATCAATTGGTGCCATTTTCATCAGCCAGTGGAAAATGGCTTCTAGGGTTATGGCAGAAATCATCGTTGGGGAAAGAAAACCAGCATTTACACTAGATGATTCTGGCCGGCGATTCTGGTATTTTGCACCTCCTGACGACCTTGTCTTCCAGATGGGCGGCAATTCTGTGAAAACCTAGTCGTCAGTGTAAACGCTTGAATATATATATCCCGAGGTTGAAGACTTTTGTGGTCGATATTGCCGCCACCTGACAACTACTGGCTTGACGATTTTCAGTTGCCAGGTATTTAGTCATCTAATGTAAATGTAAGGATAAGGCCCGTTTTCATTGGCCGACGAAATGTGCATAGACTTTTTCAGTTACCCAGAAAGTCTGTCGGTGGTGCCACTGACTGCGCGTAGGTAAAGAAAAATCTGTGAGGGTAGTGGATTTCATTCAGTGACCAAGCTTTCACTCAGTGGTGGGTGGTGCCACATTGCATAATCTAAGCAGAGAAAGTCGTGGGCCATTTCACGAGCTGGGTAGTTTCCATTGACCGATTTGGGGTCAGCAGTGCCAAACGTCTGTCGGGGGTTCCTGACAGTAGATCGGTGACAGGAGATCGGCCAATGGAAACGGGCCTAAAGGGTCTATTTTACAGTGATAAATTGGAGGTCCACGCCCGATAAGCAGCAAATAGTCGTCAGGTGGCGCTAAAGGCCAGAATCTGCGGCCATAATCGCCATTTGGAAACGCTGCACAAGATGATGAACATTTCCTTCGACACCGTCTACCTTCTTACCTGACGCAACATTATAGTGATACAAAAATCACCCATCTCACGGGCCACGTGACTTCCGGTAAGATGGCCGATCGGTGGCGCCCTCTAACGATCGCACATTGTATTTACCTCGGCGCCACTCTGTCGTCATGGCAGCAGCCCGACATCAAGAAGTTCAAGTCACAAGAAGCCTGAGACTTCTTAATAAGTCAGGGCGTCCATCAACGGGGAACCCCAATTAAAAATGCATCCACTCACTGGCATTTCTCCCCCAGGGAAAGCAATATGGCTACGCCGACCTTCGACTTCTGTAATAGCTGTGATGCAGCCAGAAGGGGACATGGCAAGCTATTACCTAAGTATGCGCGTTAGGTAACAATATGTATCTCATATTTCTCCATAGACTCTACATTGGGAACTCATATCCAACGCCCATGAGATATTTATGAAAAATATCCAATGGGGGATTATGTCACAAATGTTAGCCCATTAGTCAATATTAAGGGTGAGATAAATTTAGAAACCCATTCAAGTTTAGTGTCAGAGCTCGATCCCATCTTGGTTGGATCTCTACGTAATTCACGCAGCTTCGCCTTGTGAATTACTACGTGATTCAAACTCGATGGGATACGAGCTCAGACCCTAAACTCTCATAGGTTTCCTCTATATTATCTTATAATTCTCCATAGACTTTACACTGGGAACTCGTATCCAACGCCCATGAGATATTTATAAAAAATATCCAATGGGGGATTATGTCAGAAAGGTTAGCCTATTTGATTGTGCGGCAAGGTAAGGTCGTTTTATACGGAAACTGGCTTACTGTCTTCGTACGTCAAAAATATGTAGTGAAATTATTGACCATGTTTTCATGGTTTCCTCAATGACTCATATCGACAAACAGATCTAAACTAGCTTCGCGTCTTGCATCATCGAGGAATGCGGATGGCTCAAGGGAAGTCTATCATGGGTCAAACAATAAGTGCTCTTTATCCTACCCCTAATAAAAAACTCCATAGGCTTAACATTGGGTCACTGTATTCGGTCTGAAATTCAGAAAAATGAAAAATATTGCTCTAGTGGGATACACTTGACAAATGATGTCATCTGTTAATGTAGAAGTAATTTAGATGGGCGGGGTAGGATAAATTCTAAACCAAACTCGAGTTAGCCGTGTCATTATTCATCGCACTCCGGCAAGATCGCGTATTACTGCTCTCGGCTTCGCCTCGTGCAGGAATAGAGGGAAACTATGTTCCGGTGAAAGGAAGTCAAAGTTACGAGGTAAGGCTTGGAAAAATTACTGCCCAAGGCCCTGGCCGCGGGCAGTAATTTTTCCAAGCCTTACCGAGTAATTTTGACTTCCTTTCACTGGTACTTGGTTTCCCTATTCCTATATACCTTCAAATGTGGTTTAATAAGAGACAATCTGATTGGTCTAAATGTCAACCTTGGGTAGTATACGGCAACCTTGGGTAGTATACCAACCTTGGGTAGTATCAGATAGTTACTCCACCCCCCAGAGCGTGGTGTAAGCATAGAGTGTACAGCCATAGGTATATAGGAATACGCGATCTTGCCATCGCGCAATAAACAACAACACGACTAACTCTTGTTTGGTTTCTCCATAGTATTCAGCTGGCATTATCAAACCCATCGAGCTCCAGTGGAGAAAGCAGCCACTTATTCAGATACATAAGTTCGCTAGTGTTCCAGAAAACACCATAGATGGGACACATGGTACCAGAATGTGGAACAGTGTAAGGCTCAAGCAGAGAAGGCCAAATACTGCACACTACTAACGCAGTCCCATGTGGAGAGGGATCAAGGCCTGGGAGAAATTGCCACCTATGATACAAAGCTACAACACATTGAAGATTCAAAAGTATGATCTAGAATCTTGTCTCATCTTCCACCATCATACACCATCTCCTCCAGTTAATCGCCACTTCTCCTTATAACCCTCTTCACCTTACTAAAGGGGTGAATCCACCAGGCCGATTTCTCACCCGATCAATTGTTCCTGGACCCTTAAGAGGAAGCTCACGTATTGTAATTCATTTAATTTTGATAATAATAGTTTAATAAATGACCATTTTCAAAGATTTGAGAAATTCTAGGGCATCCGAAAATAATCGGCGATTGTCTGGCTACGGAATCGGTTACCGTCGGTCCAGTGGAACACCCCCTTAACCCTACTTACCAAACATGTTACGTGATGTTGTGAATTGGGATAGATGGACTCGACTCATTGCCCGGAAGAGCTTCTGTCACGAGAAAAGACAATAAAATCTAACAACAACAAAAAGAATGTACATTCTGAATGACGAAGGCAGAGGGATGAATGTGATCAATAATTTTAAACTAATTCGAAAATGATATTTTCTGTTCAGAGAGTGACAAATATTTGTGTGATATTGATCTCTCGCGTGTTATTGCATGTTGAACAGTCGCACAGGTGTGGGTGTGTACTTTAAAGGGGCACTTCACCTGAATGGTGTCAAGCCATACCTGTGCACCTAACCTGCCTGGGGCGTGTTGTATAAATGCCACAGAAACTGCGATCAGCCCACTCTCCCCCCAGATCTTTAGTGGCGCAAGCGCTGGCTTAATCTCTGCCCCAACCAAAAGCTGGTTCCCTGGGTATCCGCTAAAGGCAGGGGAGACCAGCGAACATTTCAGATTCAAAACAAGGCTACTGTCAAAAGTCATACAAGTCGAGCAACTCACATATCATGAGTTATAGGAATTGTTCAATGTGGTCAATAGACAATCCAGCTGTTTGTTTTTATCTCTAAACCACTTTATGATGTGAATCTACAGTTGATTAGACTGCCCTTTCAAATGAGCACATGTGTTATGTTGACAAACAAAACCTTGTAACACATGAGGTGCCTTGCAATGAAGAAAGTCATCCCTAAGACTATGCCTGATTTGATATAACAAATAACAGAAATGAGTGTATATCATTTACCATATAAATATGTTCATATCTATTCACATGTAAACCACAAAATACTCCCCGAAGCTCTGAGAATTTAGGATATTTTGAAAACTGGTGTATGGGCCAGATTTGAGTCCAAACAGGAAGGTTGGCACAGAGGTATAAGCGGCCACAGGAAGTAGAGCGCAAGATCTCTGCTGGGAGAGTGCTATCAGCCCGCAGCTGGGAACCCTCCTCAATGGCTCCTCAGAGCCGGCGGCCCGCTGACATTATGATACATTCACACCTGTTATATTTGTGGAGCAATCCAGGGGAGTATAGAGATTCAGTTCCCGCCACCTGTATGGTATCCTTTATCTCACCCCTGGTATTTGTGTCCCTTAGGCTAAACATTGGGAACTCGTTCTCCATCCCCCTACGAGTATCACAGTCCGTTCTTTCAGGAGTATAGAGATTCAGTTTCCACCACTTGTATGGTATCTCACCACTGGTATTTTTGTCCCTGGCCTGGCGTTTACATTTGACGACTAAATATGTGGCGACTGTCGATCGTCAAGACAGTAGTCATTAGGTGATGGTAATGTCCAACACAAAAGTCGTCAACCTCAGAACAGAGACTCGAGCGTTTACACTGATGACTAACCCGCCGTTTACACTAGACGGTTCTGGCTGGCGATTCTGACTTCTTGCACTGCCTGACGACTTTCAGCCGTAAAAGTCTTATCCTACCCCTAATAAAAACTCCATAGGCTTAACATTGGGTCACAGTATTCGGTCTGGAGTTCAGAAAAATGAAAAATATCGCTCTAGTGGGATACACTTGACAAATGACCTCATTTGTTAATGTAGAGGTAATTTAGATGGGCAGGGTAGGATAAATTCTAAACCAAACTCGAGTTAGTCATGTTATTGTTCATCGCACTCTGGCAAGATCACGTATTCCTGCTCTCAGCTTCGCCTCGCGCAGTAATACGTGATCTTGCCATCCTGCGATAAACAACAACACCACTAACTCTTGTTTGGTTTCTCCATAGTACAGTGTGAACGCCAAGCATGTGGCAACTGCAGATCATCTGGTTACATCAGATAATACAATTTGGCACCACCTGACAACTATTGGACACCTCTGATGCACACGACTATTTTTAGGGAGCTTGAACTAGTCGTCTAGACAGGCAGCGATTCTATGAAAAGTTAGTCATCAGTGTAAACACTCAGATATATTTTGAGGTTGATGACTTTTGCGGTGGACATTGCCACCACCAGACGACTACTGGCTTGATGATCTACAGTCGCCACATATTTAGGCGTCTAAAGTAAACACCAGGTAAAACCCAATAAACATCTACCGATTTCAGAACATTGATGTACTTTTGTCAGCGACAAAGGAATGGTAATTTGTCTCAGGCGAGGCATCCTAACAGAGTCAGCCCCAGTCGGTAGATGTAAGAAAGCTACCATGGGTCAGCCAACGATTAGTAAATGTCCCTCCCTTGAGATGTCCTTTTGTCTCTGAGGAGTTGTGGCTCAATGTTCCTAAAATGGTCACCAAAAGTTTAACAACATGTTGATAAATCTAGTCGCCGACAACGGAATGTTGATTGGGTGGCCGTCACAGGCCGAGGTATTACGTAATTCGCCTGGGACAAGTTCACCGACTCCTATACGATTTGGGAAGCAATCGTTCAATCCTGAATCGGTAGATGTGTGTTGGGCTTTACAGAGAGACAGAGAGACCCACACCTCGATGTTAATCAGGGCAGGCACCGAGATGAGACTGGAATGGCCAAGGAACCAGTATTTCAGAGGAGACAGAGACAGAAACTTCCAAAGACAGTAAACGTAGAGACAGGGATTTCCGGATACAGGAAATGCAGAAACATGGATTTTGTTTACAGCAAACAAAGAGACAAAGACTTCCGTATACAGTAAATTGAACGACAGAGACTTCCCGATACAGTTAACAGAGAGGGTAAAGAAGAAACCAACAAGTTTTGGTCAAAGGTTTTGCACGGGTTTGATGTGGGGTGATATGAACTAGGCGAAAGCCGAGTGAATATCACGTAATATTCAAAAAAGAGAAAAAGACTTTGACCAAAACGAGTTGCTTTCTGTATTTATCTCACCCCTGTACACACCGACATAATCTTGTTGGTTTCTTCTTTAATACTTATTATATACCTAAAGGCGAACGTCTCACTTTAACTGACTAGGAGGACAAATCCTGTTCGTCACTGAGTGACGAAAGAATATCCATACATCCTTCTGTACCACGTGACCACTCATTCTACTATTTAGTGAGTTGTATAATGGCATTTTTAATTATTTCTAGGTATATAATAGTAAAGAGGCACAGTGAGTGTGACTGAATTCCATCTGTTCCTCGATATTTGGTCTTCAAACTCGGTGAGTATTTCTGATCAAAATATCTCTGAACAGATTTCATTCAGTTACACTAAGGCCACTCAAAAAAACAAACTTGTTTCTCATCACCGCGCGCATCTGCAAAAACGATTTTAGAAGATTTTTGTTTTTGGGGTTAAAATAAGATGAACCTTGATAGAAATTAGGAAAAGTATGTGTATTTAGTATCAAATTAAAGCTCCTCATGCCAGGGATGCTTTCAATGTATAAACAGTATGAATCAATGTATGAATCTAAAAACCCTGCGTATGCAGACACCCCGCATAAGCGGGCACTTTGGTCCGGAACGGAAGGTGACTGCTTACGCAGCATTTTACTGTATGTCTAAAGCCCATTTTATGACACTTTTAAGCCATCTTTGCTCCAGCAAAAAAAAAAAAGAAGCGCCCTCATCATATTTTTCATGGCTTGGTGATGAGAAAGAAGTTGGTTTTTTTTGAGTGGCCTAACTATGTCTCTATATAATACTGCCCATAGAACACACATGAGCGGCGGGTTTCTACATACCCGTAGAAGAGAGAGACTCACACCTGGATGATAATCAGGGCAGGCACCGAGATGAGACTGGAATGGCCATGGCGCCTCGTGACAAAGTTCTCAGCCTTACAAACAGACATCGGCGATAAACCTGACGGACAGAGATAATCAACAAGCCGAGTGGCGCGTAAATAAGGCCCGACACTCCAGTCACAGGTCGGTGAGGGAGTCATGACAAAAAGCCGACCGCACTCATACAAAAAAAACACACCGACAAAAAAAAACACCGCACACCATGCCAGCTCGCAGACAGGAAGTCAGGCTGGTCACACCGCGCATGTCTGCTGACCCGGTGACCCGCGTGCCGGTAACCAGCAGAGACGCGCGCCACTTCCGGTTTCTCAGTAAGGACCTGCGCACTCTGTGCTTCCGGTGGCTAATAGAGAACGCGAGTGATGAGGGGAATGCGGATGGTGGGGGGAGGGGAGGGGGAGGGGGGGAGGGGAGGGGAAGGCTACGTGTATGTGTGTGTCGGGGATTGGGGGGGAGGGGGAGGGAAGGAGGGAGGGGGAGAGAGGGGGAGGGGAGGGGACAGCTCTGTGTATGTGTGTGTCAGAGATGGGGGGAGGGAGGAGGGGGAGGGAGGGGAGAAAGGGGGGAGGGAGGGGAGGGGGAGAGGGAGGGAGGGAGGGGAAAAGGGAGTTGGAAGGGAGGAGGGGAGGAGTGGTGTTGGCTGTATATGTGTGTATCGGGGATAGGGAGGGAGAGGGAGGGGGGAGGGAGGGAGGGGGAGGTGGGAGGTAGGGAGGTAGGGAGGGAGGGAATGGGGAGAGGGAGGGGGGCAGGGAAGGAGGGAGGTAGGGAGGGAAGGGGGAGGAGAGGGGATGGCTGTGTGTCTGTGTGTGTCTCGGGGGTGGGGGAGGGAGGGGGAGGGGGAGAGGGGAGGTAGGAGGAGGAGGGAGGGAAGAGGAGAGGAGAGGGGATTAGTGTATGTCTGTGTGTGTCAGGGATGGAAGGAGGGAGGGGGAGTAGGGGGAAGGAGGGGGAGGGTGGGGGAGGGGGAGAGGGGGTGATGGCTGTATATGTGTGTATCGGGGATAGGGAGGGAGAGGGATGGGGAGGGAGGGAGGGGGAGGGAGGGAGGGGGCGGTGGGAGGTAGGGAGGTAGGAAGGGAGGGAATGGGGAGAGGGAGGGGGGCAGGGAAGGAGGGAGGTAGGGAGGGAAGAGGAGAGGAGAGGGGATTAGTGTATGTCTGTGTGTGTCAGGGATGGGGGGAGGGAGGGGGAGTAGGGGGAAGGAAGGGGAGAGTGGGGGAGGGGGAGAGGGGGTGATGGCTGTATATGTGTGTATCGGGGATAGGGAGGGAGAGGGATGGGGAGGGAGGGAGGGGGAGGGAGGGAGGGGGCGGTGGGAGGTAGGGAGGTAGGAAGGGAGGGAATGGGGAGAGGGAGGGGGGCAGGGAAGGAGGGAGGTAGGGAGGGAAGAGGAGAGGAGAGGGGATTAGTGTATGTCTGTGTGTGTCAGGGATGGGGGGAGGGAGGGGGAGTAGGGGGAAGGAAGGGGAGAGTGGGGGGAGGGAGGGAGGGGAGATGTGTGTCTCGGGGATGGGGGGAGGGAGGGGGAGGGAGGGGGAGGAGGGAGGGGGAGGGAGGGAGGGGAGAGGGGAGGGTAGGGCTGTGTGTATGTGTGTGTCTGGGAGGGGGGGGGGGGGGGGGTTAAGCAGTGACAAGCGGGCAGTCTCTGTTCTCCTGATGTCACCTGGGAGTCTACTTTAAGATGCATGTCCAGAGGGAAGCGGGAGACAAAAAAGAGACATTCATCAGAATATAAAAGTGTCGTTTTACGATTATGAGGAAACTAGTCGCAAGACCAAGATCAGCGATCTGTTTACGATGGTCTCTTTCCACCTTCCAACTGACTCTCAATCCCTCTTGCTAAACCTGTATAATTCAACTTTATTGAATTGATCAGCAGCAATTTAGTCAGGTGGTGGTGAATGAACAGAATAATAAGCGGTTTGTTTCTGTCTCCATTTGCCGATTTCTGATCTAAATGATGCAGAAATTTATCGGTGGAGGGTTAAGATTTTCCGGAGTCCCAAAGTTGGCAGTTGGGAACGGGGTCAATACAAATGATATAGAGAGATGCTACCAATTATAGATTTATATAGAACTAGATTGAGAATCGTATAGATAATTCAAAGTATGATGATCAAGTTCAACTCAAGAACTTCCCAAGTTTGCTTTCGTTGATCGGTTTTATTATGCAGCATAGATATACAATACTCCACGAGTTTGGATGCACTGCAATCGTCATTGAGGTGAAGCCGCGTGACGATTATGACACATGCAGATTTATCCCACCCGTTTCACTGTCATTCAATAGCATCGCAATATCAGAATAATTCCAAGTACTTCGCAAATCCAGTTAGGAACGCTTAGATCTCCATGTTGCTGTCTTGTCTTTTCACTGAAATCATGGCCACTGATTGGCCACTAGCGCATGACGTCATCTCACATTCACTCCGCCATCGCCGTGGCGTAGTATTGTCACTTTACCGGGGTGATCCTTGAGATTTTCTTTCTAACGTTATTCCTTTGGCTAAAGTTGTGGTGAGATAATGCAGCATTCCTTTCACTTCTGCAGTTCTTCCAATGTTTTGCTTGGATGAATTCTTCAGACACCATATATATACAGATGCGGTGACCCAGATACGATTTATGTAAGCTCAATAGTAGATTGTGGAATCCTTGGCATTGTTATACCCAAGGGTATTGATCATAATAGTCACATTACCTTTGCCGACCACAGTAGAAAATATCTCCTCAATCCCCATTGCTTCGTCCAGTATGATATTCACAGCCATTGTTCTGTCATCATTTCAATACCCTGGACTCATCAGTAACCTGGGAACAACGCTAAGGATAAGGCCACTTTCTACTGGCCGACATAAACAGCACTGAATATTTTGAGTTAAGTGGGATTCACACGTAGAGACTAATGTACCTGAGACGGGTGTACTTCACACCGTTCCCCTTGTCTCAGACAATTCTCTGTTAGTTTAAATTCTCATGGCAAGGTGCTTTTACCAGTCCCAAGGAAAAATGGCGAATATGATTCACATGGAGGGACACACCTGGTACATAGTCTCAGACAGAGTCACATTGAACAATCACCCTGGGAATCATGTGACCCTGCTTGCTGGTCTCCTATTGGCTAGGTTGGGTCCTCAATTGGAGACTCAAAAGTGGGTTCATTTGTCTCTCCAACATGCCTTATAAATCTTAAGCATATTTAAAATCAAAATTGCATAAGATCTTCTATCTGGTTAGGCGTAATTTTCGCCGGCAATTGCAGCGAAAATAACTTCTCTCAGAGAATGGAACCCTGCGATTCAGACGAGGAGATTGTGCTTCAGTAGAGAATCTCAGCAGGATTTGTGTAGGACAAACACCCTGTGAGGTACATGAATCTCAGCAGGATTTTTGTAGGACATACACCCTGTGAGGTACGTGAATCTCAGCAGGATTTTTGTAGGACATACACCCTGTGAGGTACGTGAATCTCAGCAGGATTTATCTCAGACAAACACCCTGTGAGGTACATGAATCTCAGTAGGATTTGTGTAGAACAAACACCCTGTGAGGTACGTGAATCTCAGCAGGATTTATCTCAGACAAACACCCTGTGAGGTACGTGAATCTCAGCAGGATTTGTGTAGGACAAACACCCTGTGAGGTACATGAATCTCAGCAGGATTTGTCTCAGACAAACACCCTGTGAGGTATATGAATCTCAGCAGGATTTGTGTAGGACAAACTCCCTGTGAGGTACATGAATCTTAGCAGGATTTGTGTAGAACAAACACCCTGTGAGGTACATGAATCTCAGCAGGATTTGTGTAGAACAAACACCCTGTGAGGTACATGAATCTCAGCAGGATTTGTGTAGGACAAACACCCTGTGAGGTACATGAATCTCAGCAGGATTTGTGTAGGACAAACTCCCTGTGAGGTACATGAATCTCGGCAGGATTTGTCTCAGACAAACACCCTGTGAGGTATATGAATCTCAGCAGGATTTGTGTAGGACAAACTCCCTGTGAGGTACATGAATCTTAGCAGGATTTGTGTAGAACAAACACCCTGTGAGGTACATGAATCTCAGCAGGATTTGTGTAGAACAAACACCCTGTGAGGTACATGAATCTCAGCAGGATTTGTGTAGGACAAACACCCTGTGAGGTACATGAATCTCAGCAGGATTTGTCTCAGACAAACACCCTATGAGGTACATGAATCTCATCAGGATTTGTCTCAGACAAACATTCTGTGAGGTACATGAATCTCAGCAGGATTTGTCATAGAGAAACATCCTGTGAGGTACATGAATCTCACCAGGATTTGTCACAGACAAACACCCTGTGAAGTACAGGAATCCCATCATGTGAAACTCACTTTAGCCTAAAGCATGAATTCCACTGAGCAACCGATCTATGCCGAAACCTGCCGATATGGAGAATGGATGGAACGAGATGACCAACGACTGTATGCTATTTACAAA